>ML795245.1:74725-92269 GCA_009831015.1 Picea engelmannii
CCAGGATTTAAATTCTTTAGACTCAACAAGAATTGTTTTTAAGGGAAAAATTATAATTATTAATCTTTACTCATGCACCATTAATTTTAAGGTTGGCCAAGTCCTAAGTAGACATAGTTTTCTAGGTACTAGGTTCATTAACTTACCAGTGTTAAAAATCATGTCGTGCCCTTCAAGATGCACTATGTGTTCCAAGGGTGCCACTCACCCACATTCATGTTTCATTTACATGACGTGCCCTTCAAGACACACTAAGTGCTCCAAGGGTGCCACTCGCCTTTTGATTGATTTTGGTAGACATCAAACCCCTGGAGTCAATACTTCGTCAGGTGACCTTGTGGAAGACTAAGGGTCTCTAAGGAATAAGGACCCTGCCTTATTGTGCACCCCTTAGAATCATCGTGGGCGACTATCACAGTCTGCCCTCACAGCATCATGGATCTCTCGAACTAGGTAATTGCTAACCTATAGTGCGAGCCACGGTGGGAGTGATAGTAGGTTGTGGTAGGGCTGCTGCCACACCTCTCCCTCAATATCTTTGGTTGTCGTGCATGGCCCCTTTACTCCAAATGTGAGTCTGGTTGGCAAGCTATCGTAAGCCTACATCTGTCAATGAACATGGCAATGATCTATAAACAACATCATAATATACCAGTCATATGTCTCATATGCAATAACATAAATACGCATACCATAAACCGTCCACTCCCTGACTCGATCTGGAGTCCAAGGAGGTCCATCGATGCCATCGACATCCTTGATCTGTCTAGAGTCCTACACACTCAACAAAAACTAGTCAATAGCACATGTCCATATAAATACAATAAAATAACCTATCATCAAATCCACAACATCATCATAATCCATAATCGAAACAGTCAATCATATAATGGACCGGATCACTTGCACGCAAGTGTCCTCAAAGAATAAGTCCAATCAGGTGTGCGCAAGAGCAGGATGTTACATTATGGAGAAACTTCACATAGCATATCTAAGTAATAGTTGAATTCCATGAAGAAAGAAACTTTATTTTTAACATCATCATAATTATTCCCAAATTGAGAATGATTCGATCATTTTAACCTGTATTAGGGGCCAAGGATCTCATAGCCTTTACTGTTATCTTGGTTGGATCAAGTTCTATGCACATAAGTAAGTTATGCAAAAGATAATCCAAATTAGAAGAATGATTCATTTCTAATATTAAATGTATTAGTCAATTCCTGCTAGCTCAATCGGTTAAGGTGTGGGTTTCGTTTGCTAAGCAACCCAAGTTCAATACCCTTGCGGCGAGTTTAGTCGGGAGGAGACACCCAAAAATCTAGCGATGTTAAGGGTTGGTGCAGCCCAGGGCGAGTGCGATTCTCGGGTGATTTTGACGGCTTAGATGCCCCTGGGTTGTGGTTTCTTAGCCAATGGTTTAAAAATGGTGGCCATGCAAGTTACAGACACATTTCTAACAAACAAGCAAAAAAATATTAAATGTATTATGAAATATTTTTTCCTATTTAAAAATGATGATCACACTTTGAATTTCTTCTCAATTCATTATGAAAACTAAATATAAACAAGTGTTGCATGGCAGCGTAGTCCCTGCCAGGCATAGTCCCTGCCAGGTTGGTATGGGAGTAAATGTGACCTAGTACAGGCAAGTGGCTAGAAAGTTGAAATACATGTGGTTTGTGTGCAGAACGCAGTATTCCCGAATTAGTTCTTCTTGAAAAAATATCAAAAATTATCAATGTTTGAATGGTTGTTGGACACAAAAAAATTAGCATTACCGAATTGGTTATTTTTAAAACTACGACACAGAAAGCCATCAGAAATAAATAAATTATACATACAACATATGTATTTGTATAAAGTAGATATTTAGTAAATAAATTATACATACAAAATATGCATTTGTATAAAGTAGATATATAGTTTTATAGATACGAAATTTGTAGCCCTCATTGCATATGTAGGCAATTTTTGTATTGCAGGTTCTCGGGTTGGCGCGCTGAAAATTGGGTGTGTGATGTTTCGTGGTCTACAAATAGCATGGACTGTTCCACGATATACAAAATGAGAGGCATAGTTGTGGACTATAGAAATTTACCATAAATTAATAATGTATGTTATATAATACAATAGTAATAACATATGTTGCACCGAATTACTTTTCTTTAAAACTAAGGCTTTTTTTTGGAAAAAAAAGATATAGCATTGTCGAATTAGTTTTCTTTGCACATGTTTTATAGAGCATGGACGGACTGCTCATTCCATAATTAGCAAGTCTTTGGATTGTGGGTTGTCGAGATGGCAGTTTCAAAAATGGGCCTATGTTGTTCCGTGTCCTACAAAAACCATCGACAGTTCCGCAATATACAAATTGAGAAGCGGGCTTGCGAACTATAGAAACTTATTATAAAATAAATAATGGTTGTTACATATATCAGGAAATTACATGAACATTTAAACCATCAACGTCGTTGAAGACCCCAAAATTAGCATACAATAGGAGACCAGAAATGTAGCATATCCGAATTAGTTTTCTTTGGAACAAACAAGAAGCTTCCTGGAAACCCAAAGTTTAGTATACAATAAGGACATTTTCGAATCAGTTTTCTTTGAAATTTAACAAAAAATAATAATGTATGTTACATGTTTGTGGAAATTTAAATGCGTTTGTCATATAGACTGGGATTGGGGCTCCCACGGACCATAAAAAGAAATAAGTACAAGAATTAGGAATGTCGAAAGAAGTGTGCGATGGTAGAAAGGAAGACCTGAAAAGAAGAAATTGGAACTTATGAGTCTTTGGTTACAGTTTTCTATTTAAAGAGGACATAAGTGGATTGATAAAGAAAAGAAGATGACTGCATAGACTTAAACTGAAATGATAAACAAAACAAGATGGCAGTATAGACTTACTATGAAGCCAATACATTTTTGTTGTTATCGTCAATGGGTAGTGGACTCCTGTTTATCGGTTGTTGCCCTTCCTAGACAAGGCTTTCCATTTTGAGTTGGAACCATTCTTCGATGTAGCTTTTCATGGGGGCTGTGTTGATTTCATCCCAGATCTCTATGTCGTAAAGGTCATTTTTTAATTTCCTTAGATCCATTGAAATACTATGCAGACTATGTTCAATTTATTTATTGTGTGAGGCATAGTCCAGTACCCAGTGCTCGTGCGCATCTAGATGATGTTCAAGTATGTCGTAAAACTTTTTGAAAGACAACCCCTTTAAAATATCAACTTGTTCCTGGAACGCTTCTTTGGTGACTGACAAGGATTTGAGAATTAAGTTTGGATCTTGAACCTCGTTGGTAGTTCCGGCTAAGTCCATCTGGAGCAGGCTTGTGAATAAATTTTCCTTTTCTGATATGACTTGTTTACATGATTTGACAATGAGGTGCAGGTTCTCAATTTTTTTTTGCCAGCATGCTTTTACTTTTTTTGTGTGCTTTGGGGAGGGGAGTTTCTCCTGTCTTCTTTTTAGTTTTGGTGTGTTCAGGGCATAGTTGGAAAAAGGGTCTAGCACTTGCTAACAGAAAAGCTGTTCATTTTTTTAATTCACCTCCAAATGTTCAAGCAAATCATTGCCCTTCTTTCCGAAGGAAACTAAATTTTGCGATGTTTCCCAGGCTTCAGTAACTAGCTACATTCTTTTGTTGATGTTTTTCTCTACAAGGGCTCTGGAGCATGCAAGGAGGGTAGAGAATACTTTCATCTTCGCTGCAGTGGTAGAAGGCACGATTTTTGCCAAAGGACTAGAAAATTCTAGTGTTGCAATGAAAGCCTGTTCAAATTCGTTGAGGCGGTGTTTCAGATTGGCATAATCCGTCTCCATTCCTCCAATGGAATCACGAAGAACGTCACCGATTACCTAATGAAATGAGCAGATTTTGGATGGGGTCATTTGGCTAAAGTCAATCTCTATTCGAGATTTTCCTTTCATGTTTGTTACATCTCTCTTTTCAATGACCATACTTTTAGATTGGCTGTCAAAAATAGCGCTCTGGATTACGAAGGATTCATCTATGTCAAAAAATTTGGTATCAAATATGTCCACCACGAACGACCCAATTTTTTGCATCTGCTCAGCTTCAATTTCAATTTGCAATTTTCCACTGTCAATTTTGGGTTCCTCTGCGTGCCCTGCATTGTTTTTTCTCTTCTTCATCAGTGGAACTTTGTGATAACTATCAATATTTATGCGAGGAGGGTTCTTATCTCCTCTTTCGTTTGAAGATTTCTGGGTTGCTTTCTTACTGGGATGGACGGTCGAAGCAACGCTCCGTGGTGTCGTGCTCTTGGGAGTGTTGGTGGGGGACTGGGTACTCTTCTCACCGGATACTTTACCATGTTGTCTTTACAATTCAGTTGTGCTTTGCAATGTCTCTGCATCGCAATGGGAAGAAGTAGGATTGTTGTCGACACTGTCCCTGTCTTGGGTTAGGTGTCTATGGATAAAAGAGGTGTTAAAGCCAACACCTAGTAAATGTTCTCCAAAAATGCCATTGGGGTTGAACCCTTTTAGCCTTTCAGCATACGTTAGGTTCAATTTCTTGAAATGGGCGGCAAACTCGTCAATCTTGTTGATGTTTCTGCACACGAAGTCTCTAACTTTACAGGGCAAAGGAATGAACTGTTTTTTTTCTTGTCATGGAAAAAATGCAACCAGTGGTTGTATTGCCTTGTTATTTCTGCAACAAACATCTTGTCCGTGATGCGGCATGGAAGGAAGGCAGGATTTTCCTTAGAGCCAAAGACCATGAGGAGACTTTGATTTTCCTTTTGCTCAAGTGTGCCCTTCTTGTTTAAAAACTTGCTTGTGTGGCCAAACATCTACAGAGCATCCTTGCCTAACAGTAAATCTTTGAAAACTGAGACAAAGCCATTAAAAACTTCATAAAAACAATGGGAGGCCTTGTGTCTCCACAGGGTGTTGTGCCAGAATGTTACTGGGTCGAATCCACAGTTTATTTTATTGGAAAGAGAAAGTTTTAGAAACTGGCAGCAATACACAGTTGCGAAAATCAAGTAGGATGACATATAAAATTTATTTGATTCTTTGAATTGTGACAACTGGGAATAGATTTGAATGGAGATTAGCTTTCCCCAATCAAAAATGTATTGTTCCTTGACTATGAAATACAAAATATAAATAATTATATGGGAAATGCTTGCTGTGGATGCCTATCCCGTTATTCTTGTAAACATCCAAGCAATTTTCCTGAATGGATTTCTAAAGGAACTTACCTGGAGCCTTGTGATATTTTCAGGAATTGTTGTCGGGTCTTCGAGGAAGTCGACTAAGATGTCCAACCCATTATGATGTTTTTCTAGAAACTAATTGCAATCTTGTCCTCTGATCGTTAATGTTGGTTTCGACAATTTCAACATCTCCCGTAAGAGCTGAGGTGACAAAGAAACATGAGAATGGTCGCGCAGTGGAATAATTCTTTGGCCTGGAATATATTTTTCGGCGCACCAAGACACCACCCCTTAAAGTCAAAAACCTCAGGGAAGCATCCTGCACGAGTGATTCCAGAGGTCCAAATCACTTCGTTCTGGGCGGAACGAGATGAATAGTAAAAGTATGCCCTGGACCATTGGAACCTTTGGTCCTCTTCTGCGAACATATTTACTGTATCTCCACAAAATTGTTGTTGACCTGCTGCCATAGGTATACAAAGAAATTTATTTGTTCTAGACGATGAATGAAATGAAAGGTTGGAAGGACTAATATAACCTTGCGCAAATTTTGGTCGAAAGCGTGTGAATGGGAGATGTCCTCGAGACTTTCGTTGATTAATGACAATCTGGACGGTTGTTGCATGATGTGTTGTTAACATTAAACACTACTAATTGCATATATAGAAATGTGAACATGGTGGATATTGCAATGAGCAATTAAGCATTGCAGATTTCTTGAGCGACCCAACATGATGACGTGTGTTGAATATGAGCAATCGGAAGGGACAAAATAAGTTTCTACACATCTTGGTTTAATGCGTAATAATGGGATATCTCCTCGAGTTTTTTGCCCATTAATGACAATGTTGACAGTTCCTGCATGGTGACCTGTTAGCATCAAAGGTTTCTAATTGCATAGCAAGAAAGTACGGAGGTCGCGGGCAGGGGAAAAAAAACCGCTACAAAATAGGGTTGCAAGGTACAACTATTGAAGGTGAGGGCGCCAGGGTCAAATTGTATGTCTCGGAACTTTTTGATTGCAATACGCGTAACCCACCAACCATGGTGATAAAATTGGCTAAGTATGGAGAGCAATAGCAGTTAGTCGAAGGAGTCGTGTAATTATATAGATGGAGATAAAGATATCTCAACCCGCCAATGCTGGAACCTGTGTTTATAGAAAGGCGACTATTTATATAACCACAAAGCAATAATACAAGGGAAGAAGAAAAGGGGAAAAGGACCAACGAGTCCACGATGGAAATGTAAATCACGGAAATTTTGAGTGCAATATGCATATCAGGGAAGAAGAAGCAGTAGACTTCGAATGTGCTAACCTGAAACACTGACTAAGAATTTGAGATTTCGTGAATCCGTGAATAGGAGGATCCAAAATAGGGTCAGAGGTCCAGATGGTCAAATTGTATTATTCGGAATATTTGAATGCACAATCTGTAACACGGAAGAGGGAACGATGTCGGAACCCGGTAATCAATTTCTATGTTGCAAATGGCTGGATGCGAACTATTTCATATTGTTGTGTGCAGCTGTCACTTGTAAGAGTCATTAGTAAGAGCATAGCAAATGTATATTAGGAAGCACATTTGTCAACCGTGGTACAATGAAGCTTGCGAGTTCGAGGAGCACGTGATAGAATTGTAGATTTCCAACCCAACAACTGTGGACATAAAATTGCCTAAGGTGTGATTATATACATGGAGATAATGAGAGACATAATACAGGGGAAGAAGAAAATGGAAAAAGGAGAAAGGAGTCGGCAGTGGAATTGTAGATTAGGGAAATTTTGAATACAAGATGTGAACCCGGTAATCAATTTGTATATTGCGGAGGATCGGAGTAAATAATTTGAATGCATAATTTGTAACACAGAAGAGAGGATGATGTCGGACCCGCACCTGTGTCCAGTTGTCAGTACTAAGAGGTAATTTGGTATTGAAAATAATATTTTAGATTCTGTTAAATACTTCATAGGGATTAGTATCCGTAAACAATGGCAATCTCCACCCCGCAAGCCTTGCATTCCGTGTGTGAATTTGTATATCACAGAACTTGAAGGACTATTTGGAGGACACGGAACAATAGAAGCGTAATGTCGAGTCAGCCAGTCCGTAGCTCCGCTTCTCAATTTGTATATCGCGGAATTTTGGGTGCTATTTGTAACACGCGTAAATTTGGAGGGCCAATTTTGAGCCCGCCCGCCCGAGAATCCGTGATCAGAAATGTCCGTAGGTATTAAAAGGAATAGTTGCTGGTTCAATTCTCCATGCGAGGATATAGATGGAACTGAAATTGGTCCCAACGCAACAACCGTGGACATAAAATTGGCCAAGTATCGAAAGCAACAACGGTCGGTCGGATTTGTCGTCTGATTGTATAGATGGAAATAAAGATATGCCAACCCAGCAACGCTGGAGCTGCATATTTCGTGAACCCGACAAAAGGAGGATCCAAAACAGGTTGAGAAGGTATCCGCAAAGGAGGCGAGGCCCAGACCTTCTAATTGTATTGCTCCGGACATTTGAATGCATAATCTCTAAGATGGAAGAGCGGACGACGTCCGGTAGTCAATTTGTATATTGTGGAGACTGCAATTCCGACTGTTTCGTACCTCTGTGTCCAGTTGTCACTAATAAGTGCTAATTTAGTATTCTAAATAAATTTTTAGATACTGTTAGATACTTCATAGGGATTGGCATCCGTAAACAATGGCAATCTGCACTCCGCCATTTCTGCATTCCGTGTGTCAGTTTCTATATCGCGGAGCTAGGAGTGTTGTTTGGAGGACACGGAAGAATAGAAGTGAAATGTTGACTCAGCCAGTCTGCAAATTCGCTTGTCAATTTGTATATCGTGGAATTCTAGGTGCTATTTGTAGGCTACGAAACAATGGAGGCCCATTTTTGAGCTCACCTGCGTGCCCGAGAATCCGCAATCGAAAATGTCGCTAGGTATGGAATGTGGAATTTGTGCGTGCTTTATAGAATATCATGTCCATATATTATAGTCCCATAATACATGGGAAGAAAATAAGGGAAAAAGGATGGAGGTGTTGGCAGTGGAATTGTAGATAATATATGGGAACAAGAGAAGGGAAAAAGAACTAAGTATCTCGCAGAAGAACATCAGGATTTGCAAGCGTTGTCCCCGTAGCGGCGAGCATAAAATTGGCTAAGTATGGAAAGGAACAGCGCTTGGTCGGATCCGTCGTGCGAGGATATAGATGAATATGTTAAAGCATGAATTGCAGATGACGGAGGCATCTTTTGTACCACTTTGTCCACTTGTCACTAGTAAGAGCATTGTTGATGTATATCAGGAAGGATGTGAAGTTGTTAGGGATGGAAAGCAGCAACAGAGACTTTGAACGAAGTCAATGTGTATGAGGAACCCGCAATGAAATTGTAGATCATGGATATTTTCAGTGCAAGATGTGTATTGCGGAACGATAAGCAGCTGGGTTCGCAAGCATCGGCCCCACAGTAGCGGGCATAAAATTGGCCAAGCATGGAAAGGAACAAATCACTGATGTTGTTTTGCTGCAACGTGTATATGACGAAACAGGGGACATAGGTGTTGGGTACCGCGAACCCGGGGGCTGGTGCCCAGATAACTGAGCAAGTATTGGCCAAGACAAAGTTATGATATCTATTTCAATATTTTTCATACTAGCATCTATCAATGAACAAAGTTTTCATATTTATCTGAATAGTATTCATATTAATATATATTAATGGATTGGTTGTTTCAAATGCAAATGATCTCCCAATCTGCAAAATGCTTTTCAGCTTGCAAATTTCGCTGGAACCTCAAAAATTTTGACTGCAACATGTACATAGTGCAACAAGAAACATGAATTTGCATTTTGGTCTCAAGGACATAAAATCCTTATCATCTATTCATCTTGTATTCGTTGCAATGAGATCAGCAAACGTCGGCTCTCCATAAACATCAATATCTAAATTAAATTAAATGCAATCAAAATTTGGTGTGACTTTTAAGTAATTAAAGCATAAATTGCAGATTACAGAAGTTCTTAGGCTGGAAGATGTATATGACGGAACAATGGACATAGTTGTTTAATACCACAAACCCAAACGTAATTGCCTAAGCTTTGCCGAAGAGGAAGTTTTTTTGTATTTATTCCAATACTACTGATATTAGTGTATATGCATGGATATTATCAAATAGAAAAAGCTGCAATATATCCAACAAACTTCACAGGAACATTGTGTCAACAGTTCAGTCGCCTTGTCGTTACTCATTATTAATTCTATTCACGGAACCCGAAGAATGGGAGCAGCACGGGTCCTCCAATTTATTTCTTTAAATATAGGGCCGCCGCCACATAAGTATGGCCTATGAAAAATTATTCTTACATGTAAAATGTAAACAAAGAACGGGCCAGGTTTTATTTAGATTGAAGTACTGGGCAGCAGAAACAAAACCTTGTGTTTCATGTTTAACCACACAGGGGAAGAAGGTAGAAAATACAATTAAAACAAATACCATAAATTGGAAAATATTGTTAAAAAATAAACTGAAATTATTCTATATTCAAATAAGGTGGGTTACAAAATACAGCCGAGGCTATTTTTGACAACGATTGTGATTTTGTCTGTCGTCGACCAATTTAAAATATGTACATTGATGAAGCTTATTCACAGTTTTGTACTTAAACTGTGTTGCCAAGTACATCTATCCCACTTTTTTGAATATCTTTTCTCTTCCAGATATGGCCTGCTTACAATGCCTACTTATTCAACATTCCATTCTTTGTCAAGTATTAATTTCCCTCTTTTGTCAAAAAGTTGGGGTTTAAGGTGCTTTGCTTGCAATGTTCCTGAACCTTGACATCCGAGACAACTTACAAATTCCATTCAGGCCGATTTCAAAGTGGAAGGAGTCGTTCTATGTCACAACAGCTAAAGCAGTGGAAAATAATTCAAGTACGTAGTGATTGGTATTCTCCCTATATTCGATCATCTTTTTGGTTGAGAAGCCTGCTTGAGGATTTGTATGTGGAACTTCTTTGCTTTATTACAGTAAATTGGAAGGAACATCCAACCCAGATGCAAAAAGCAACTCTGTTGAGGTACATAACTTCTTCGGGCAGTAGAGGTGTGCCAAGTGCATCAAATGCTGCAGAATGCACCAGAACAGGTCTGGCAAGTGTATCAAATGATGCAAATGGCATCAGAATATATCTTTCTTCATAGCCATGGAGATATGGCGGCCCACAGAAAGGTCTAGAATGTTCATAGGTGACACCAAATATGTAGAGTCTGCAACTACACCAGAGGAAACCAAACAAACTTTCACAAAGAACATAGCTTTCTATCAAGTCGGCTACCAGACCCACATGCAGGTCATCATACTATGAAATAGAAACTTTTGCAGTGATAATATTTCATTTTATCCACCCATACAGTTTTTTCTACCCACCTCCAAGGTAGACAAATAGTTGTGCAATTTGTACAACTCGATACACTTTCCAAATCTGTGTTGTTGGAAGAAGCTATATACTTAAACGAAGAACTATTTTGCACCCGACCTCAAAATCCATTACAATTCCCATCAATAAAACAAAGAATTTCAACCAACAAATCTCTAGCGAGCATTTTCAATGAACCAAAGCATCAAACACAGGGAGAATACCAACCAGAACATACTTGTTATGTTTTTTTCATCCTCTCTGAGTTTTTCTTTGTATAACAGAGTTTTGTTTTTACCCAAAGCTCACGTCACATAAAACCAGGCTCTATTCGTTCATCTTCTCGTCAATCGCATCTCTAAGTTGTCTTACATGTGCATGACCAGGAACATTAGAATGAAGGCACCCTAAAGCGCAA
This sequence comes from Picea engelmannii, assembly GCA_009831015.1. NCBI lineage: Eukaryota > Viridiplantae > Streptophyta > Pinopsida > Pinales > Pinaceae > Picea > Picea engelmannii. The sequence goes on from ML795245.1 coordinate 85,784, forward strand.
CTCTTTGATCATAGAGAGAAATGGAAATAAGTATTTAAAAGCAAGGCTGGATGGTCTGCCGTAGATTTTGTGTTGATTCGTTTTAATGACAGATGTTCTCGATGTTTTCACTTATTAATGCCAATCTTTTTGAATATGTACGCTCAATAGTGACTACCAGCACGTATTAAAATTCCCATATCCGAGCAGATTGTGAAATCTGACATCTAAGATATGCACAATATTAAAGAGGGACATGACGTCAAGGCCTCTAGGGTGACACGTTTGTGAACTTTGTCGAAGCTTTTAAGAAAACTAAAACTGCACAAGAAAAAAATAAAATAAAAAGTATTTCGAAAATTCAAAATGCAGGTAAAAAGAAATTACCAAATCCCATAATATTCCCATGTCTATTCATTTTAATGGGAGATGTCCTCCAGTTATTAAAGCCCATCATTCTAAATGCACAATATTAAAGAGGGACATGACATCAAGGTCTCTGTCGCCAACACGTTCGTGAACTATGCTAAAGCTTTGAAGAAAACTAAAACTACATAAGGAAAAAAAAAAAAAAATCGCAAATTTAAAATGCAGGCAAAAACAAATTACCAGATCCCATAATATTTGCTCGTCTATTCATTTTAATTGGAGATGTCCTCGAGCTTTCTAGTTATTAAAGCCCGTCTTTTTGAACTTGTCTGCTCGGTTCTAACTTTTCAAAGCATATTTAATGTGTATTGGGAAGCGCAGAAGGTAGCGGGGATGGAGCCCTATGTAACAGACGTTACTACTATTGCTTTGTTTTTGTTCACGAGCATATGTAAAACGTACGCAAAGAAAAGTAATTCAAGAATGATAGTTGTTTTGCAGGAGCCCTTGAAATTCAAATAGTGTGCAAGCCCGATTTTCATTTTGTATATCGCAGAATTGTCTGTGCTATTTGTAGGGCACAGAACAACAGGGACCGAACCTAGAGCCCGCCATCCGAAGAACCCGCGATCCAAAAAATGCTCACTATTTTTTTTTTGTGTTTTTTGTCCACCAGGGTATGTAAAACGCACGTAAAGTAAACTATTTCGACAATGTTAACTTTTTTGGACATGACGGCCTTCAAATTCAAATAGTTCGCAAGTCCAATTGTCAATTTCTATATCTTCGAAGTCTTCGATTGTCAATTTTCAATTGCCTACCTTGACAACACACGATGCAAAAACTGATTAAGTATGGGATGACGGCTCCATGTAGGCTGTATATATCTACTCTATAAAATTACATATTTCCTATGTTTAATCTATGTTGTCCAGGAAACCTATAATTTGATAAATTTCAATGTTTTTTGTCTATGAGCCCTACTATTAAAGAAAACTAATTCAGAAATGCTAATGTATACACCATAGTTCGATACAACCTATCTGTGAAGGCGCGTCCATAATACTGGCTAAGTATGGAACCCAACTGTGGTCGGTCGGAATGATCGCGAAACTCTTGTTGCTAACCGATTGTCAATTTGTATATCGTGGAACTCTTTGATTGTCGATTTTCAACCGCTTACCCCGTCAACTCGCGATGCAAAAACTGGCTAAGTATGGGATGACGGCTCTGCGGTCCAGGAAACCTATAATTTCTTAAATTGCATTCTCTTCTACCCAGGATTCTTTTAAAGAAAACTAATTCGGGAAAGCTAATGTATACACCGAACACGACCTGTCATAGTCTGATAGAACCTTTTCGCAAAGTCACGTCCATAAAAGTGGCCAACTATGCAACCGAATGGCAGTCACTCGAAATGACAACATAAACGCGAAAAAACGGAGTCAAACATAGTTTACAACAGGAAAGTAAAAGGGAGAGAACAGCTATATCTCCCACACAGCAAAAGCCATTGTCATAACTATAAAACCATGGTAACACAGAATCCATGTAAAAAGCATCAGCAGCCATGAAATATATTGAGGCCAACAAACTTTGCCTCAACGCGTAACAAATGCAATCTACACCACCTGCAATTCTTTAGTCTGTTATTTTATCTTAATAGTATTCTATGCAAACTGCAATGCAAAACAAAATGTGACCAAAGATCCAACCGCAGATGCAACAACCCAACATTTGCAAACCCTGGCCAAACAAGAAAAAGCACCAAACAATAACCCAGCTAAGAAGCACTAAAAGGCCCAACTGCAAGCACAGGACCCCCTACAAAGTCAAATCAAGCAACAATAAACAACATACAACGAAGAAAGAAGCAAGCAGCAACCACCCCCCCAGGAACGATGTTGTTCCAATCGCGATTGCAGAAACCCAAACATCCAAACTGCAACAACACGAACAGGCAAGCAAGAACAACGACAACATGCAAATAAGAAATCAGTGGCATGCAAAAAGCAAGCAAGGACCACCAAACCAGCAACGCCGCTGGAGCATAAAAATTTTAAAAATAGAAGAAAATGTCTTATAACAAGCCTGTTAAGTAACCATTCAACACTACCAACCATGTTAGGTAAACATTTAAGTCTGTCATAAATGCATTGTAAACATTTAAGAAAAAAATTCATTGTGGCAGGACTCTGACGTATCCCAAAAAAATATATATATATATTTTGTAACAATAGTTCGAACACCACAGAATGTTTTGGAAAGCCAAACTTTGGATATGCCACCATATCTAACATTGCTATAAATTTACCTAGCATAAAATGTTAAACCAAACATTCGAATTAATGCTAGCATTAATCCACCATCAACGAATGCATAACAAAATATATGATTCAAAAAATACCATATACAATCAAATACTTTGGATATGCCAACATATATAACATTGGGAATAGTGAAGCCGGCAATAAGACCTCCAATCCCTTGTCCAATCATATCATGAAAAATATAGTACTTTTTTTTATATAAAAATCGATGTTTTCAGTTCCCTGGTTCCAACAATAGATAATATGGAAATATTTGTGGTCAAAGGACATACTAATATGAAGTCAACGATTTATCGATCACTATAGTCCCTCTACGCCTACAGCAGGGACTAATAACTCTTTTCATTAAAGAAACTTAATATATAAATAACTTGTTACTTACCCATAAATTTGGTTCCATACATAATCTTTATTTTAATATCTCATTATAAATGGAATATCGAATAAAAAAAGATATATGGATTTTCTCAACTTTCAAAAAAAACACTTGGCATTGAATCACATTCAATAACGAGGCCTTAGAAACATTAGAGTAAATACCTTATCTATGTCATAAACATGGGCTTTCCCCATTTTAGAAATCACATGTCCATCATGCATCAAGTTTAACAGACACTCAAAGTTTTTTTTTGTTTTCTTGTGGACGAATCACATTTTGCTTTATGTGAGAAACTGCAAAGTACAATGAACTCAGAACTCAGAACTCATGGTTTCGTAGACCGAGAAAGAAGGTCAAGAAGATATAACCAGGAAGATTATGCAACAGGGGGAAGTGAGCGGATTTAATGGAAAAATGACCGAGATTTCGGGAAGAACTCATGAAAAGTGTTAAGTATGAGGAGTTTTACCATTGTGTGCATAATCGTTCAACCGGAATCGACTCTTAACTTCAAGGAGGAATTTTCTGAATTTATTCTCTTAAATTCTCAAATGGATGAAGAAAAGGAAAGCAGAAGTGGGAAAGAACTCAAAATTATTTTTTTTAGACAGTAGTGGATGTAGATAACAAATTCAAGGGTGCTTTCAGGGGAAACATCGTAACAGCTATGTAAGCTTGATTTTTATTGACTAACAATGATTTGCAGGAGTGTCACTATGGAAAAACTGATCCAACACCTTATTTTGACCAAATAAACTAGAAGATGGTAGGAAACAAAAACATGATAGAAGTAAAATTGCAAGTTTAAAACAACAACAAAAAAATGACAGAAACGCAAAAGCAATAGGAAATTTTTAAAACAGAAAGCAGAAGTCTAACTACTGTAAAGCAGAAAACAAAATAGCGAAAAACTGAAAAGAAGAGCTAGACTACTAGTATACAGAAAATCCAAACAGCGTTAGAACCTTTCATGTTGGTCCCTCATAATGTTTCAAGCGAGAACCGTTAGTGTTGTAGCAAAACAATTTCTCCTGTAATTCCTTTAGAATGTAAGAGTTAATATCCAGGACAAAAGAAATTTCGAAAGGACCCAGAAATAACACTTGGAACTTTGAGGTAATTATCAACCCCTTAACATATATGATCAGATCATCAAGGTAGATATGGATATTGATCAATTCATCAAGAGTTGTGTGTATAGGTCTTTTAAAAGCGGTACTTGCATCAGGTAAGCCAGAAAGCAGGCATTTATAAGTCATGGTACCCCAATTAGTGATAAGAGTGGTTTTGCGAACATCTGCCCCTTTTCCCTTGATTTTACTATAACCCAAAAAATTGTCAAGTAAGGGCCTCATCTGTGACCTTACAACCTGCTGCAGAAACATTTCCATATTGAGAGGAGGAAAGGGATTTCTCATAATAGCCTGACTGAAAGTGCGAAAATTAATGCAGGTTCTAATATGATCAGTGGTCTTCGGAATAGGTACCCAATTGGAAACCCATTCAGAGTAGACTGGAAAAATAATTCCAGCCCTTAAGAAATTTTCCAACTCTCTTTGAAAAGTTGCTTTAACTGCAGAGTTAATAGGTCTTTGATTTTGCCTAGCTGGTTTCATGCCTTCCTTGATGGGGATAGCATGTTGTGTAAAACCAGGATCAAAACCCTGAAGATCCTCATAAGACCATGCAAAAATATCTTGAAATCCACCAAGTGGCTTGGCAAACCTCATTTATTTTTTATCAGAACATTGAGTACATATTTTAATGTTCTTTGAAAATTCCAATGCCCCAATGTTCTAGGAAATGGTTTCACCCACCTTCATTTGTAACTCCTCTTCTTTATGTTTTTCTTTATTTCCTACATCACTCAATGAAAATGAACTCTCAAGAGGATTCAAGCCCTTAGGAATCTTGTCATCTTCTATGGATATAATTTCCTTGGGCTTACGAGGTTCATCTTGAAATAAATCACAACCGCTCTCATCATTAGGGAGGCCCTACCAAGATTCTACATCATCAAGGATATGTGGATGATATAGAGATTGAAAAGAACAATCAGACCTGTGAGGCAAAGTTTTTTTATTAGGAGAAGCTACAAATATAGCCAACCGATCAACCATTGAATTTAACTCCCCCTTAACATGAGTGATGTTGAAAGATAATAGGTTCGAGATAAGTGCCCAAACAGTTTGGGTATATCGTTCCATAAGCTTGTTGTTAGGAGAGTAAATTTTACGTACTAGGTTCACAACAAGCTCGGAATATCCAAAACAGAAAGGTGACCACAATCAAGATTATAGGCGTGCGTTTTCAAAGCCTAATAATAAAGCTTCGAATTCAGTGACATTGTTCGTACAAGCAAACTCTAACCTGTAGGACAAATTATGAATTTTTCCTATAGGGGAAACCAAGATAATGCCAGCCCCATTACCTTCGTTAGAGTGTGAACCATCAAAGTGCATGTGCCACATATCACCATCTAAATCGATTTGTTCCAAAGGAATATTATCCTCCTCAACAAAGATGAAATACACTTCTAGTTCATCTTTGATATAGTTTACATTAGGTTGTGAAACACTCTCTATGTAGGGTGAAATCCTTCCCTCTCCAAGGACTATAATATTCTTACCATTTCGAGGAACGGATAAATGTGTCTCATCGAGTATGAGGTATCCTCCTATTAAGGCTTGCCAATCTCTTCCCAAGATAATTGAGTAATTTCTTACTGGCATATCAATTACATGAATACTAAGGGTTGTCCTTATTTCAAGGTGTGCTGATCTGGATTATTTTCGGCACGAAATGAGAGCGGAGATATAATAAATAAATGCACAGAGATATTGCATATATTCAATAATATAACAGAAATGTATCATAGATGCAACCATAAACACAGATATACAGTAATACACGATTTCTATTAATCAAAGAAATGTACAGAGACTGTAAAAATACAGAGTGAAAGACTCGCTAGAATGGGGCAGCTTATCTCTGAGAAGAGATGTGACAGCTACTCGCATTCGCAAGAAGGTGATTACAATGAGGCTCAGAAGGCCTTTTTACAATATATGGGAATGCCAAAATTCCTAGACATCCAAAAACCTAACCCTAGGAGATGAAGCGCCAAAAGTCATGTGGACCCCGTTTGGGTAAGTTAGTACATCAACTTCCCGGGGTCGTAACTTTTGCATACGATCTTCATTTTAGGCGTGTGATAGCTCGTTGGAAAGGTATCGTCGAGGAGATTCATTTTGGGGGCTCAATCATGCCTTTAGATATCATTGATAACCTCAATCTTGAAAAAACTTCATTTAGGCCCTCAAAATGGCCCCGGAAGTGAAAACCTGCTAAAAATAGTAAATTGCCAAAATGGCCAGAAAACTGTTTTGAGCCATTTGGAAAAGGTGGGTGGCCCCCGATATCCACCTG
>ML795245.1:93686-124712 GCA_009831015.1 Picea engelmannii
CAGTAAGTTTCCCACAAATGTTTGACATGGGGGAGAGCCTTAAGGAGTGCGAAGGTGATCTTTTCCTTGTCTGAAAAATTATGAACAGAGAAATAACCTTCTAGCATATTTAACCATTTATCTAGGGCATCTGCATCTATTTGGCCTTCAAATACGGGAATATCAAAATTAACCTGTACCTTGAGAGGCTAGGTGCCTCCAGATTGGTTGCTTGATGAATATGCACCTGATGCTATCGGCAGGCGTTGAAGGATGTGGGAAAATTCTCCATCATTTCGTCCCTCTGTCGCGTGAGAGCTTGCTCAAGCAACAGACTGATAGGATTGTCTGCTCCATCATTTTCCTTTTCTTCCGCCATTGAGGGTTTCTTGGGTGTGCGAGAGCGATTGTCCTCAAGAGAGACAAGCTTGAGACCCAACTTGTTATACTCGGACCTCGTCGGGGACATGCACGGAAAAAAACGAACAAGAGCAGCCTGCTCTGATACCACTGATCCGGATTTTTTTCGGCACGAACTGAGAGTGGAGATATAATAAAGAAATGCACAGAGATATTGTAGATATTCAATAATATAACATAAATGTATTAGAGATGCAACCATAAACACAGATATACAGTAATACATGATTTCTATTAATCAAAGAAATGTACAGAGACTGTAAAAATACAGAGTGAAAGACTCGCTAGAATGGGGCAGCTTATCTCTGAGAAGAGATGTGACGGCTACTCGCATTCGCAAGAAGATGATTACAATGAGGCTCGGAAGGCCTTTTTACAATAGACGAGAATGTCAAAAGTCCTAGACATCCAAAAACCTAACCCTAGGAGATGAAGCGCCAAAAGTCATGTGAGCCCCGTTTGGGTAAGTTAGTACATCAACTTCCCAAGGTCGTAACTTTTGCATACGATCTCCGTTTTAGGCGTGTGATAGCTCGTTGGAAAGGTATCGTCGAGGAGATTCATTTTGGGGCTCAATCATTCCTTCAGCTATCATTGAGAACCTCAATCTCAAAAAAACTTCATTTAGGCCCTCAAAATGGCCCCGGAAGTGAAAACCTGCTAAAAATAGTAAATGGCCAAAATGGCCAGAAAACTGTTTTGAGTCATTTGGAAAAGGTGGGTGGACCCCGATATCCACCTGGATCATGTGCGCATAAAACTAAGGTTACATTTTTAATCTCACCTATGGTCGTTTGTTGTAGGCTATTATAGGAGAGCATGCTTCTGGCATTTTCATTTAAACAAGACAAGCCTAGCTCTTCCATAATAATCTTCGACATCACACTTGGGCCCGAACCGCCATCAATGAGGCAAAAATGGGCGATCTTATCTATAATCTTTACAGAAATTTTAAAAGGGGGATTTTTTACAGGTATCTAAATTTATGTACACCTACTTTATTTACAGACGAATATTCTTCATTTACCTCTTCAGAGAGGTTGGCTACAATGGAATCTTTTCCTTCCATGAATTGTTTTAGATGCATCTATTGTTCAAGGATGACAACCATGTCCAACAGGGTTGCATCTGCTTTGATGTTGGCCAACTGATTCAATATATTGTACTTGGAAGAGAGAAGAGGGGAAATAATTCCTTGACTCTTAGAAACTTTAGGAACCTGAACAGTAGCAGCGGGTGAGGATGAGCTCGGGATTGAAGAATTGCGGGGAGGATCAAATTTTCCCTTGGGAGCATAGGCTTCGTTCCTAGTGTTGATGATCACGACATCTTCTGGCTTTGTGAAATCTAGGACAACAATGGTAGTTTCGAGTCTTTTACCAAAGATCTTCTCTTTGGCACTCTTCCTTACCTCACATGTGGCTTTCTCATGGTGTTCCTCGCAAAAGTTACACCAACTTGGAGGCAAGATAGTTTTAGGCTGAAAATTATTTTCAATTGGATTTCTAAAGGGGGCTGCAAAAGAGGATGAAGCTCCAGGGGTGAGAGGGGAGACAGTTCCCTTTCGCTCGAATGCTATCATACGATTATTCATATTTTGTACTAGTTGTAAGAGGGTGGACATATCCATTTGTTTAACCGATTCTCCTTGGGGAAGACTTGTTCTTTCAAGTTGTTCTTCATACTTTGAACAAGTATGCAGAGAGGAATTGAGATTATCAATGGCTTTTTCCTCAAGCCTATGACGGTAGGGGGAAGGCAATGTATTGTAGTAATGCATGAAAGTGGCTTGGTTCTGAGGTCGAATGAGTTCATGGATCTAATTGTATAGCTTAGTGAAACGCAAGTTCAAAGACTTGATGGTCTCACCATCCTTATAGGTGACATTATAATGTTCTCGTAACTTCTCAGCTGGGATTTTAGTTTGCCCATAAGTGGATCTGAACCAATAGATTAACTCCTCCCAAGTTGAAAGAATCTTAGGAGGAAGGTCAAAGAAATCGGTTGCAGCCTTTCCTTATAAGGAATTGACGAATAAGTGCATGCAAGTATCATTGTCATTGGCTCATATGTTATGACAAGCATTAGAAAATGCCACCAGGTGTTTGTTTGTAGTGACAGTGTTATTTCGTGAGAAATTAGGAAGATGCTCCTTGAACTTAGGAAGTGGACGAGTAGCATGTGCTAAATTAAGAGGAGAGGACACATGCCACGGTGTGGTTGTGGTGTCTTCTTCAAATTGAAAAAGCCCATACTTTTTAATAACTTTGGTGGGATTTGTGGTAGATTGGACAGGGATATGGTGGCTATATAAGCTACCAATCACTGACGAAGATGAATATTGAGAAGAGGAAGCACTTTTCATGCCACCAAATCCACCACTAGATGCCATCTTGTGGATGATAGATGAGGGAAAGAAAGACGAACTAGATGAATCAGAAAAATTTCTCCTTAGAGCACTTTGTTGGGTAGATAACACAACGTTCCTTCTTCTTATTTCAGTAATAGGATTAATTTTAGGTGATAAGCCTCTTCTTCTTTTAGAAACACGAGAGTCTAAGGACATGAAAGAAAGGCCAAAACTAAAGAAACAAGAAAGTCACCATTGATTTCTAGGTTGTCTATGTCTAGCTTCCAATCATTCTTGAGCACTAATATCTCGTTCAATTGTTGCCCATGAATGATTAAGCTCAACACGGGTATTGGTAGTTTATAAAATGGTGTTAAACAGATTCAAAGCAATGTTGGTCTGATCTTGAAGATCGGGCTCAATATTGGGTTTCCTTGCAACAAGTACAGTCATTAAGAAATAAAACAGTCAAAGAATCAAATATCAAAAAAATAGATGTATCGATGAAAATCGAGTATAAAAATTAACCAGAGAGATATTGAAGATCTCCCCAGTATGGTCGCTAAATAAATGTTGAGGAAAAGATATGAAATGATCTTACTCAAGCATTTTTGGATTATGCTTGGCTAAAGCAAAATAGATGGGAATAACACCCTATGTTTATAGCCATCAAAAATAAAATCCTAACTCACAAGTATTGATTACAAGTGCTTAGGCTAGTATTTTTCACAATTGAAATCTTGTTGAAAATTCATTTTAATACGCTTTTCTGAATATAACAGTTGCTGAAATAAATGTAGAGACATAAGTAAAGACACTAAGATGATAATCAATACATATGAGACATAAAGAAATCCTTTAGTTCATTCCAATTCATCAAAGAGTCATTCTCTTTACAAAATTTCATACAGAAATTTCGAACGAAAGTCAAACTTAGACATCCCCGATCGAACATACAAAAGGACCACTGACAAAAAATCAAAAACTGAACTCTAAAAGTTGGATCAGCTTGCCACAAATTGCTTCCCACTTGACTCTGCACAATAGCCTTTGTCAGTCATGAAAACTAATTCACAAACAGACAATTCTACACAGACTATCAAAGATAGATCAACACCTCTGTAAAACAAGTGTCTGAATGATGTAATTCATCCTTGAATCTTGTTGTCTACAATAAGACCCTACTATCATAAAAAATAATTATGCTTGTGATAAATTAAGGAATGAATGAAAACTGAACTATCTCAACATAAACTCAAAAAGCAAACCTTAGTATGCTTCTCCCTCTATCCCTCCTTGTTCCTCCCTTTCCTTTTTCCTTTAAGCAAATTAGAATTGGTTGAAGTAGTTTAACCACCTCATTGGTTAAGTTAATTAAAAGACTCAACCAAATTTTTAGTTAGGGGGAAAAGTAATAATCATAATAAGGGTTATAAATAAATAATAACTAATAGGTGGGACCCCTTGTGACTCCCATCATCACATTAACATTTGACAATTTATCTCATTGATATTTGAAATTATTTTCAAAAATATATATTACTCATATATCCAAAGAAAACATGTTGTCCAAAACTTTTGAAGCCAACTGTCATCAACAATAAATAACATAAAAACTCAAAAACCATATTTCCCACTCTGAGATGCAATATTTCATTGATTGCTATTGTCACCCTTTGATTTTTTTGAATTTGCCTTTGGTTGCGTTGAGCCTTTAGGCCTAATCTCGCTGATCACATGAGAACAATCGTCCTTCAAATGCATCCGGGAAGACACGAATTTATCAGAGCCATTGGAGGGCGAGGAAGGGGTAGCAGTGGCTTTTCCTTTGTCAAGGGCATGGTGGGCCTCAGTTTTCAACCTTTTACTACCATGAGAGGAATGAACTGGTGAGTGCACAGGTGCAGCTTGGGCAATTTGGTTAACAGGTGGGGGAGCAGGTAAGGACAAATTGGGCTAGCCACGATGTTGGGAGACTGTCAGGTGGACAATCTCTTGCCATCCATCGTTTTCGGGAACCTTGAGTTGCAATCAGACATGAGGGGGCACGGGAATACCAAGGGCTTGTGGAGATTGGAAAGGAGGCCTTTCAGGCCTAGGTTGGACCACTCCTTTCCCAATCCAGTTGAAAAATCCAGCCTGGAACAACTGGCCTAACTCTTGTGAGTTAGTGTCAAAGTGTATGGAGAATCTTGGCCTTCTTTCGCCTCTATTCCAATTACCTCTCCCTCAGTTGCCTCTGCCATGGCTACCTTGGCTGAAGAAGCTCATTCCTGCATGCATGATTGATTATCATATATTCTTTTACAACCATATATGAAAACTCCTTAAAAATATGAAATAGACTTTGGCTCAACAACATATCATACTCATGCAATCAAATCCATATAAATTGTTTAATTGTTGTCAATGAGAAGGGGGTGAACAAAGGGTCATGGCATATGCAAGGGGTTTGTATTGAGTGAAACATGATATAATGAGGGGGGAAAGAAACACAGGTACTGCTCAAAGACAACACACAATCAACTGTAATGCAAACCAAAGAAAATATCATTGTGAATCAACCAGGAAACTGTGACTTCAAACTGCTTCAATACAGAATTCTTCTTGACTGTAATTAAATTTTAGAACAGGGAGTGAAAAATGAATGCGGGAAGGCGATGGGGTTGTAATTAGCGAAAAGCGAAATAATGGTAGGGAAAGAGAGCGGATATTGTTCATAAAATTAATTAAGTAATCCATAAAATCATTCTGTAAAAGGAAATAACACCAACCAAATAATCATTGTGATCAAATGATCAGGCACTATGTAAAATATTCAATCGATTCTTTACATTAACATTCTCACTGTTTGTAATCAAATATTTAACACAGTTTCATCAAAACAAGACAGTATGCATTCCACAACAACCTGTAGAGGAGCTATGTTTCTTCTTATTTATCCATTTAATATCTTAAAACAATTCCTAAATGAATAAACAATCACTTATTTCCACTCTGTTCAACATCAAAATCAACTACCTTCCATCAACACAGACATAAAAGCATGCTCGATTTTATCCCTAAAATCCATCTAGCAACCAAATTGTAATGAGACCATATTGCCACTGCACCCATGCCTATCTTTGTTAAGATGTATGATATTCATTAAACATACATAATAGGTAGTCAAACACAACGATCCATATTTTAATTGCAAACATCTTGACTTGTCATTAAACACATAGACAACAATCACCACTACCATTCATACAACATTGTGGGGTACACAAACCACTCAATCAAAACGTGAGATCATTTTTGTGACTAACATGACTAACTATTTTGAGTCTGAACATCCACAATGATGGGCTATCAACCCAATACAACAAGGCAACAACAGCATGTCTGATCTCATTTCATAAACTGATATAAACAAAACCATATTGTTTTAAAACCCATGACCCTCTCTGAAGGCACAATCAAATAATACCCATAACATATACAGTGGATGGCCATGCCATGATTACCACGATTGCAATAGTCCCATTTGAAAATTTAAAACACCAGTCACAACAATCATTAACTCAACTTATCATGTTGTAGGAACGCCACACATGCGCACGAAGCAATGTTGTGACTTAATCAATTAAAAATAGTGTTGGGTTATCAATTCAATAATCACAATGTAAAAGACAACGATTGTGTATTTGATTTAACCAATCATCCAATTAACCATGCTGAGCTTATCCATTTGATTATAATAACAAATGCAGTGACTAGATACCAAAACCAACACCATTGTTAACATAATCAACGGGGCGAGCCAGTTTTCAAACTCCGTCAACAATACACCACCAATCCATAACAACCAACAGTATACCCGACATGCCATAATGGTCCCCTCTATCAACACTCGAACTTGAGAAATCAAGGGTTTTCTCTATGGACCAACACAGGGAGACTAGAGTCGAATCCTCTCATCGGTGAAAACCTACGATACCAACGGTGCACACATAGGGTATACCACCAATGAGATTGCAGAGAGGGTGACAATTCACGAGATAGGAGAGACTCTGAACAAAGGAGAAAAGGATCCATTTTGGCCTTGTAACAATACTTAGAAAATGCAGGGTATAACCCTCGTGGCTCTCCCAATCAACCAACTAACCACGCTAAGATAAAACAGATACGAGAAAAAGCAATATCACCCACTACGCAACCATCGGTAGCATGAATAAACCCATACCCAAGTGAAACAATGCACGGCGACACAAGGCATTCAAAACCAGTAAACCCCATAACATCCAAAGACTGGGTATGGTGATACAAATGCGTGGAGACAGCCAGACACTCTAGACCAAATGAAACCCTCCAACTAAAACCAGCAAGATGACAAAGAGCCTCTATGGCTGCTAACACTCGGAACGACCAATAACACTGTGACTTCAAACATTATCGCAATGAAAACCACCAACGATTCATTCCAAAAAATATCACAAATTTACACAGTTGCCAACTTAAGGAAATCACAGACCCATACATCCCGAGCCAATATCTATTTCATAACCAAAGTAGATTCATGGATGGAAAAAATACATACCTATAACTAAAAGCACCTTAAAAACGCGAGCTTGGCCAAGCGGTTCTTACTCTGCTTGAAAGTCGGACCCTAACCACAACAAAACACAGTTGAACAATAGCCCGACTAGGGTGGCGGCTAGTGGAAGGAGTAGGAGTGGCGTGCAGTAAATGCACGTCACCTCCACCCCAACTCATTCAATTCCTTAGTACATGTCAGCCAGACTCCCATTAACACATTCAATTAAAACATTCATCAGAATTAGCATCCATCACTTGTCAAACGTGCCACCCATATCACATTTATCCATTACCAACTTATACCATAATGCACATCAACTATATAACTCAATAAATCACATTGCTATTAACTTATTAGCTAGGATAACAACGATTATTTCAATGTCGATGCATGTAGTGTAGCATAAGAGCATAGTTCAATTTCTTCCTTTTGCATTTTGTTTAGGTTGCTTTTATCTCTCTTCAACTATTCTGATATATTGTTCCTAACGTGTCTATTGTGCAGGTGTCACAGTAATGAATCCAGGGATAGATAGCAATGATAACAATAGATAACATAGGTCATTGTAATATAAAGTTTGAGCTTAGAGAAGCAACAAAAACACATAACATGCCTTATCCATCATCCAATTGTCGCAATTAGAAACAACTCATAATAGGCCTTATCCATCGCCAATAAAACCAAGATTTCATCAACCATGTAAGCAATGTTGAACAGCAGCATAAAAATGAAACAAGAAACCGATATGATCTCCCAATCTACAAGGGGGTCCCACCTACTAGTATTATTTATCTTGTTAGCTTATAATAATAGGCTTTAGCAATACTTTGCGGGCAAAAACTTCGTTGTGATTTTAATCGTCAATAGTAACGTCATATTTGGATTAAGTGAGAACAATAGATTTGTTTTAACCGGTAAATTTAATATGCATGTTGTCCACGCACATGAGGGAGGGCATCGCCCCCCTCCCCCATGCGCATAGAATGCATGAATTCCACACCCATGGGGGAGGGCATCGCCCCCTCGACACCCAAGTCTCCCAAACAACCCGCACACATGTTGTTTGGGTGTCGTCGATGTCGAGGGGGTGATGCCTGACGTCGCCCCCCTCCCCATGTAAGTGGAATGCATGCATTCCACGGGCATGGGGGAGGGGGGAGATACCTTACATTCCCCCCTTGGCACCCAAGTTTTCCAAACAACACACAAGTTCTTTTTTTTTCTAGAATTACTACATTTGGTTTTGATATTGTTGATTTGCAGAGTGTGGCAACTGCAACTTGCATTGGATCTGTATATGATACTACTTGAAATTATACGATCTATAAATAGGAAATAACACGTAGAATTATTCTTGAATTTAGTTTTGAGTTTTCTAATACATTTTGTGGTTTAGTTATATTTGTAGTCTCAATCCCTTCTTAGGTTTTACAACAGATGTCACATTCACACTAACATTTTTTTAAACTAATTCAAATTTTCTTTCCTTCCCACTGACATTTGATTAATTTAAATTTGCTTTCCTTCTCACTGGTAATTAATTATGATATGTTGGCACATTGCTCATTGACAATCCTCCTTCTGTTGTGCTACTTTACTATGTCAAAATTGATTTGTACATAGCTATTGTGGAGACATTGATAGTTGGCATTTTCCTTTGCCTTCCACTTATCTATCTAGCTAATGCAAGATCTTTGTCACCTTTGGCAATCGATGTTTCTAGGCTCTTTAGTGTAAACTATTGTATTTATATATCAAATTATCCACCATTGATTTTCTCCTGGTTGACCAGTGAGGACATATTTAAACAAAAATGGGCAGGTATATATAAAATTACCTACCATTGATTTGTTTCTCGAGTACATATTTAAACAAAAATGGAGAGGTGTAAATAAAATTACCCACCATTGATTTGTTCTTGGATTACAAGTGAGGACATATTTAAAAAAAAATGGAGAAGTCCACATGAATAGAACACTCACCTTTTAACCACTGATAAGCATTAAACTTGTTGGAGATGGAGATATCATTTTGTAGTAATAGCCTCAAAGGTTGTTAAACTTTAGAGGTATTTTAATTGGGGACTAATTTTTGGGTGAGGATAGAGTTTTTCAAATGAGTAGGAAAAGTTGTCTCTTCAATATCTTGTAGGTATTGTGATACCTCGAAGAATCCAAAAGCGTGAGATTGAAGAAATCATTCTAGTGTTCTGGATTTGGAGAATTGCGGTGGAATCCACATATATATCCATTTATTTTTCATTAATTCTCAACAAATTGGTCGCAATTCCGTCATGCACATGGATTGATGCCACATGTTCTATAATTTTACTTTCTCTCTACCACAACTCAATGAGACACAGCCTATAATGCTTGTGTTTGTCGCCATTTGATCTCTAATTCATTGTACTTTGTATTTTCTCACATAAAGAAAAATGTGATTCATCCACAAGCAAACAAAAGCAAACTCTGAGTGGTTGTCAAACTTGATGCACGATAGACATGTGATTTCTAAAATGGGGAAATCCCATGTTAATGATATAGATAACGTATTTAATCTAGTGTTTCTAAAACCTCATTATTGAATGAGATTCAATGTCGTGTTCTTTTTGAAAGTTGAGAAAATCCATATATTTTTTATTATTCGATATTTGATTGTGTAATGAGATATTAAATAAAGATTATGTATGGAATTGAATTTATGGGTAAGTAACAAGCTCTTTATAGATTATGTTTTTTTAATGAAAATAGTTATTATACCTACCGAATGGTTGGTATATAGCGATGAGTTTGCCCACTGACCACCTATTAATCTGACGTTTGACCAAAAATGTGTGCATTATTTTTATAGTTTTCAATTAAAGTTTAGATTTTATTGTTTTTTTAAGTATTTAAATTTATTTATTTGTTATGCTATTAGTGGATAGAATTGAGGTGTTATTGCTAGACCGGCGGCGGCCTTATTGGGAGTGACAAAGACTTTTAATGTTTCATTAAATAAAAATGTATCGTCAATCTAAGTGTAGAGTGAAGGTTCCTGCAGTTGATGCACTGGAGGTAGTTTACTGTAGTCGATGTAAGCACAAAGTGAAGGTTCCTGCAGTCGATGCACTGCAAGTAGTTTACTGCACTCGATGCACTCTACACTAGACAGGTTGTTGCAGTCCATGCATGAGCATGGCATTGCCTTACAACCTCCTCACCGGCTCAGAGCTTCAGAACCAGACAGAGCATGTGGTGGTGTAGCAAGCTAGAAAATAAGAAGGGGCCTCCAACGGGCTTTGGTACAATGAGCATTGCATCGTGCTTGTAATCTGTGATGCGACTAGTAGCTAAGCAACTCGATCCACTCGGTCAACTACTGGAAACGAGCTAGAAAACAAGAAGAGGCCTCCAATAGGCTTTGCAACGAGCATTGCACCACGTCTGCAATTGTTGCACCGCGTTAGGGATGGTGTCCACAGAATTAGGGCACCAATTTACCTTAGTATGTTTGAATTCCGCAGCAATTTCCATGCTCATGGTGATCAAACCCAATGATTCCAAGAAAAATCAAAATCCTAGAAGGGTTGTCTGCATATGATTCAACATCGGCATGCATCTCAAACTAAATAATTGTCACAATGGATAATCGAGCCACATGTTTATTTTCCATGGAGCCAAGCAAGTGAAATTTATGTAATCTAATCCTTTGATGTCTATGGAGTTTTACCTGTAACTTCAACAAGAGTTTTATTTCACACCGTTAATTTCTGTATTGTTTTTACTAGAATTGGGCTTTTCTGCAATTTTGTCAAAACAATGAACAACAGGCGGGCCGAAATTATCGATCTTATAAAATTAAGATCCACTAATGTTATGAATTATGTCAATGCATGCTTTGATCATTGACTGTCTTATTCGTTTTTGTGTCTATTTGTGGGTTTTATTTTAGTTAAGACTTGCAGGGTGAATGTTTGTCTGTAAACAAGCTAAATAGCTTGGTTATAATAATTATGACAATGATTTGAGTCTATTCCCCCAAGTTCAAAAAATCAGGAATAGTGCATGAGATCAATGGTTCTCCATCCAAAATTATGGCAGAGAGTTAGCTCATTATAACATTATGAGATGTTATTTTGTTACATAACATAATATTCCCTAGATTTAACTTTGCTTAAGATCATGTGGGGGATTTTGAGCTCACATTATGAGTGTGTCGCAGGCACAATTGTGCAGCGTGCTTCAGGCAATTCTACAAAATGGAGCATCCTGTGGAGCACATGAAATTGACTTATCATTTTGGACACAAGTTGATATGCGACATTTGCCATAAACATTGCAGGTTTTATGATTCATTAAGGGAACATCTTGATGGTATGCCTCTCTCCCAATTAAATTAACATTGCACCTTGTTAGGGTTAGGATTTACATTTTATCGGTATGCTTCATGATCAAATAGCATTGCAGGTTTTATGAATCACTAAGAGAGCATCTTAACGGCATGTTTATCTGCCAATTAAACTAATGTTGTGCCCCATTTGTTAGGGTTAAAGTTAATGGGTATGATTCAATCATGAGATAGCATTACAGGTTTTCTGATTACGGGAATATCTTAAGAATATGCTTCTCTCCCAATTTAATTAGACCTGCACCCTTTTGTTAGAGTTAGGTTTAGGGGTATGTTTCATCATCAGATAATTTATTCAGATTTATAAAATTAGTTTGAAACAATGTTATTTTTGTGTCATGTTCTCTATGATGGAGTTTATCAATTCATTGTATAATTATAAGTCTATAGAAAGTTTATCATTGTTTATGGTTTAATTAAATACTATAAATATTATCTTATAGTATTTAATTGTTAGATAACGACTTATATAGTGTTGTGTATGTTATTTAATCCCTTGATTCCAGCAGTCGAGTCAACTTTAGTATGATACATTCTATCTTCCCCTTCCATAGGTAGCGCCTTTTAAATCTCGTAGTAATTACCAAGTTTAATAGTTATGGTTGAAATCGTATCAGCAAGGAAGTGGTTCCAAGAGATCAAGTGTTATTGGTCACTTGTTTACATATGCAAGAACAAAGGTTTGATAATGTACATTCCTCATAGAAGAAGCGTGAGCATTGGTAGATGCTTTGGGCATAATCGAATTTACCACCTTTTTTTTTTCCAGGAAAAAATTAACTGAAATTTATATTAAGTATAAATTTTTTTACATCAAAACAGTGACAAGAAACAGTCCCCAAAATAGTCCAAAATAAATGGAGATGGGAGGAAGCACCAGGAAACTGAAATACTAGAAATAGGCAGAAGGGAATGGGTACAGTGTCGGTTGAACTACAAGAAGGATGTTGCAGTGGAAATATGACAGGAAAATATGCTTATTTCGGGCTGAAAACGCGAGCTGAGGCTGCAATCGGTGCCATTTACCCTTCACCATCCCTTGGCAATTCAAAGATATTAATGCAAGAGGGTTGACTCTCCAAACCACTGTCCGAGTGGTATACCGATAGTCTTCCTTCGATTTCTATTAGAGCTCTTTTAGAGAGGGCGTCGGCTTCTTTATTGTGCACTCTATAAATGTGGTGGATGTTGAGATCTTTGAAATTTTTTGCCAATTCCAATGTTTTTTGTTTCCAGCATTCGATATTTACAGTGCTGAGATTGCACTTGTGGTTTATCCAGTCAATGATGACCCGCGAATCACCAAGGATTTGGAGTTGATTAATTGACCAGAAGGTTGCCAGAGTGAGGGTTGCCCATAAACCCATCAGCTCTGCTTTTGTATTTGATCCTACTCCGTAGTTGATGAACCACTTGGTAACTCTCAAAGGATGGAATCTGAAAATGCCTCCGGCCCCACAGAAAAGGCCATTGGAGTGAGAAGCTCCATCAAAACAAGCTAAGGTGAAGCCCTTCTCCTGAGTAAACTCACAGACTTGTAATGGCAGAGTCTTAACAGTGGAAGGCTGCTAGGAGAAAGACGACAAGATTCTGTGTGTTACTGAGAGAGTGGAGGGAGCGCGGTCTTCAAAAATTGCCTTATTTCTTTCAATCCAGAGTTGCCAGCATGCATGAACATCCAAACTGACAGGGGCATTCTTCTCCTTTGACCATAGCAAAAAACAATCTAAGACAGAGGCAGCTTCCCATTGAATGTTGAGAGAAAAATGGGTGATTAGGCGCTGCCAGACAGCCCTCGAAAAAAGGCAGTGGATGAGGATATGGTGAATATCTTCTGCAGATTGATTGCATAATTTGCAAATTCTTGGGCCTTCCCAGCCTCTCTTTCATAGAAAATCCTAGGTAAGTGTCTTCCCTTTAGCAGAGAGCCAAATAAAAAATTTTATCTTGAGAGGAATTGGCCATTTCCACAACTGTTGGAACCACCGCAGGTCAGCATGGTAATTCAGCTGCTGTAGTAGGGTTGTGTAGATATTCTTTACTGTAGTGGCTCCCGTAGCATCTCCCCCCGCCCAAATGATTGTATCAGAAGTATTGGATAGAGAGATTCCTGCGCTCCTTAGTGCTTGATTGAAGGCATCCCAGTCTGAAGCATCATCACCTCCAAGATTAAGTTGACTGCTATTGTACCAAATATCCGGCAGAGGGGTGACAATGGACGCCACATGCGCTTGAGCTAAACACACTATATTGCAGGAATCTAGATGTGATCTAAGAGAGGAAGAGAGAAGCAAAAACGGTTCTCCAAGCCAAGTATCTTGTCTCTTCCAAGAGAGATGTCAGAACCTGTGTCGGGCCTCCATTTAAGCCAGTGCAAGATAACTTTTGAAGATAAGATTAGACCCTTCCAAAATGGAGACGCCCTTTGCTGATAATGCGTAGGTTTTCTGATCCAATCTAAAAGAGGCAGATTTCCCAGGTATTTATCTATAATGACACGGTGCCAGAAGCTGTCATGAGTTAGCGCCCGCCAGAATGAGTTCGCTAGGAGAGCTGTGTTGAAAATGGCCAAGTTTTTGAGTCCCCAGCCCCCTGCTTGAATGGGTCTAGAAATGGTTTCCCAGCTGCACATGTGGAGACGTTGAGTATCATTCTGCCCATTCCAAAGAAAATTGAAGGACAGCCTACGCAGAAGATTCAGGATCGAAGAGGGAATTTTCTCCAAAGACATCTAGAAGACAGATGAACTTTGTAGCACTGAATTGACAAGGATAAAATGCCCTCCTATGGACGGCCACTTGTTGCACCAAAAGCTTATTTTCCTTTCAAACTTTGACACCAGCCAGCGCCAGTCTTCTGAATTTTTTGCTCTTGGCTTTAAAACATATCCTAGGTACTTGAATCCTTGAATTAAATCAATGAAAGAGAAGGGTAGAGACGCTTTTAAGGAGAAAAGCTATGTTTCTGTTAACCCCCAAAAATGTGCTGTAGATTTTGCATAATTGATGCAAAGGCCCAAAGAAATGCAGAAAATATGAAGCATCTCCAGGATCACTATCCATTCTGAAGGAGTGGCCTTTGACATCAAGAGAACATCGTCAACAAACATAAGATGTACCAAATTTATAAATTTTGAAACCTTTATACCTGAGATTTGATGATCGGTGACGTTTTTTGTTAGCAGTAACCTGAGGCCTTCCATAATCATGATGAAAAGATATGGTGAGAGAGGGAAACTCTGACGGAGTCCCCTCTCACTTTTGAAAAACTCGGTCGCCTCTCCATTAATTAAAACGGCAAAATTTGCGCTAGTAACACAGGACATAATCCAATCAATAATCTTTATACCAAAACCAGTTGAAAGTAAAATCAACCTTAAGAAGCCCCAGTCGATGCTGTCAAAGGATTTTTTGAGGTCGAGCTTCAGAACCAGGGCCTTTGTGTTTTTCCTTTTAATGTTGTGAATACCTTCATGAGCCACTCCTATAGCATCCTGGATTCTTCTGCCTTTGAGAAATCCCATATGTTCGGCAGAAAGACATCTTTCTAAAATTGGCTTGATTCTGTTCGAGAGGAATTTTGATATAATTTTGTAGATAAGATTGCAAAGGGAGATAGGACGGTAGTCGTTGAAGGAAACAGAGTTATTTTCCTTGGGGATTAATGCTAGAAAAGTAGAATTTATGCTACCAATGACTTTGTCGTTTAATCGTGAATTCTCCACCATTTGCAGAAGGTCTTCTCCTATGAGTTCAAAGAAATGGATGAAGAAATTAGACGTCCATCCGTCGGGCCCAGGGCTTCTCTCTTTTTTGAAATGGTTCAGGATATCTTTCAACTCCAACAGAGTGGCTAGTTTGTGGAGATCATCTGCTTCCTCCTCGGTAACCATGGTTGGGTAAAGTTTTGCAATGAAGGAGCTTTCAGATAAGTTTGGGTTGTTACAGGCCTTGAAGAACTAAGTGTAATGAGAAACTGCCTCCTCTTTTATAGCTTTCTGCCCACAGTGCGTGCCACCAAACTCACTAGAAATGGACCAAATAATTTTTTTATTCCTGTTGAAACTGGCTACCTTGTGAAAAAACTTAGTGTTAGTGTCACCGCTTCTTAGCTAGGTGGCTCTGCTCCACAGTCTCCAGCTATTTTACTCCTCACGAAGAATGTCATTCCTTCTATATTCCAGCGTTGTTAATTGCTCCGCAGATAAGGCGCATCTAATTGATTTTTTTAAGAACTGAGATATCTCAAACTCTAGTTTAATTAATTTCAGATTTTCTTTTTCCTTTTTTGCTTTGTACCAAGCTTTTGTATGAGCTTTAATGACCTTTAATTTCCACACCATACGTTGATGGGGGTTGTCTTCCTGCAAAAAACAAGGGCTCTTTCAAACACTATGAACTATAAGAGAAAAATCAGGATTCGCCAGCCAGTGATGGTTGAATTTGAACGGGTATGCTTTGTGCACTGTTGTGGCTTGCAATTGCAAAAGGACGGGAGCATGGTCAGAAACATAGGGTAGTTCCCCCACGATTTTGACAATCTTTCCTGGGCCAGTAATTGATCTGATACTAAGAATCTATCCAGGCGCCTGGCAATTGAGTCTGAACCTGAGCATCTATTTCTCCAGGTGGGGATCAGACATGTCGGCAAGACATCAATAAGATTGTTTGATGCAAAAAGATCTCTGTAATAAGCTCTGTTCGGCCCTGAGGGAGAGGCGCCCCCCCAATGTTCATCCTCCGAGAGAAGAATGTTCAGATCACCGCCTAGAATGAGGCTAGGAGTGGAGAGTAAACCACTGTTAGCAAAAGACGTTCAGAACTGCTTTTTGTCAACACAGGGCCGATACACATTGAGAAGAGCCAACTCCTGATTGATTTCCAGATGACGGCCAACCAACAAAATTCCTCTAATCATCAGGAAGGGAGTCAAGTCAAAAACATAGGGGTCCCAAGTGACCAGGAGACCACCAGAATTTCCAATAGAATTAACAGCTGAGGAGAGCCAGGAAGGGCGAAAACGATGAATAAAGTCTCTCGCCTTTTGATCTTCCGAGAGGGTCTCTTGAAGAAAAATTATTTCTGGAGAAGTACTTGCTAGCAGTCTTCTAAAAGAGGCAGCTTTGAGGGTGCCTATGATCCCTCGAATATTCAGAGAGAGCACCAACATCACTTGGATCGGGCTAAGGCCTTCAACGCTCTAATGGCCTTCACATCCATGGAAGGTATGACAGTATCTTTTGGTTGGTTGCTTGAGGTTTCCTTTTTCTTTTTGGAGCTCCTCGTCTGTAGTGGGGAGAGTTCAGTACCAAAACCTCTAGCCCAAGCAAAACCTTTCCTATCATTAACTGAAGGGAGGGTGTTGGAAGTACCAGCCTTCGAGGAGGGATCGATAAGTTCTTTGCCACAAAAGATTGGTAGCTGGGAGGAGTTACTGGGGATGAGACGTAGGGAGGAGGAAGTGTTTGGTAAATCGGAAAGGTAAGATTCATCCTCCTCGGCTTCCCTATAACCTAGTAAAGCCTGGAGAGAAGCTTCTGAATCCAGAGAGGTGGAAGAGTGGCTAGGGAGCCTAATCGGAGAGGAAGGAGGTGGTTGGTTCGGAGGAGAGGACAGATCCAAAGTAGGGGAATCTTCGACAATGAAGGGGGTGGATCTAGTAATCGGAGGGGAGGAAGAAATGGTAGCTAAGGGATCATTAATGCAGGGAACTAGAGGAGGAGGCTCGGAGTCCAGGGAGGGAATCTTAGCACCGGTGGAAGATGAAAGCCAGAGGGATTTGTTTAGTGCATCCTTCTCTGCATCTGAAAGGGAACAGAAGAGATGGGGATAGTGTTGTTTGAGTTTATCTGAAAGGGAGAGAGTCTGGTCGAAGGGACCTGGGGGAAGAGGAGGGGAGGAGACTTCCAAAAAAATCAGAGAGGGGTCTTCTTCCACGTAATCGGGAGGGTTTAAATGTAGGTCATCATTTTCCAAAGGTTCTTTTAGATCCTTACCAGGGCAGGAGCGACGGAGGTGTCATGTTTTTCGGCAATCGTTGCAGCGGAAGGGGAGCCCTAGATAGTCCAGTGGCTAGGCTAACTTCCTTCCTCTCCATTCTATTTCCAGGATTTCCGGTAGACCCGTACAAATGTCCATAGCTACCAGCGCTCTGCCCAATTTTCTCACCGGACCTGAAAGAGACTGAGGATCAACAGCAATGAAAGTGCCCAAATAATCACCAATAGCTTTAAAAGCTCCTTCATTCCAGAGGAATAGTGGGAGGCCCGGAAGAAGGACCCATAGGTGCCTATGCTGAAAATAATCTGTGTCGGGGTTGAAAGCCATCCTCCAGCGCTTCAACATGAGACTTGAGCCCCTAGAAACCCAAAGCTTACTTAATAGTAAGGAGACATCCTTAGGAGACTTGCAAATAAAGCCATATCATCCTTTTTTGAGGTAGATGATGTCAGGGGAGTATCCAAGAAGAGGAAGCCAGTGAAGATTTATCCAGTCGACAAGGTGGATATTGCTTAACTGTTTATAGGAGAAGCGCCCCACTAAACCACAGAGCGACATTTTGCAGAGATCTTCTAGTCCCACTCCATCTCCCAACACTAGTCTTCTTGCTCTTCTGTTGGATTTCCAGGCCTTTCGGCCGAAAGGGGATGACTGTGTCGAGCTAATGGGAGCATTTTGTAATCCTTGTATAGGAGGTAGATTAGAACAATTAGTCTGAGGAGAAGGACGAGACGAGATACAGGGATTACTAGAAAAGGAAGGAGCAGCCACTGGAACTCTGTCTGAAGTCTGTACATCTGATAGTTGTCCTTCTGGAGCCTCGGCGGGAAAAGGAGATTTGAAAAGTGTGGGAGGATTTTTGTTTTGATTGAACTTGAGGGCGTCAGCGTTATCAAATAGTCCCGCTTATCTCTAGAAAACCTCATCAGAAGGTTGCATAAGGTTGTTTAATAGAGAATCCATTCAGCAAAAGAGGCCAAGATGATGACAGTTCTGGAGAAAATCTCAATGGGAGACAGCAGCCGGGTCTGTCACCGATCCCTACACAACAGCCAGAGCCTAGAAGACAGGATCAGGTCCCAGGGAGGCCAGAACACACAGTGACCGAAACCAAAAAATAGAGGCTGGACAGTGCTAGAGATCGAATACGTATCTTAGTCTACCAGCCAAAAGAATGATAATTCAGTTGAACAGCTCGGTGGAAGACAGCGACCAGATCTGCCACTTATCCCTACACAGCATCTAAAGTCTTGTGGACAAGACCAGGTCCCAGGGAGGACAGAAAAGCGTAGTGACCGGGATCGAGAACAAAGAGCTTAAACTAAGGAGTGCACGGGTTAAGGAATCAAAACGATAATGTCTAAGAAAAATAACTTCTAGCTCCCGGAGAAAGCCCTGGTTCGCCTCCATTGCCATGTACCGGAGTTCGCCTCCCTCTGTTGGTTCCCTCCAGTGCTTCCATTTCAAACTCTGCCTAGTACAAGTGAAAAACCCGTGAAACTTTCGAGTAGATAGAAGCTCATTATCGAAACACAATCGAATTTACCACCTAGGAATATAGGACAAATGCACCGCGTATATAGCATGAACATGAGCCAAATGCATGTAGCATGTGGAATAAACAGGTTTGCCTTCAGAGGTGAATTGTTTAAGGACATGTTGAGAACATAACAACAAAGAAAGAATGTCTAGTTTATAGTTGGTATGCTACCAGTACCATGTTTTCCATTATGATAAATGGCATTTATCATAATGCAGTAGTTAAATATCTATCATGCATAATTGATATATTAATATAATTATTATTATTATTAAAAATTACATTGTTAATAAAATGTTAAATTTATTTAAAGTAAAAATCTTTCGTTCAATTTTTTTTATAAATCTCATAACATGATATGATAAGATCTAATTCTCCTAACAAAATTCTCAGAGCGTATCAGAGGGTCTCTATGCAACATCACAAATGGCAATAATTTAGTAAATAAAAACAATAATTTAGTAAATTTTATTTAGAAAACTCTCTGTGAAACGGTGAGGATGCCTTTCCTCACCTAAAAAGGAATGGAGACTTTGGGTGCTCAACTTGACCAATTCAAAATCCACTTACATCTTGGTGCTCATAGGCTCTCTCCTTAGCACCTACATTTCCATCATTTTCCCATGCGCTTCTATACTTTGTGTCCATACTTTTTCGATAGGTATTAGCTACCATGTAGCCTTATTTATATTTAGTTTTCATAATGAATTGAGAAGAAATTCAAAGTGTGATCATCATTTTTAAATAGGAAATAATATTTCATAATACATTTAATATCATAAATGAAGCATTCTTCTAATTTGGATTATTTTTTGCATAACTTACTTATGTGAATAGAACTTGATCCAACCAAGATAAGAGTAAAGGCTATGAGATCATTGGCCCGTAAAATGAGTCAAAATGATCGAATCATTCTCAATTTGGAAATACTTATGATGATGTTAAAAAGAAAGTTGTTTTCTTCGTGTAATTCAACTATTACTTAGATATGCTATGTGAAGTTCCTCCATAATTTTTCTATAGATATTTATTTTAGATGCTCTAGGATCAAGGATAGAGATATTGTAAGGTGGAAGATTGTAATATCCAAGTTGAAAGAATGTGCAAGAATCATAACCTCTACATGCCAAGAGTGTTGGTAGCCATGCTTTTCCAGATGTAAAGAAGACTAAGTTATAAGAGAACAATACTTCTACTTACCAAGACCGTGATAATCAAGTAGGCAACAAAACCAACATGGGAAAGTGATAATGTGAATCTAAACCTAAGTGATTAGAGGGTAAACCCTAAACATTGCAAAACTATAGAATGAAGTATTGTTCTAGATTTACTGAATTTAGAAAGCATGGATATAAGGACATTGAAGTCCAATACATAAAATCCTACATCCATATAGTAGAGTTAGTGATACAACCTTGTGGAAAAGATTAATCTAAGATTGAACATCTCAAAACTAAAGACAAGAGCTTTGCCTCTTCAAAAGGGCAAAAGCAATACAACCCTTGTTCATTCAACTTTGAAAAGCAAGGTACATACTAGTATGGCCCCGATAATCAATACACCTAGATACGTATAAGATGCGGTAACATTCACTATCTTTCCTTAGCATGAAAAAACATAGTTAGATAACTCTTCTTTTTAAAACACTGAAAGCCATAAAATTACTCTTTTTCAAGTCAACTTCTCATTCATAAGAATTTTGTAAGAATACCCAATCATCTACAAAACACATGATGATAATAGTAATAACAAAGAATATACAACCTTCATTCAACTCTAACTTGTAGATAAGCAGCTTCTCCAACTTGTGTATATTTAGGATAAAAAGAGTGAGAGACAGGGGACAACATTGTTTAATGTCAATAATATTGTGAATATAATAAACAAAATTCTTGCAACTCCCACTTTACTTAGAACCTTTTCATATAGAGTAGTAAGAGGAGAAACAATAATAGAGTAGTAAGACAAGAAACATGCATATATTGAAATCATACGCCCTTCGATTGTTGAACCAAATGCATGTCTAGGGATGATATTGAACACTTTCTTGAATTCGACAAAGAAATAATGGAATTTGCTCCGTCTTATTTTTACTTCCACTATAATGGCCTAAGAGTTAGGGTATGATTTTTAGTTCAAATATTTTGTCTAAAACCAATGGTGGCCCATTGCACAAAATATGTATTTTAACACAAGTTTTAGAATGTACTAATCTAACATGGTGGTGAACAACTTGGATAGAACATGTTCGACCATTATGGCCCTATAGGTATTGTGATTAAGGTGGTCTTAAGCTTTGAAAATGGGATGAATAATATTGAAATTCTAGGAAGGGGGAAAGCCATAAGCAACTATGTGATTGTAAAGATCAACAATATGGACAACTAACATGGTGGCACTTGTTGGCTCGTTGTCACGCATATGTCCTAACACTGGGGAATTGATGACCCAGGGTTCTTAATGTAAATTGTTAAAAAAAAAATTAGTTAATAAATAAATCATCAAGTAATAACACTTTTAGATTTAGGCATCGATTTTCGATGTTTTTTTTATGGTGGTGCCAGTGTTCAAGGCCACAATTTCAATTAGGTCATAGTTTTAACTCCAAAAAAAAAGTGGTGCTACTAGCAGCATCACTTTTTTATTCAAAGGTCAATTTGGGTCAATTTTAGGATTGTGTTCGTAATGTCAAGGGTGCGATTTCAAACAAGTTGCAATTTTAAGCACCTCCCAAAAAAATGGTGCTATCGGTAGCACCACTTTTTAATTTGGGGGTTGATTTTAGTGTTTTTTACCCAAAAATATGATATCTTTGGGCTTGAGTTCTCGTTTTGATGTCATGGTTCTCATTAAGTTGGTAACTTTGTTCTTAACTATAAAGACATTATTGACCCCAAGATAGAAGTTCAAACTATCTTTCTTCTTTTGGAAATTTAAAGAAGAAAATGAGAATTGCTAAAATAAATATGAACTCTCACAAGCTTCATTATAAAATTGAATGTTGGACAAGACCTAAAACACCTTAGGAAGATAGAATATGTAACCTTCGTGACAATAAGAAGTAGATGATGAAAAATACTTTCTCTTAGAATGCCTTTCTTTTGCATGCATCAGGGTTCAGTTCTACAATATTTTTAACACTAATGGTATTCATAACTTGTTAACTCATGAAAACCAAAGAGAGTTAGGAAAGTGTCTTTACAATCTTTTCAATCATAGAAACAAATGACAAGGCCAATTATCCCCAAGGGGTTATCTCAACTGATTGTTGCCAATGTTGTTGGGCATTTGGCTAGTTTTGTTCCAACAAGTGTCTAGTTAAAATCCCCTTGGGTTAGGCACATTGGTCTACGTTGATGGGTTTACTAGAGATTCCATCCACGAATGTGGGGAAGCATCTCTTGGGTTTCCCCACGAGGTTTTCCTTGGAAAAATAATGTTAAAGCAAATCAATTAACCATCTAATTTCTTAGGTTTGATAAACCTAAGTTAATCTTAGTGATTGGTAATCATCATCATAATATAATATTTTAATATATATTAATATAATATATTACTGAATAATAATAAGAAGAAGAAGAATATATTATATGTTACAATAATATATGATAAATACATATGTACATATATGCAGATATGTCTCTCTCACACCCCACACATTCATATATAATGATGAAGGAAAACCTTCATGGAATATCCAAGTTGAGGGTGGCTTAATTGCTAACCACAATATCTACTAGTAACTCTAAGGAACTTAATCGGATTGAACCTGTGACCTCTTAAGAAGAAACATGTATTTTTAACCATTAGACCCACTTAGATTGTATAACAAACCTTAATAAAAAAAAAAATATAACATTTTCATAAAAAAAATAAAAATTAAATGTTATTTACAAAAGTGAAGACACATTCTATAAATTCCATTACAAAGTTTCCTTTGGAAAAAAAAACTCTAATACCACAATGTAAATTAAATGAAAATCATTTACCCCATGTAAATAAACGGGGAATGTTCTTCCCATCGTATAGCGAGAATTTTTTTAACTTAAATGACAAACACCTTTCATTAGTAATTAGACTTCCACATTCAAAGGCTTGACCCATAATATTCTTTGGCCGTATTTTGCATTACATATGCTCCATATCTATTAGAACTTGTGCATGAGGTAACTTCGAGGAACTTTGTTCGCGTCTAGGGCTTTGACCCCACGTGTTTCGTCCCTCAGCGCGAGAAATGCGAAAAAAAACGCGATAGTAGCATCCAACGACTTGAGGCTTGAGCTGGTACGCGATAAAGTAAGTGGCCACAAATTTCATAGAATCGAAATTAACAATTTTTTTTAGATTTAGGGGAATTGGTAATTTGTCAAGATTATTTGAATAAAGTCCAGGTTCAAATTTGGTTGGTTGTCACTATAAACTCTAAACTAGTGTCAATAACCTGTAAGCTAGCGTCTAGAAGGAAATTTATGATTTGGCAAGGATCGAGACATCCAAAAACACATTCACAAAGAGGTCCCACTCAAGAAAGATGTTACCCTTCCAACCTTATCACAACAGATCATACTTCATCGAGAATTTGAACCCAAATAAAAAATTTACAAACACTACTTCCCAATCATCTTACCGTAAAATGAAAAAACACTTTAACACTAAATAGACCAATATGTCCAGACACTATATGATGTTTTAGAACACTAAATAGACCAATGTGTCAAGACACTATATGATGTTTTAGAAATCAAAATTTCCAATATAGCCCCCAAGGTGCAAGGCAATATAGCTTGAGTGGGCCTAATGGTTAAGAACATGTGTTTCCTCTTAAAAGGTCACAGGTTCAAATCCAGAGGGGGGTAGGGTATGTATACCTTCGTAGACTTCACTAATCTGAGACCTTTCGAAACCCAATACCTAAGTTTTGCGCTCTAGTGCATCTAGTAATACTTCAACACCCTCTGGTTGGTCGGTCCACTGTGGGTCTTAGTTTGTTCCCGTGGTGTCACCGATAGGAACAATCGATGTACCTTCCTCACCCTCCGTTGTCGGGTGTTGAGCCACGTGAATTTTGGACATTGGTTGAAAGAGCATTGGCTTTCTTAATAAAGGGGTCAATAAGTTTCTTCCTATACAACAAAGGTTATATCACTTTTTTTTCTAAGGTTTCTTCCTATACAACAAAGGTTATATCACTTTTTAAATTTTTTTTACCTAAGGAAGATAAAGAAATGATATTTCATAGTGGCCCTACTTCAAGGGTCAAGGTATATATTTAAACTTTTAAAATATTTCAATTCTACGAAGAATATTCCCAAGATATTAGTTTTGGTTTGTCATCTCATGTTTCGTTGATTTTTTGGTATGATTTGACATTATAAAGTATAGGTAATAATTTTTTGAGATGATTTGACCTTATAAATTATAGGTAATAATAACATTGCCAAATTCCTAGAGAGGGTGGTCCTCATAGTTAGTATCCTCGTGCATTCATAGTTAGTATCCTCGTGCATACATCAACATTAAAGTTGATATTGAGACAAGTCTTTTAAAGTTGATGTTGAGACAAGTCTTTTCGAAGAAATATATTTAAAACTTAAATGGTTAATGTTATTTTTATGAGCAGTTATTATTATTTATTATTTAAATGTAAGTGTGTTATGAATAGATACACTTCTAAAAAGATTGTGAAAAGGAACACCTCCTTGTTACCCTCTAAACGACCGACCAATACACACTAATAAGGGAGAAGCACATGCACTCCCCTCTTAAACCATTTACCTTGTGAAGTCAAGTCTTGGAAAATTGCTTCAGACTCCCACATACATATGGGTGCAATCAAGTTGATCTGTTCTCCATTCATCACAAGAAGGAGGAAGTCCATAAAAGAAATGAGAGACTGAGAAGTTGAACAAAACAAAGCATAAAAGAAATGAGAGATTGAGAAGTTGAACAAAACAAAGCATAAAAGAAATGAGAGACTGAGAAGTTGAACAAAACAAAGCATTGAGATTAGAATCCTAATTGGCAAGTTCGGCTACTCCTTTCGAGGCTTATTTGAAAATTTTATATGTTCTATTGATACAACTATCTATATAATTGGTTTGTAAACCATTACCCAAGTAGCTATGTCAATGAACACATGAAAACGGTGAAAAAAAATGTTCAGTCGCCTATTCATTTAAAGATGTGAATGGTTGAATATAAATAATAGAATTGGACTTTTTCCTTTTTTGTGTGTGATGTGTTGTATGAGTTTAATCATAACCTCTTATTACATTGAGAGAAGCGAGATACATTTTACAATCTAGTATTGAAGAGAGTGTAATATCCCTCTCATGTCCATAACACTAATATCAACGTATACATTGACCCAATATAATATGTTATACTAAACTAAAAATATTATAATAACAAATATATTGTTCACGAATTAAATAATAATCACTACACATATTTATATATACAAACTATTAAAAGAAAAAGAAATATAAGACAATTTTTATCAACAATAAATTATGTAATACTAAACATATATAAAAGATACACTACCGTAAATCCATCTCAACTTAGAAAGATCTTTTAAATATAGAGATGTATCTTTATTTTATTTCTTTAAATATTTAATAAATCTAAAATTAAAATAAATATTTTTTAATTTAAACAATTTCCCTTCCTAAAAAATTACATAAAAGCATTAAATGCTTAAAAAAACATTTTTGTGTTTTTTTAATGCAATTTTTTAAATAACAAGTGATCTTGTTTCGGATTTTTAGCTCAGTGCATGGATCGATCTTGTTTCGGATTTTTAGCTCAGTGCATGGATAATATGGATAATTTGTATTGGCAAAATATTTATATGAAAAAGGTTTTAAAACGAAATAAAACTTTAAGGATATCTTGGAAGTATTTTTTTTATATAATAATATAAATTCCAAACTTCGATGAAATTTCTAAGTAAATTATCACACTTTGCGTATAAACTTCAATGAATCTTTTAAAGTAGATTTTATATCACACTTTGTATATAAACTTCGATGAATCTTACAAAGTAGATTTTAATATTGTGCTTGTAACATTCTTTTATTTGTCTTTAATATTAGAATTATTATTTATTTGTCATTAACATTAAAATTAGAATTATAGTTTTTGGATGGGTGACATTAACATTAAAATTAGAATTATAGTTTTTGGATGGGTGATATTAGTTGGGGTTTTGGCACTCTTGTGGTCCAAAACAAAGCCAATTTGCCATGTGTATGTCCTTAGACAGGTGAAAGGTATATAGCAGATCTTTAGTTGAATGAGGTGAGGGAAGGTTTAATTCGTGGAGAGTATGTTCTTGTGGATCCCAATATCAGAAATGATGATTGCAATTAACCTGGATCTGAAATAGTATAGGGAGAGGACGTAGCAATTGAAGTTGCTAAGTTGGAAGTTTAATGGAAGGGGTACAATGATAAGCCAAGTGAATAATGTTTGGATGAGGAGAAGCTCAAGCGTTCTGAAGATGATGAATATGTTGAGCATCACAATGCTTTGTTCTCTGTTATTTATGCTAGGAGGATGGAGCCTCAATATCGAGGTCATCTATGAGGATTAGCCGTGACAATCTAGCAGGGGTTGGGTTGCAAGGGATAACTCAGCTTGGGTAACTATTAGCTGCTTTTTCCTTTGTGCCAATAGGAATTACATGCTTTGGGGGGGGGGGCAGTGTCTTGTTGCTAGAGAGTTTGTCCTAAATTTAAGGGTTTGAGTGTTTTCAGAAGCAATCAAGAGGCCGTGAGAGATCCTAAATTGGTCTGCAGGTTTGGGTATCCTTTTGGGGTAATGGTTTATTGGGAACGATTGGTCAGGAAGGTCGTTCCAGAGGCCAGGAAATGTCATGCATTGGGTAGTGATTTCCCGGATGGGTAGGGGCTATGGTAAGGTGATCTAGATGGATATCGGTGGCCATCCACCTTTTCCACTGAATCAATGTTTTTGAGACTGTGGTTTTGATAAACCATGATATTCACCCTTTTGATGTTGTCATTGAGGGGGAATGTAATGTAATGCCATCTCCATTTTTTAATTACAGACATCATGTAATGATTGCCTATTGGTCTTATGTACATGCCTACAATGTTAATGCATCAGATCCCATCAGAACTCTGTAGTTAAGCACATTTGGGCTAGAGTAGTATTGGGATGGGTGACCTCACAGGAAGTCCTAGTGTTTTACATGCCTATGAAATTATGTAAACTTGGACTTATTTATCCCACATGCATTATGGGAATTATTCTCCTCTCACTCTCTCATGTATAATTGACATGAAGTAGGCCCTTTGGGAATGAAATGGAGTGTGATGTAATGCTTATTGCAAATGAGCATAGTCGTCATTGCTTTCTCTTTAGAGATAAGCTACCACCATTCTAGCCAGTTTGTGTTCTACAATATTCTACTATTTTATTCATTAATATAAGTTGGGTTTCACTGTATTTATGTGTTCTCCACTATAGTTTGGTTTATATCTCATTTTGTTCTCAACATAATCCGAATCATAAGGGGGGTAGGATGAGAAGATAGGGGTCGAGGAGGAATGAGATGGATTCTTCCTCTCATGGTCTATTTTCCCCCACCAGAGCGGCTCGTGAGGCATGGGAAGTAGGGCACCGATTCCAAGAGCATTGCTCGAAAGCAACCAAGAAAGAAGTAAAGGCAGTCAAAGAAGTTGTTCGGACATGAAGACTGATAACCCCTAACACTCAAATTTTGGAGGAGGTGCAGGACTCGGTAATAGATGCAGTGTAATCTAGGACCCGAGACACAAAGTATTTCAAAGTCGCAGAGACATATAGGATAGTTAAGGCTATGGTGGGCCAAGCATTGGAAAGAACTATGGATATATTGCATTTTGTGCACATTTTCGAAGGGAATTTTGAACTGTTATGCCAGTCGAAGTTTGGCATAAGATTCAAAGTGTCTCTTGTAGGAGATCAAGGGATTAAACAAAAACAAGAAGATGGATAGGCTAGCTCTACATGAACCAAAGATAACATAATCGACTTGGACTCCGACTCTTTGACTCCAACAGTAGTCCAGGAGGAACATAAGGAAGAGAAACTCTAGCTTGCAACATATTGATAATTGGTTTGAAACTATTTTTAATGCTATATTTTTCTAGATATATGGACATTGTTAGGCTCATAAGGCATGTTACCATCGAAAAATATGATAGGAAGGTTTAAGAAAGAAAGAAAATGATTTTAATTTCCACGAGGCTAACAATAGCCTATGGGACAGACCGCATCACACACTGATTTCTGTAGTTCAGCCCTTTTCTTGTTCAACTTGATGATGAGCTCCCCAAATTTCTCCATTGTCCCCTCGTTGTTGGCTGTCAAGATACTTATATAGTTGTCCCTATTGTCTTTGAAGGCTTCACACTCTAAATGAAATGTTTTTCTGTTTCCACTTTTTCGGAGGTGCAGAACACACACACCCTTTCTTCCCAAGCTTCTTTTGGTCTTTTCCAACACCCACTTTATAAGTTGGTCTCAATTATTAGCATCTATGAGGCAACTTCAAGGAACTTCTCACGGCTAGGGATTTAACCCCCACGTGTTTCGTCGTTTTAGAAATGGAAGAAAATGCGATGGTAGCATATGGAAGAAAACATGATGGTAGCATCAACGACTTTAGACTTGAGCTCGTAGGCGATAAATCAAGTGGCTACAAATTTCCAAGCACTAATCACAATGACTTCGAAATGGGGAAACACTTCATTGTTGACTAGACCAATTTGTCAAGACGTTATATGATGTTGTAGAAATCAAAATTTCCACTCTAGCCCCAAGGCACAAGGCTATCCTTTTGTGGAGAGATCCCTCACATAAAAGTTTATACGACAATGGTTGAGTTACTTGGATTTTGGACATTGGTTGGAAGAGAGCATTGGCTTTCTCAAGAAATGGGCCAATAAGTTTATTCCCATACAACAAAGGTTATATTGCTTTTTTTTTTTTTTTAAATGGCCCTACTTCAAGGGTTAGAGGTCTATGTTTAAACTATTAGAGGTTGGATTTAAAATATTTCAATTCCAAGGAGAATATTCCTAATAAGATATTAGTTTTGGTTTGTCCTCCACATCTATCGTTGATTTTTTGGGATGATTTAACATTATAAATTATAGGTAATAATAACATTTCCAAATTCCTAAAATATCGCTCTGCTAGGGTTTTCTGAACAAGTCGGCTCCCCCCAGGCTTTTGGCTTCCTCTAGGTTCACGCGTCCGCCTCTCGTCCTATACACTCAATGGCTTCCGCGAAGGGAGGGGTGAAAGACCCCTCTTACAAGACTATGGTTACTTCCAATCCAAACGATAACATCAACTTACGACCAACCTTTGACTCCCCTCTACATCTACGCGAGGAGGCGATCCACAATGGGTCAACTAAGGGAAAATCCATGTAAATAGAATAAATTCCTACTCATGCAAAAGTGACTCGCAATTGGGAGCCAAACAAGTGCATTCCACAAGCGTCGTCGGCTCCAAAATATGTCATCAACACCGCCAAAATCGAGGATCATAAGCAGTACATGAGAGACTACGCCTTGGTGGGAAAAATTTTGGGCCTCTAGCCATCTAAACGAGACCTGGTCAAGTGGATTCATCATTGGTGGTGACTGAAGGGTCATTATGACCTACAACTTGGATCCAAGGGCTTCTTTACCATCATTTTTCACAACTTAGACAATCAGAATTGGTTGTTCGACGGAGGGCCT
Source organism: Picea engelmannii (assembly GCA_009831015.1). NCBI lineage: Eukaryota > Viridiplantae > Streptophyta > Pinopsida > Pinales > Pinaceae > Picea > Picea engelmannii. Next base: position 123,709 of record ML795245.1, read on the forward strand.
TACTACTTCAACTCGACTAGACTTTTTCTTAGATTATGGACAGAGAAATTTTTCCCTGAGAAGGAAGAATTCTCGCATGCTCCAATTTGGATATGCCTTTACCTCAGGAGTTATGGTTAGAAGAAATAATAGCGAGGATAGGCAACACCATTGGGGATTATGTCAAATCCTATGAGGCAACCAAACAAAGGAAATATACATCATATGCACAGATATGTGTCTATCTCAACATAGCCAAACCACTACCAAGATCTATAGCTCTGGAATTTCACAATGAAAAATGGTCCCAGATTATTGACTATGAACACATTCCATTATGTTGTCAGAAATGCCATGAACATGGGCATTTATTCAAGGAATGCCCTTTGAAAGCCGCCACCAAAACGACGCCTCAAGCTACTAATAAATCCAAAGATGGCTTCACACAGGTAAATGACAAGCGTCACCCAGCAACGAGGAATTCAACCCCTTCAACTGCCAAGGGTCCCTCATCCAGTAACTCTTTCAATGCTCTCAAGGACATTTTGGAGAAAACCGAACCCCCGCACAATCCTCACACTGAAGGGAACACCAACATCACAACCAAAGGGAAATCAAAGGAAACTCCCATATCGGAATCGGTCCCCCCTATTCCTCCCTTTGGCCCAGTGAAAACAGAGGATCTAGTCACGGACGACGGGGATATAAAGATGGAGCTATACAAATAAGACTTGGTTGGAGTACATTTGATCCATCTGGAGCAGGTTTACAGGAAGCAAGAACTGTATACAATACCGCGGGATCAATTGCGCAAGGTTCATAAGGTCTTTCTGAACTCCTTCATAGGAGTGATGGAAATATCCAACTCATGATTCAGAATCCAATGCAGCCCCACGAAGGACACACACAAAGTCACAAAGGACGAAAAGAAGAGGGGAAGAAAATCCACACAATAGCTCATTCAGGAAATCGAAAATTACATGGTCAACTCGGGTAAGATACAACTGATATCTGATAGTTTTCCA
>ML795245.1:140553-158602 GCA_009831015.1 Picea engelmannii
AATAAATTTAAAATTAAAATAAACTTTTTTAATTTAACCCATCTCCATTACTTAAAAATATATATATAAATATTAAATACTTTTTCTTAGAAAAAGCATTTTTTTGGAATTTTTTTAATACCATGAGATCTTGTTTTGGATTTTATCTCAACACATGGATAATTTGTATTGACAAAATAGTTACATAAAAAGGGTTTTAAAACGAAATAAAAATTCAAGGAAACCTTGGAAGTAATTGTTTTTTATAACAAGGTTGTGTGGCAGTGTAGTCCCTACCAAGGAGGCTAGAAAGCAAATTGTGGAAAATAGGGTCGAATTGTAAATGAAACAAAGTGTTTGGTGTAAAATGTATATCAGGGAAATGTTGTGCAAATTGTATATCACAGAAGATAGGGCAAAAGTAAATGATGGTCGGCAGGCACAACAACATCTAATTTTTGAAAGTATATAGCAAACCTAATTTTTTTGAAAGTATATAACAAAGGAAAAAATTTGTTGACAGTGCAAGATTAAATTTGGAAATTTAAATGCATTTTCGATATGGACTAGTGAAAGATAAAAATATATGATGACATGAAATTAATAAGAGAAGTAATATAAAAATTTAAATGCATTTGTGAACATGGGGTATATGTAAATGACGCTTGCATTGTTGAATGTCATTTATTTTGAAATATATAAAAAAAGAAAAGTGTGTAACATATAAACGAGTAGATGCATTTGCCATACATAGTGCTAAAGGATAAGAAAAAAAGTCTAACATATTAAAAAACAAATGCATTTGCTATACAGAATGTGGAAAGATAAGAATAGAGTCTGTGACATATAAAAATTTAAATGCATTTTTTTTTTAAGTATGTGAAAAAATGAAAGTTTGTTACATACTACTGCAAATTTTGAAATATACCAAAAAATTAAAGTCTGTGACATATAAACTAGAATTTCAATGCATTTGTGATGTAGAGTGGGATTGGGGCTCTCGCGGACCATTAGAGAAATATGTACAAGAAACAGGATTGTGGAAAGAAGATAGAGAGCAATAACTGCAAAAGAAAATAAATGGAAAGGTATAAGTGTTTGCCTATACATCTATATTTAAGAAAGTGGAATGACCGAGCTGAGAAACAAAGAAAGATGCGATGACTAAACTTACAGTGAGGGTACATATGAGCGCTTTGGCTATTTGCTTGGGGTTGTCGTTTCATTGATGTCGGCGACGATTGCAGTTTCAAGGATGTTCTCCATGGTTGTTGGAATGTCGGGAACTGCCTGTTGTCTTTCGTTGGCAGCCTGTTTCAATTGCCTTTCGACCCATTCTTCAATGTAGCTTCTCATTGGGGCGACGTTGATCTCATTCTGAATTTTGGTGTTGAAAAATTCGTTTTCTAATTCCTGGAAGTTGATAGAAAGATTAGAGAGAGCCTGATGAATTTCCTCATTATGTACTGCATATTTGACTAGCCAGTCATGGACGTGAGCTTGATAAAATTGAAGGATGTTGTAAAACTTTTCGAGAGACAAGGTATTCAACATAGCAACCTATTTATCAAACTCTTGCATGGTTAAGGGCAAGGAGTTTGCGATTAAGAGGGGATCTTGGAAGTCGTTGGTTTTCCCTGCCAAGTCTATATTTGACAGCTTTGTGAATAATTCATCTTTCTTCGCTATGGCTTGTTCACATGACTTAACAATGAGACGCAGGTTCTTTACTTTTTGTTTCCAACATGCATTCAATTGGGTGATCCGGTTTTTGGATGGAAGATATTCTTCTCTTCTTTTTGTTTCTATCATATTATTGACAATCTTGCCAAAAGGGATGACCGTTTTTAAAAAGAAATTTTCTTCATATTTTAATTCGGCTTGCAAAATCTCGAGCAAGTTATGTCCCTTGGTTCCAAGGGAAGCGATAGTTTGTGATCTTTTCCACGCCTGGGTAACCAGTTCCATTCATTTTTTAATATTGTTCTCCACATATCCTTTACAAGATGTGAGCAGGGTGGAGGATGATTTTACATTGGGTGCAAGGGTGTCAGGCATGGCTATTGCCAAAGGATCAACAAGAAATGGCATAGGAATGAACGCGTCTTCCAATTCCTTGACTCGGTCCTTCAGTTTGGCATTCTGGATCTCGATGCGTCCAATGGAATCATGAAGTGATTCTCCGGTGACAGATTTGGGACGACCACATGTTGGCAACGTCAACCTCTGAACGACATTTGCCTTTGATATTTTTAACATTTTTTTTCTCAAATATCAATCTTTTGTTCCGGCTATCAAAAACAACGCTCTGGAACACAAAGGATTCATCTTCGTCAAAATTTTGGGTAACAGATATGTCCATTGGATGGATATGGTGGAAGTCGTATTGGGGTTGATCAAGGAAGGGGAACATGGCATCCAGATCAGTGTCAACTTCCATGTTCTGACTCTGAATTTTCGGCTCTTCTGCCTGACCCACATTTTTTTTCCTCTTCTTCTCTACTGGAAGCTTGTGAGAACTATCAATTTTAGAGTGAGGAGGGTCGTTATCTCCTCCTCCATTTAAAGAACTCTGGGTTTCTTTGTTGTTGTGATGGGATGTTGGAGCGATGCTCCAGGATGTCGTGATTTTTGGAGTGGTATTTGCGGATTGAACACTCTTGTCACTAGGGCTTTTCCCCTGTTGCGTGTATAATTTAGTACAACTTTGCATTGTCTCTACGTCGTCGGTATCAGAGGCAGGACTGTCACTATCTCTGTTTTTGGGCAGGTGTTTATTTACAAAACAATCATCGAGGCCAAGTGGTTGTAAATGTTCTCTAAAAATATCATAGGGGTCGAATTCTCTTATGTCTTCAACATATCTGATGTTGGAGATGCTAAAATGTGCTTCGAAATCGTCAATTTTGATGACATTTTTCAAGACGAACTTCCCTATTTTCCAAGGCAGAGGAATGAACTGTTTTTTTTTCTTCCGTTGGAATAGATGGAACCAGTAGCTGTATTGACATGCTACTTCTGCAATAAAAATTTTGTTCGTAACGTGAAATGGAAGGAGAGCAGGTTGTTCCGTGGAGCCAAAAATTCTTATGACAGTGTAATTTTCCAAATGTTGGAGTGTCCCCTTATTGTGCAAAAAACTAGTTGCTTGTTCAGATATGGGGGGAGCATTTTCTCCTAACAACAAAACTTTGAAAACAGACAGGAAGCCATTAAAAACCTCATAAAAACAGTGGGAAGCCTTGTGCTTCCACAAGGCCTGGTACCAGAACGTTACTGGGTGAAATTCGGAGTTGACTTTTTTGGACAGAGACAGTTGCAGAAATTGACAGGAATGTGTTATTGCAAAAACTAAATAGGATGACATATAAAATTTCTTTTTCCTTTTATAGCTTGACAATTGGAAAGAGATTTCATGGGAAATTAACCTGCCCCAATCAAAAAGGGCTTGTTTGTTCACTATGAAATACAAAATATAAAGAGCCATGCGGGAAACAGTACTTGTGGACTCCTGTCCCGTTATTCTTGTAAACAGCGAGGCAATTTCCCGAAATGGATTTCTAAATGAACTAACCTCCATACTTGTAATATCTTCAGGAACTAGATTTGGCCTTTCCAAAAAATGGGTCAAGAGGTCCAATCCGTTATTATGCTTTGCTAAGAACTGTTTGCAATCTTCTCCTTTGAATGTTAATGTTGGCTCCGAAAATTTCAACATCTGGCGAAAGACCTGAGGTGACAAAGAAACAGAAGAGTCATCCTGCAATGGAATAATTCTTTGGTTTGTAATAAATTTATCGACGCACCAAGAGACCGGGTTCTTACATTCAAAAACCTCAGGGACACAGCCTGCATGAACAATCCTGGAGGTCCAAATTACTTGGTTCTTTGGGGTGGGGTTGAGTAATAAGAAAATGCCCTGGACCACTGCAAGTTCTGGTCCTCACGCCTGAAGGTGTTCACTATATCTCCATAGAACTGTTGTTGATCTGATGCCATAGGTTTATGAGAAGGTTGTTTTGTTGTAGATGATGGTTTAAATGAATTGTTAGAGCGAAGAATGTAACGTTCTTCTAAATCTTGGTTAAATGCTTCTAAATGGGAAAGTCCTCGAGCCTTTTGTTGATTAATGACAACCTGTATTGGTGGTGCATGATGAACTGTTAGCAGTAAAATTTATTTATTACATATTTAGAAATGCGAACGTGGCGGGTACGATGAAGAGAATTTAAGGAATGGAGGTTTCGTGAACGTGCGAAAGGCACACCGTGTGAACGAGATTTCATGATTTTGAAATGAACACTCGCAAGGGATAATATAATCCGCCCGCAAATTTTGGTTTAATGTGCATGAATACGAGATGTCCTCAGCCTTTCGCCCATCAAAGACAATATATACGGTTTCTGCATGATGACTTGTTAGAATTAAATGCCAGTAATTACATATTTAGAAACAAGGTATATATATATATATATATCTATCTTTTTATTTTCTTTTATTATAGACAAGTGCGAAGGTGACGGAGAGGGCGGAGAGCAAGGAAAGAATGGAAAGATCTGAAAAGTGGTCGAACGGGATTGAAAAAAGGGTTACGGGGATAGTCAAGACAACCGAGTGTTGCATGATGAAATTTCATGTTTCAAAATTTTTGAGTGCAAAATGTGTAAAACGGAAGAGATCATGATGGGGTAGTTGAGTGACTGGTTTGTATATTTGTGGAATTGCGCCAAAGTGGCTAAGTATGGAACAGGGAAATTTCTAATTGCATACGTGGCAATAAGATCTTATATATAATTTCCAACTACTAATTGCAAAGGGGCGTGGATACAGGAAACAATGACTACAAACTAAATATTTCTTCAACCTGCCAAATCGATGATTCCCCAAAGAAATTCGAACAAATGGCGAAGTATGGAAAGCGGATAGACGGGCTTCAAAATGGGGTGACAATAGTTCCACTAAATGTGCGAGGACTCGACGGTTAAATTGTATTTCTCGGAAGTTTTCAGTGCAAAAATGTGCAGAACATAAAAGGGCATGATAGGTGGACCGTAATACGGAAAAGCGTATGATCTGAGAACAGTTGCAATTTTGAATATCTGTCTATTTGTATATACTAGAGCTCTGAATGTTGTTTGGAGGTCATGGAAAAGTAGAATTGCAATGTTGACCTGACCAGCGCGCAAGTCCGACTGTGAATTTGTATATGGTGGAACTCTGGGTGCCAGTTGTGGGACATGGAACAGTACACGGTCAATTTAAAGAAAGGGGAAGCGGTCATTGGAAATGCAAACACGTGAATCCGCGAAGCTATAGACCAACTCATTGTTGGGAAAAAAACAATTAAGTAACCAGGAAGAGAAACTAGAGGGAATAAAAGAGTGGGAAAATAGAGAGGCAGAAGACAGTTTTCGTAAGCGTGAATTGGTTTCAAAGAAGCGCCATTATTGCAAAACCATGATCTACTAATTGTCAACAAATGCGTTGTTGAAGATTACATTTTATTGCAACATATGCCTGCAACTATGTTCTTGATACATTATTCCATGATTCTAACATATCAACTTAACCACTAAATTTGCTTTTCTACTAATTGCCAACAAATGCTTTGTGGAAGATTAGATTTTATTGGAACGTGTGCATGTAACTGTGTTCTTCATACATTCTACCATTAGTGCAACATATTAACTCAAGTATTAAACTTATTGTTAACTCAAGTATTAAACTTATTGCATTATGGGTTGTTAGTATTAAAACTTACTAATTGCATGTTTACAAACAAGAATAACGATTTTGCTACAACATTGTATATTGGTATTAGTAAACAGAAGATCGAAGAAGTACGAGAGCACCGAACCATGCAAATTAGAACATGCGTTAAACCTAGAAAAGAGGCAACAACGAAGAGTGCAAGGGAATTTTTTTTAATAACAAATCCATTTAAAATAAAAAAATAAGAAAAACACCAAGTACTGTGCATCTATGCTTAGAAATTGGACCCAGTTCTTCGGGCCGAAACATTGAAGGTATCCGCGAAAAACACAGGCACGGATTCTGCAGTATGCAAGATTCTTGGAGTTTTCTCATCGATGAATCATCCTCTGCTAAAATTGATATTTTTCATAAGATTTTCCTCAAAAAGAAGACGAAAATGGTTGCAGGGCAAGTGGAATAGCCTGTAGTTGAAACCGCCTCTGCATAGTCCAAAAAAATTCAGTAGCACAGCTTGCACATGCAATTGCAGAGGCACAAATTAGTCCATTATGGGCAAAAGGAGATGACTAGTAGGAAAATGCGTGGCAGGAGCGAGAGTTTTGGACCTGATTCCCGAAAATGTTAAACAATATTTTTTTGGCTTGAAATATATCTCTGGGAGCATTAACATATCATTTCTTTACACTGAAACTCTTCTGCCGAGAACAGACTAATTTGGAACTCTGGAATTCCTACTTTGGCGGTGCAAAGTGGCTATTGCGTTCACCGTCAGTTTCTTTTCTGAAACTCCTTTTGGCATTGTCATGACTGCGATCACCGAGCCGGGAAGGTCCATCCGTTATAGTTGATTTCAATTTGGGCGGAGGAGTGGGAAGATTCTCTGCATTGCCATCATCCATTACCATATCATCGTCCATTAGATCATCTTCTTCCGGCTCATAATTCATGACATCAACTTCTGTGATAGCAATCACTGCAATTGGGCAGGTTCTCTGACCAGCCAGGGTTGCAATGGAATTCTTTGGCTTGATATATATCTCTCGGTGTACCAAGGGACCATCTCATTTTTTCCTACTGGGCGGAGGGAGATGAATAGTAACAATATGCCCCAGAATAGTGGAACCTCTGGCCATTATGCCCCAATGTGTTTACTGTGCGTGGAGAGAACTGCTGCCAGAAATTATTTAGAATTTGCGTTTGGTTGAGATGATGTTTGAAATGAAAATTGGGGAGGGATAATATAAGCCTCTGAAAATTATGGTTTAATGCGTATCAATGGAATATCTCCTCGAGCCTTTCGCTAATCAATGACATTTTCTAGGGTTCGTACAGAATGAGTTGTGACCATCACAACTCACTAATTGCACAATTAGAAAAGAGTGCGAACATGGCGGTGACGATGAAAAGAGATTAAGAATTAGAAATTTCTTAAAAGCACCAACCCATCGACGCACAAAAAAAATATTGTGTGGCCTTTGAAATGAATACTTGGAAAGGATAACATGCTTCAGGGCAAATCTTAGTTTAATTCGTACTAATGACAAATCTTCTCCGAACTTACGGAATTTAATGACAGTTTTAACGGTTGTTGCAGGATGGCTACTAGCATTAAAGCTTAATTATTGTGTATCTGGAAACAAGTACGAAGGCAGCAGCAATGGCGAAACCAATTCCAAGAAATACCAAAGTATGAAAAGTGGTCGGGCGAAGATATACCCAGGGCATGTGAACGGCTAATGGTTCTCTGCCTGGCGGGCTGAAAATTGAGCCTCTATTGTTCTGTGTCCTATAAATAGCACCTACACTTCCACGATATACAAATTGACAGGTGGACTTGCGGGTTGGTTGGTTCAACATTGCATTTTTTTTCCTTAGCGATTCTGTATTAATTCCATAATTAACCACTTTTTTGGATCTGGGGTTCTCGATCTGCGGGCAAAAAATTGGGCATCTATTATTCCACGCTCTACAAATAGCAGTGACAATTTCGCGATATACAAATTCAGAACCTGACCTATGCTAAATTATCATTGTTAAATATTTATATTGCAGAATTTAATTATACGAGAAAGTTTGCACAATCTGGTCGACCGAGTGATATAAAAGTATTTCGACAAATGAGCCATATAAAAAAGAGTCATTGCATACTTAGGCAGTTTTTTGATTATGGGTTGGTGGCCTCGCGGGCTGAAAAAAGAGTCTCTATTGTTCCATGTCCTACAAATAGCACCCAGATTTCCACGGTATACAAATTGACAGGAGGACCTACGGGCTGCTTGGCTAAACATTGCATTTGATCGCGGGTTCGCGGCTTGGTGGGCTGAAAATTAAGTATCTATTGTTCTGTGTCCTACAAATAGCACCTACAGTTCTGCAATATAAAAATTCACACACAGACTTGTGGACAATTTCTATATAAAGTATGGAATGAGATTTTATATAGCATATGTGGATCCCTCATTCCATACTTAGGCAATTTTTGGATCACGGGCTCGCAGTCTGGCGGGCCGAAAAGAGAGTCTCTATTGTTTTGTCTCCTACAAATAGCACCCAGACTTCCACGATATACAAATTGATAGTGTTCTGGAACATATGTGAATCCATTATTCCATACTTAGGTACTTTTTGGATCGCGGGTTTGCGACCTGGCAGGCTGAAAATTAAGTATCTATTCTTTTGTGTCCTACAAATACCACCTAGACTTATGTGTCCTACAAATAGCACCTACACTTCTGTGATATACAAATTCACACGCAGACTTACGGACATAGTCTATATAAAGTATGGAATGATATTTTATACAGCATATGCAAATCCCTCATTCCATATTTAGGTGTTTTTTGGATCACGGGCTCGCGGCCTAGTGGGCCAAAAATAGAGTCTTTATTGTTCTGTCTCCTACAAATAGCACCCAGACTTCCGCGATATACAAATTGATAGTGTTTTAGAACATATAAGGATCCCTCATTCCATACTTGAGCACTTTTTGGATTGTGGGTTCGGGACCTGGTGGATTGAAAATTAAGTATCTATTGTTCCGTGTCCTACAAATAGCACCTAGACTTTCAAGATATACAAATTGACACGCGAACTTTTGGACATAGTCTCTATATAAAGTATGGAATGAGATTCTATACAACATATGTGGATCCATCATTCCATAATTGGGCAGTTTTTGGATCATGGGTTCACGGGTTGGCCCGTTGAAAATAGAGTCTCTATTGTTCTGTTTCCTACAAATTGCATCGTGACTTCCGTGATATACAAATTGATTGTTGCAATCGGGCTGGTTGGCTGAACATTGCACTTTTATTGTCCCGTAGCAATCCCATATGAATTTCAAATTTAGCGGTTTTTTTTTTATCAGGGGATCTAGGGCTGGGGAGATGGAAATTGGGTGTCTATTGTTCTGCGCTTTACAAACACATTTTTCTAGAACATATGTGGATTCCTCATTCCATACTTTGGCACTTTTTGGATCGTGGGTTCGTGACTTGACATGCTTTAATTAAGTATCTACTGTTCTGTGTCCCACAACTAGCACCTAGACTTCCGTGATATACAAATTGACACGCGGACTTGTGGACATAGTCTCTAAATAAAGTATGGAATGAGATTTTATACAGCATATGCGGAGATCTTGTATGAATTCCATATTTAACGATTTTTTTTATCGGGAGCTTTGGGGCCGACAGACTGAAAATTGGGCGTCTATTGTTCCGCGTTGTACAAAAACATTGTTCTAGAACATATGCGGATCCCTCATTCCATACTTGGGCACTTTTTGGATGGCGGGTTCGTGACCTGGCAGGATGAAAATTAAGTATCTATTGTTCTGTGTCCTACAAATAGCACCTAGACTTCCGTGATATACAAGTTGACACGTGAACTTGTGGACATTGTCTCTATGTAAACTATGGAATGAGATTTTATACAACATATGTGTATCCCTCATTCCATACCTAGGCAATTTTTGGTTCGCGGCCTGGAGGGCCGACAATAGAGTCTCCATTGTTCTGTCTCCTATAAATAGCACCTAGACTTCCGCGATATACAAGTGGACAGGTGGACTCAGCTGAACATTGCAGTTTTATTGTCCCGTAGCGATCTGGTATGTATTTCATATCTAGCAATTTTTTTGATCGGGTATGTGGGGCTGGCGGGCTGAAAATTGGGCCTCTATTGTTTCGCGTTGTACAAACACCAGGCACATCTCCACGATTTACAAATTGACAAACAGACCTGTGGGTTGCGTCGCTCAACAATGAAGTTTTCATTGTTCCTTGTCCTCCGAATAGCCATTGGAGTTCCGCGATATACAGATTGACAGATGGACTTGAGGCCATTGTTTACAGATACTAATCCCTATCAACTATCTAACATATCTAAAAACATGATTTTCAACACTAAATTATTAATAATAAATTTTGCTATTGCAGAATTTAATTAAACGAGAAAGTTTGTACAATCTGGTCGGGCGACTGATATAAAAAAATTTCGACAAACAAACAATACATAGCAAACATGTACTTTTAGAAAGTATGGACAAGAGATTTTATAGAGCATATGAAGATCCGTCGTTTCATACTTGGGCACTTTTTGGATCGCGGGTTCTCGGCATGGGGGGCTGAAATTTGAACCTCTTTTGTTCGGTGTCCTGCAAATACCACCCAGACTTCCGCGATATACAAATTGACAGGTGGACTTGCGGATTCCACGTTTGGCGGGTTCAAGATTGCAATTGTTTAGCAATGCTCATCCTATCTAACTTCAACTAAAAACATTATTTTCAGATACTAAAATATTAATATTAACTATTGTTATTGTACAAGTGAACTACATTAAACTATTAAAGGATGTTAAATCGCTTATTTTTAAAAAAATGAAGGAAACACAAGAATTTTTTTGTAAAATTCTATCACCGCAAGCATAACAAGGACCAATTTGAAGTTTAAGGCCCTCTTGTTCATATGATGGCACAATTGCACTCCACATAGTATATATTCGTTGATTTCAAATTATTCCAGGATATTAATTTTATCAAGTTCATAGAATAAGAAAAAATTATGAAAACAACGATCAATTTTAATTTTAAGAGCCTCTTGTTGGTATGATAGGACAGTTACACTCCACACACTATATATTCGTTGATTTCAAATTATTTCACAACAATAATTTGACCAAGTTCATTGATCAAAGAAATTTGCCAAAACAAGTCACATAGAACATTTGCGTCACAGCGCCATAGAAATTATCAGGCCGATCTGCGTGCCATCTGGCCAAAAAAAATCAACTATATTGTTCCCTGTCCTCCAAAGAAGAGCTGGAGTTCCACGGTATACAAATTGACAGACAAACCAGATAACCAAGAACCAACCATAGTTTAAACAACCCAGAAGAAAGTTCCTAGAAGGTTCCATTGAGCAGAACCCATTGACCTTTGCACCAAACAATTTGATACACAAAGAAAATATGTCGACGCATTCCTTTTCTCTTGAAACGAACATTCATCTAGATGTTGAACAAATATTACAGAGAGACATGAGGTATTTTCATTTCCTCCCAAAGTTTGATTTTTTTTTTTTCCCCTTCTTCAGTCGATATGCAAAATTGCATTGTCCTCATTTAAGGTGAATTTGCTATGTATCTGAAGTTGCCGCAACATATAGACACTAGTTGCCTTTTTGTGTAAATACGTTTCATACGACAACTCTGCCAATTCAGGAAGCACATTTTGTAACAAAGGCTACCTAACCGAACACTGCACAATTGTGTTGCCCACGGTTCGGATAACACCATTGATGCAATGTCCATAAATATATGGACATTTTTCATCACATCGCAAACAATCAATCGTATCATCACTTATCAAAGCGGAAGCATAAGCAATGGAATGGCATTTTTCACATACAAGGTCAAAGGGGGTCGAGTACACATTGGCTACAACTAAAAGACCTTTAACCTGGCAATGCGAGCAAAGGGATTAATACATTGAACAATATAATACACAACCGCATCCCCCCCTCCCCTGTAAAACAAAAAAAGAAAAAGTAAACAGGGGCATAAATTTGTTGAAGGCTATTTCTATAAGCAAAGTGAGGATGATTTTGTGGATGTATACGCACAACAATTGTAGAGCTAGCTAGAACTATATATGCTCGCAACTTTGTTACAAACGTTGCCTGGGTTGTCCGAAAGATCCTTTCTCTAACATCCTTCTTCTTTGTTATATTTTTTAATAGCATAAGTGGAATCTTCCCTCTATGCAATTGTTGTTCCATTGACGAAAACAAATCCGAATACGTATCGAACAATTGTAGCTGCAACATGGAACAGTGAAATATTTGTTTTACTTATCCCACATATATGCAGACGCAAAAGTTAAGAACAAAACTGAATATGAAAAGTGGTACCATTGCCTTGTCGTTGTCCGACTGTCCATCCTTTATATGCAGAATGTGTTGCGACCCAAATTTTCTCGCCGGTGTCACAGCCCCAATCATTCTGATTGGATAAATATCAGTGCTCTGTGCAAGCTGCTTGATAGTCGAGTCCGAAAGGAAGCAATATTCTGAACAAATAGTAGGAATTTTTTCCACAATACTTGTTTCATTGAGCAAAATAATTCAATCGCAATCACCACGGTGATATACTGTTTTGGGCAATACATTAAAATTTGTAATGGATATCCCATTACGCGACAATATCTTTTCTGCATGTTTCTGGACAAGTTGTGGAGAAACAGTGAGTGTGACTGTCATCATGGCGTCCTTGTCTGTCATATCAGCACGCATAATGGATCTACTTTTGTTTTCCTTATCCAATTAGGTGGTATAGACAACCATTATGTCCCTGACGAACAATTGTCTAGTTTGGCAGTTGTTCAATCCCTCTATTGACAGTACTTTGGATGTCACAACTCTAGAACTAATGGCATTTTTTTGAACAGGAAAACTAAAGTGAATGGTAGTGTGCTACAAGTACACGAATAATATTTATGAACTATGGAGCCACAGTTTCACAAGCACACCTCTTGGTCTGTGGAACATGCAGCATGTTCGACGTTTCGCTTGTACTTGTTGATTCTTCTTGTGAGCTGGAAACCATGTATTGGAAATGGCATCATTATATCCGCCATGCCATAGATGAATATATACCCCACAAAATTTGTTTAGTAAACATAGTAAGAGCACAACATATGCATCTTTACCTTTGGCCTTGTCGGTCTGTTGATGTTTGGGATGACTGACTGCTCATGGCCGTCTCACTAGTCCAACTTTTTCTGATGCAAGCATGTGCAGATGAACATAAGGAGTAAAAAAATATATGCATTGTATATTGTCCATCGGAAGGACCAAATAATGATAAAACTGTATGCATCTTAATTTTTTAACTGGACAAATGTTTAACAGTAAACATGGAGTAACCGCGGGTCACCATGGCCAATGTGTATATCGTGGACCCCCAGAAGCCAGGGGAGCAATCTTCAACCTGCCAACCTGGAAGCTGCAATCGACAAAGTGGGTAACTATGGAATAAGGTAGAAGCAGGACCACATATGTCAGTTCGTTAGTCCGCCAACCGGTGCATGAGGGAATTTTTGGAAACCACACTAAGCAGATGAATTAGAAAACAAAAGGGATAATAGAAAATGGAAAAAGTAGAAACAGGGAGCGCAGAAAGGCCCATTATTGTGAATTCATCGTTTTCAAGTCTAATATTATATGCTCCCTCCCAGTTTGTATATTTAATTTACCGACACACTTGGTATACCTTTTAAAATATTGTACCACAGAACCCTCTATTGTTGCACATAAGAATTCATCTCCCTATCCAAGCAACCTGTTTTTTCCAAGGCAGCAACGCCAAAGATGAAATCGAGATGAAGGCAAGTTAGTATGAAAACAAACATCTAAAAGAAAAAAATAAGGTCTATTTACTCGCCAAAGAGTCCTTCGTCCTGTCCAACGATTCTGTTTCTTTAAATGTAGCAATGCAGCGCAAACACAACAGACATAAACTGGCTTAGTATGCAGGAAGGAACGTATGTAACCAAGATAATAGTACAAGCATGCATCTTTCTATATCCTCTTTAGCCGATGCAGTCAAGACTCCCTCCTTTTCTCCAGCTACTCTGTTTGTTTCAATGTGGGAACCCACAAAATTCAATGTACATCAATGGAAGTTGGTATTCACTGGAGAACAAGTAATATGTAGATACAACAAAACGGACTCAACGAACAATTTACAAAGCCAGAAACATGAACCTTTTCTCTTCTCTATCCATGGGTGTAAACATCTAGATTTTTTTTCTTTGGCCAAAATATATTACAAGGCAGAAAATATCACGCAATTGCACGACCACAGCTAAACGATTTCTGGTTTTCCCTGGCAATTCATCCAGATATGCCCTTTAACTGTTGTGCCCACGTTACAAGTTCTCAGTTTTCCATGGCAAACTACCCAGACATGCTTCCAGACATGAAAATATAATCTTGAAGAATCTTTGTTGCACATATCATATCTCAAGCACAACACAAATTGTATCATGCGCACACCAGTCTATGTAGAGGAGAAAGAACATGTCATGTCATATCCGCACATATGACCATACATTATCTATAAATGTAGGTTGCATACATATGCTTTATCCCAACAAAAAAACAATGGATATTGTAACTTCACATGTAATACTCCAACAATTTTGTATGCAACTATTTTCTTTCATGGCGGGACTCGAGCACCAGGAAAATCTCACACAAATACAGATAGCGGCCTTTTCAAAAATGGCAAATAACACATCTGCAGATTGATTGGTGGGTGCAGGGGTTGAATACCGTAAAGCGCCCCAAAAAAACAATAACAATCCAAAAAAAAAGAGAAAAAAGAAAAGCTCCAACCACCGTCACTGCA
Source organism: Picea engelmannii (assembly GCA_009831015.1). Lineage (NCBI taxonomy): Eukaryota > Viridiplantae > Streptophyta > Pinopsida > Pinales > Pinaceae > Picea > Picea engelmannii. The sequence goes on from ML795245.1 coordinate 155,161, forward strand.
CCCCAACCCTGCAAGGTTGAATCAAAGAAAATAAACCAGCAAGGACCAAACCAACGAGAAGGCACGAGGAGGTCGAACTACACCCCCAGGGCCCCAAAGCGCAAACCCCAGGAAAACAAACAGAACCAACAAAATCCATCGACCCAGTGAACAACATATGTATCTCCAACGATTACCAAACTGCAGCTAAAGCAGAAAAGGAACCAGAAACATACAAGGAACATGCGACTACAAATAAGCAAACATTCTTACTTGCAAACTGCAAACATTGAACAACAAACAAGGAATACAAAATGAAACTATGGCATCGAAACTTACTCCGAAACGATGAAATGCAGAAGCGCAGGTCGAATCGTGAGAAAAACAACAAAAAACAACAACCGATAAACCATCAAAGAAGAACCACTCACCAAACCAATAAACAATTTATCTAACTTCAATGATTACGAGGATGAAACATACAATCGCAACAATCGACAAACCATCAAAGAAGAAGTAGTCACCGAACCAGTAAACAATGTATGTAGCTTCAATGGCAGAACAAGGATGAAACATACAATGGATATTGAACTGGCATGTACTCCAAGAACCATATTTACATAAACATTTAAGACTCTTAGGCTTGTTAGAATATAGAGGATTGTGCTCGTTAAACCATCGATGATACCCTCGTCACCCAACCACAGGCTGAAGCCACCCTCCGAGCACCTTGACCTTGACCGAGAAGAGAATCCTAGTAGCAATCAATAGCCAAGAGAGGCTAAATGCACCAAGCAAGAAAATAGAAACTAAATTGAACAGATGATCCCACCTAGAAGCTAGCGCACCACTTTCCATCTCTCCCAGAAAACATGTGCACAAAACCGCTGCTGCCTGCAACTGCCTACGCAGATTTAGCTCTCACTGCAACTGCTGAGATGTGTAATAATGAAACTGGCACCCTGTATTTATAGTGGACTAGCCAGACTAACTGGGGCCGACTTCTCCTTCTGGGCATCAATAAATTCAATTTACATATATTTGTTCAGCCGACAACTTGTCTAGGGTTTCCTTCAATTCTTTGCTTCCTTCCGGAGGATTCTAGTCTCGTCATAGGTCACAATAGAGGTTCATACCTCCCGAAGCTACCATAATATTAACACTCCCTCCTAGCTAGGGAGGTATGGTCTTGAGCACAACAGACCATTCAACTGGTAGCACCACAAGCACCTGTCATTATTATCTGACTGGATAATCTCCTATGACAACTGGTACAATATTAATTAATAGAACACACTTGTGTCTATTCCAGTAGTACATAACTACTCATACTTGTGAAACACAGTCACAAACAATAGCATATCTACTGTCATTCATTCTTCATAACAAATATCTGATAGCAACCTGCATGGAAACAATGTTATGAAAAAAACTGAATTATCTGGACCAATCTTTCACTCACGTCTGTGAGATATGAAAGAGTGTCTACCCTCAGTATAGAACATCAACAATAATAATCTGGGCCAATCTTTCACTTACATCTATGAGGTCTGAAAGAATGTCTGTCCTCAATATAGAATATCAATAATGGGTTATCTGCCCCATTCTTCTCAACCAAGGAGGAAGGATTGTTTCTGATTTATGAGCCTGGACCATTTCTCACCCTAGGCCATTCCTCTGACACTAAACAAAGTGTAGCCTGGAGAGAATGAGTCTGCCCTCGAGAAATGCTTGGACCATTCCTTACCCTGGGCCATTCCTCCAACACTAAACAAAGTGTAACTTGGAGGGAATGAGTCTGCCCTAAGGAATGACTGTCCTGGACTATTCCACACCCTGGGCCATTCTTCCGACATTAAACAAAGTGTAACCTGGAGAGAATGAGTCTGCCCTCGAGGAATAACTGTCCCTGATTGCTGAGCCTGGACTACTCCCCACCCTGGGCCATTCTTTCGACATTAAACAAAGTGTAACCTGGAGAGAATGAGTCTGCCCTCAAGGAATAACTATCCAGACCATTCCCCACCCTGGGCCATTCCTTCGACACTAAACAAAGTATAACCTGGAGAGAATGAGTCTGTCCTCGAGGAATGTTTGTCCTGCATCAACCTTCAAAACAGACGATTCTTCGAAACTGCTCACAACTGTGAACTTCAAAAGAATGACTGCCCAGCGAGGCAGACCATTCTACTTGACCACTACTCAAAGTGACTGCCAAGAAGAATGACTGTCCTAGACCACTCCCCATAATGGGAAGTCGCTGTCTATGATACATCAACAATCAGTCTGCCTCCCATGTTAACTACAATGGGAAGTCACTGTCCGTAAAAAATCTCAATCCACTTTCCGAACAGGAAAGCATCTGTCAAATCTAGACTATTACAAAGATAAATAATATTTTCAATGCTCGCTCCTAACTGGAGAGTTATTTCAATTACAAAATAAATGTTTTCAAGAATATTTTTGCGTACCTTCTCTATCCTGGAGAATCTTCCCTTTCAGCTAAGGGATTTATTTCCACAATCCCCATCTTCTCTCGGAAATATGTAAACTTGATTCTGGAAAGAGGTTTTGTTAGGATGTCTGTTGTCTGCTCATCAGTGGGGATATACTCGAGCTTTACCTATTCTTCCTGGACTTTATCTCAGATAAAGTAGTATTTGATCTCAATGTGCTTCGACCTTTCACGAAACACTAGATGCTCAGATAATATTATACAACTCTGATTATCACAATATATTGTGGTTGATTCTGGAGTCTGATCAAATAAATCGGATATTAACTTCCTTAGCCATATTGCTTCTGTGCATGCTTCACAAGCTGCCATATACTCTACTTCTATTGTACTGAGTGCGACAAACTTCTACTTCCTGCTGCTCCAATATATCATAGCGGAGCCCAAGCTGAAACACATACCCGAAGTACTCTTTTTTTCTTCTGCACTTCTTGCCCAATCAGAGTCTGTGAATCCATGAAGTTGGATATCATTGGATGCGGTATATCTTAAGCCATAGTTTATTGTCCCACGAATATATCTTAGGACATGCTTTGCAGCTATCCAATGCTCTTGTCTAGGTTCCACCTGGAACTGACTTAATGTATTTATAGCAAAGTAAATATCTGGTCGAGTATTTACCAAATACATCAATGATCCAATTAGCTGCCGATATAGAGATGGATCTACTGGATTGGAGTCTGGGACTTTCACTTTTCTTATATCTGCATTCATAGGAGTTTCCATGGACTTACAGTCCATCATTCCAAACTTCTGAAGGATCTTTATTGCATATTTTCCTTGTCCAATGAATACTTCACCACGATTCTGCCATACTTCTAGTCCCAAGTAATAGTGCATGAGACCTAGATCTTTCATATCAAATTCAGAGGCTAAATCCTTCTTGCACTGGATGATTAGGGATTCTTCACCTGTTATGAATAGATCATCAACATATAATAGTAGAAT
>ML795245.1:168317-194204 GCA_009831015.1 Picea engelmannii
TTCTCATTAATATTAAAATTAGAATTATTATTTATTATTGATTAAAATTAAAATTATTATTTACTTCTCATTAATATTAAAATTAAAATTGAAGTTATCAATTTTTTTTCCCATAAATATTAAATTAAAATTATTATTATATGTAAAGGGCCTCTCCATAGAGCTATATAGAAGTAGACACGTGAAGGATAAGTGGTCACATAAAATTGCAAATGTAATATGTAGTGGGTTATAGAGTTCGGGAAATGAGTTCCATCAAAATTTGTTTAAAAAAACAAATAAAACATTTAGTTATGTTTAGATGTAGAATATGTAATTGTTGATATTTTAGTTTATATATATATATATTCTATTGAGGGAATCGGTAACTCGCGGTTTTAGTATTAGTGTGACAAGTGGTTTAGTATTAGTGTGACAAGTGGTCGATGTACACTACTACTATAACTTTAAGTGCGCCACACAATCCTCAAGCATGGAGCACAAGTAAATCTGGGTGAGAATAGAACTTGAGACCTCCTTTACATATTTTCTTCCATTTACACGACACTTGTCAATCCATTTACACCCTTACCGGAAAAGTATTAATAGAATTATTATGAAGTATTTTTAACTAAATAAAACCTATAAAAACCCCAAAGCATTTGGAAATTTCAATCATTAAAATATGAAATTTTCTAAATTTCTTAAGAGTAAAATTTAACATAATTTTTTTTTTCTTAAAAATTAAAAACTAAAAAACTACTTCTGTTTTTATAAATTTAATATACATATTATAAAAAATTAAATTATAATTATAATTATTTTTTAATGATTTAAATTTGATAAAAAGTAATAAATTTAAGTTGTATACACAAAATCTATGTATAAATAATTTATTTATTTATCTTTTAATCAATAAACACTTCATTAATAATAATAATCTCAATTCCAAATTTATATGATAAAATAATAAATCCAAAATTTCCAAATAATTATAATTATTTTTTAATGATTTACATTTGATAAAAAATAATAAATTTAAATTGTATACACAAAATCTATGTATAAATAATTTATTTATTTATCTTTTAATCAATAAATACTTCATTAATCATAATAATCTCAATTCCTTATCTTTTAATCAATAAATACTTCATTAATCATAATAATCTCAATTCCAAATTTATATGATATAATAATAAATCCAAAATTTCCATTTAATATTTGATATTTTTTACATTATAATTTATTATCATAATTATTTTTTAATAATTTAAATTTGATAAAAAATAATAAATTTAAGTTATATACACAAAATTTATGTATAAATAATTTATTTATTTATTTTTTAATTAATAAATACTTCATTAATCATAATAATTTCAATCTCAAATTTATATGATACAATAATAAATTCAAAATTTCCATTTCATATTTGCTATTTTTATTTATTTATCTTTTAATTAATAAATACTTTATTAATCATAATAATTTCAATCCCAAATTTATATGATAAAATAATAAATCCAAAATTTCCATTTAATATTTGATATTTTTAACATTTACAATGATTCTTTCACTTAATATTTCCAACATCTATAAACATTTTCTTAAAAAATTAAATATGAAATATATAAAATTAAATAAATTAAAAAAAATTACTTGCAACTTTAAATTTACTTTCTCCCAAATTTTTTTAACCACAATATACACTTGCTTGTGTAAGTTATACGATCAAAGTTCAAGTAACCCTTAAAACTTCAGAATTTTAATATTCTAATTTGTTTTCTACTGCCACCCAATAATATTTGGTTAAAAACTTATAATTTAATATTAAAACATTGAATGTACTATATATAAACAGAGATCCTTTCCACGAAAACATCTCAATAATATTTTGTTAAATAAAATATTATAATTTAATATTAAAACGTTGAATATATATAAACATAGTTTCTTTTCCATAAAATACTAAAATGTAGTACGTTTAAGAATATTTAAGAATAGTTCCTTTTCCACTACGTCTCATCTCTCATTTTGGCAGAGACAACCAATCTTGGTAAGACATCATAGTTAAAGCCACCGGATCGGCGCCCCTTTCACATTCCATTCGATAGGCGGTGGCCTGGTTCGACGGGGCCTCACAACAAGGGGGCGTGCTATGTGGAGATGGGGAAAAATAACATTAAACCCCCATATCTGTATTAGGCTGAGCTACTAGGTGTTTGGACTTCATTAATGCTGGTTAGTCGCCACACCGATGTCTTGCTACTCCTTGGTGACTCCAAGCTTACTATCGATTGGCTGAACGAACTGGCCTACTTCCGTGTGGCAGCCTTTAATTGCTGGAAAGATAAGACCAATGATGCTACTCTACTTTTCAGAAAGCTTACCTTCCAGCATATTTTCCGAGAGGAAAACTCAGAGACAGACTCCCTCTCTAAAAAAACTTTGCTCCTCCCTCCGAGCCAAATTTGCTTTTCTTTTTGGGAGGATGGCAATGAAGGACCTACTTACAAGATCAAGCTTTGATTTGGTACCTTCTTAGCTGAATCTGAGCTTTGATGGATATTAGCCTTGAAGGTCGAGCCATTGATGGTTATGAATGTATATAGCAATTTTCTCCTTTTGTATCGCTGACACATGTAAATTTTTATATCCTTTTGAATATAAAAAGCATTTTTTTCTTGTGGAAAAAAAAAAGAATATTAAGAATTTATGTTCTCCTCTCCAAAATCACAAAATCACTAACGGAGAACATAAAAAAAAATGATCATAACAATAAATTATAATCACTAATATTACATATATATTTTAGAAAAACCCACCCAATAAATTATAATCACTAATATTACATATATATTTTAGAAAAACCCACCCACCATATTAATAAAGTATAGAAAACCCACCAATAAGTGAAAAAAAATACCAACAAGATTAATAGAGTATAGAAAATCCACCAACAATATTAATACTAATAGAGGATAGAAAATCTACCAATAATATTTTAATTGTAATGCTAATTCGCAAAAATATCAACACCAAGTAATTTCATTTGACTCTCCTTCCGCCGCCGGCTTCCGCCCTCTGCCCATCACATTTATCATGCGCACCACAAGAATCGGGGCTAGAGACTCTTAACTATATGACTGTGGGTTGTCTTTAACCGTGATCGGTGGCTTCAAAGAAAAGCTAACATGTAAAAGGGAAAAGAAATACCCAAGTCTCTTCTAGAATCTCTCTACAAGCCGTCCGATCATCGGATTCGACGGTGGTGGAGTGACCAAGGTCTTCGTCGGCCGTAAAAAGAAAGCTCGGGCTGGCTTTTTTAATCTTCAGTCTCACGATTGGGGTTTGACGTGCCGTCCTCTGGACCGTTGATCTCTATATATGAACGGTCCTCGATTTTTCCTTTTATTGATTTCCATTGATGCGATTTTAGGTGAGAAGAAACCCAGTCTATAAATATTGGTGTGAGAACAGAGCTGTTCTGCTTTTTATTCTAGGTGTTGAGAGCTTTGAACGAGGCGCTTTCAGCTGTACCAGGGCTGGAATACGTTCTCAAACATCGGCTCAAGACATCTGCGGGAGCACTTCTGGTAAGTTTTAAGACAATTTTCGAATGAAACAACCCTGTTTCTCTGTTTTTGCGTGGATTTGTTTGTTTCTCTGAGTCCTTCTAAAGAGATCTGATCTGTTGTCAAGAAACTGAAAATTTTTGCAATTGGCCGTGAAAGATCGAAGGGCAAAGAGCTCTGAATGCGGGTTTTATTTGTTTTATTTATTTTTACACGGTCGGCGAGGGTTTTATTCCTTTTTAGCTGTTGCGGTAGGTCGTTTGGCAGATTACTTGGTGATCTTAGAGAAATACTTGAAAAGAGCTGCGGTTTTTGAACCTTGAACATTCATCGCTGTCATCTATTGTGTGTTTTGATTGGATATGGTATTTTTTCGGAACTTTCTAATAATACTTGTTGTAAACATTAGCTGCCGTGTTTTTATTTAGTATCCTGAACAGTTTGCGCAAGCTGGCAAGAAGTTTGAATTATTAAGAAGGATTTTGCTTCTGTGTCCATTGCTTGCGTTTATATCCGGGATATTTTCTCAGCATACGACTCCTGATGTTATCAAGTAGGGTTTCGGCCTGGTTATCGGATATATTCAGACCCTAAGCTAGAATTGGAGGAAACAGGTTTCAGTTTACCTTGAAAATTAATTTATGGCGTCTGGGATCGTCCTTTATAGGGTTTTAATTACAATTCCTTGTTAAATATTCGTTTGCTATGACATGCCGCAGAGATCGGTTAGATCGCCCTACAACGGCGATGCATATTACATGCGTAGTATGTTGATCTGTACAAATGTCTTCAATGTGAACTTACGGGTATGGATGAAATTCGTCTAGATCGGTTTTGCATCTCATCATTATTTAGGTTCAGTGTGCTCGCGCTCTTTGACAATAATCGCTACAGAAATAGCTTCTATGAACATCGATACTAAAGTTCTCCTTCGTTATACTAATATTTTTATTTTAATTATCAACGGACGGGCTTTTCCAAAAGATTGGCTGTACGTTTTGCAGTTTGTTAGGTTTTAGCAATAACCTGCTTTTGTTTGTCCTCTTTAGTTAGATAACCCAGTACTGTGTGGATTGAGAACTTCTCTGTTGCCTTGAAGCTGTGCAATATAACTAATTATTGTTAGCTATTGACTTATAGGGATTTGCTTTTTTTCCTTCGAAAACGATAATATATTAGCGATGTGCTCGCTTTAGGTGTTACCAACATCTCGATAATATCTCGATGTTGGCTCAAAATTAGGGACGGCGATATTTTCCGATATTTTCATTCTTACAACATTGATTTTCATTCTTACGACATTTTCCAATATTTTCCGATATTTTCCCTGATGTTGCCGATATTTTCTTGCCGATATTTTCTTGTTCAGACCCTCGGCGATATTTTGCCGATGCCGATGTTTGCAACACTTAGTCACACAGCATTGTTGCTCTTCCTTGAGCATTACGGACGTTTTGCAAGCTTCATCAAATGGTTATAGGTTTCAGACCTTTTATAAAAGAGCTTGTAGTTATTACATTTAAATTTCTTTTTTTGGCATTTTCATTTGAATTTACCAGTTATAGATATAGAGTTCGGTGCAGCTGATTGTAAGCGCGTTCCTCCATAGCTCCTTTTCTGGATCATGTTGCTCCACATAAACATATGTGCACAAATACCGTTTCACTGTTAACAGACTGGTTTAAGATATCGGCTTTTATTTTTTTAGTTTGACCTGGATATCCCCTTGGAATGTTTTCTGCTTCATGCCATCCTACTTTGCTTGTTAATCATACATACTGATGTGTATTTAATCTTTTTCCCTGGTCGCCAGGAGCTTCATAGCTGTTGTGAGAGTGGAGACTAAAGTCCATTAACCATGTTTGGGCGTGCGCCAAAAAAGAGTGACAACACAAAATATTATGATATTTTGGGTGTGTCAAAAAGTGCTACACCTGATGAGTTGAAGAAGGCTTATAGAAAAGCTGCCATAAAAAATCATCCTGATAAGGGTGGGGATCCAGAAAAGGTAAGTTATGATTGCTTTCTGCTTTTGCTCGTTTAATTTGGTATGAAACTTTCTTCAGAATAATTAGAGGATTTAAATTGTGAATGCTTCCTTAGTTGATTTGATGTCCAAATACTATATCATTACTGACTTTATTTGCTATTCAACTGGAGTAGTTCAAAGAATTGGCTCAGGCTTATGAAGTCTTGAGCGACCCAGAAAAAAGGGAGATCTACGATCAGTATGGAGAAGATGCGCTGAAAGAGGGAATGGGAGGAGGTGGTGCTTCTCATAATCCCTTTGACATATTTGAGTCATTTTTTGGGGGTTCTTTTGGAGGATCTAGTTTTGGAGGTAAGGGTCTTCTCTTTCTGACTTCAAGTGATCTATTTAGCTTCTTAAGATTGCCTCTGAAATTGTATTTTTCTTTTTGCTATGTTGGTTAATTGTAGGTGGCAGCTCAAGAGGCCGAAGGCAAAAGCAAGGTGAAGATGTTGTACATCCTCTGAAAGTTTCACTGGATGACCTGTACAATGGAACATCCAGAAAGTTATCACTCTCAAGAAATGTTATATGTTCGAAGTGTAAGGGGTATGATATGTCTACCTTGACTCCACAGGTTTTACATGGGGCAGCTAGCCTTGTTGGTTTTGATCCATTTTTTGTGTGGTTGGCATTGCAATTAGTTTTCATTGTCATCATATAGGCCTTAATGCCAGTTGACATTGGGTTATTAAATCTTCCAGTGTGCTTGGCTGTGTAAGGTTACAAGTTCAATCTTGTTTTTTTTACTTAATTGTCATGGTAATTTATTTTGTGAGAACACATTTTATTGTTGTATATATGCTTAGTCTCGATTTTCTAAATGTAATTGTGCAGGAAAGGCTCTAAATCTGGTGCTTCTGGTCGATGTATTGGATGCCAAGGTTCTGGTATGAAGGTCTCTATTAGGCAACTGGGTCCGGGGATGATACAGCAAATGCAACATGTCTGCCCTGATTGTAGAGGCTCAGGTTTTTGCCTGACTAGTTTCTTTTCGACATGCTCTGCTTTAATATCTGCTACATGGAGTTTTGCTTTTTGAATTTCTTGATTCTGTTTGTCTGATGAGAGTGCTGTTTCAACTTCTGTCTGCATTTAAGTAATACCCTGAATCTATACTAATGATTTAAATAACAAGCGTGGGCATATGATGTGTATTTACATTGAATGCATACTAATATTCAAGTATCAAGTTTGGCCATATGATGCACATTCAATGGTGGAGCAGTGATTTAAATATCAAGCTTGGCAATGTGATGTGTGTTTTTGGTGGAATAGTGATTCATTAACAAGTTCGGCCATGTGATGCTGTGTGTTTCAATGGTGGAATAATGATTTAAATAACATTCTTTGGAAACAATTAATTGTGCAGGCGAGACAATCAGTGACAAAGATAAGTGTGGTCAATGTAAAGGGAGCAAAGTTGTTCAAGACAAGAAAGTACTAGAGGTCCACGTGGAGAAGGGAATGCAGCATGGCCAGAGGATAGTGTTTCAGGGTGAAGCCGATGAGGCGGTAGGTTTTGGAGTTTTTTTCATTTGCAGACCTGTAGATTCTATGCATATGTGTGTTAAAATGTAGAATGGAACAAGCATGGATTATTTTCTTTTGTATGTTGTCTAATGCACTGCATCTGGTATATATAGTAGAATACTATGCTGTGTCTACATTCTCGAGGCTAATTCGTTGAAAACATTCTTGTTTTTGCAGCCGGACACTATAACCGGTGACATTGTTTTCGTACTGCAATTGAAAGACCACTCTAAGTTCAAACGAAAGGGTGACGATCTCTATGTTGAGCACACACTTAATTTGACAGAGGCTCTATGTGGATTCCAATTTCCCCTAACTCACCTTGATGGCAGGCAACTGCTGATTAAGTCTAGCCCAGGGGAGATAATCAAACCTAGTATGTGACTCAACTCCCCATTCTTGATTAATGTGCTACTATATTAGCCTTTCAGATGTAGTATATATTTATTGGGTTGTATATATTCATCTTAATATGAAGGCATAGCAACTTAGCCTTCCATTATGTGGTGTTTATCTTATCAATGTTTCATTCCTTCAGGTCAATACAAAGCCATAAATGATGAAGGTATGCCTCAATATCAAAGGCCTTTCATGAAGGGTCGTCTGTACATTCATTTCAATGTTGAGTTTCCAGAGTCTGGAGCACTCTCCCCAGAACAGTGCAAGGCATTGGAGTCTATCCTGCCGCCACGTCCAGCTGGTTATATGACAGACATGGAGCTGGATGAATGTGAAGAGACAACTTTGCACGATGTCAATATTGAGGATGAACTAAGAAGGAAGCAGCAACAGCAGCAGCAAGAAGCATATGAGGAGGATGACGAACCTCAAGGTCACCGTGTGCAGTGTGCACAACAATGATTTAGGCTAGTCTAAGACCATGGGTTGCAACTTAAATTGAAAGGCAAACATCATGTCTCATGTAAGTGGCAGCATTGGTAACTTTCAGATTATGTAGGTTGTGATAATTCTGTGTGAATTTATGATTCTTCATGTGATAGGTTGCACCGTGGAATACTTGCATCACATGGGTTGTAAACTTAGCATTTTCAAATAATGTTTTTTCAGTAAGATTTTATTCTATATGTTATTTGACAGCTGAAAGAGTCTGCTTTGGAACAAAGGTTGGGGATTCCAAGGCGTTTTTGTCTAATTCCCACTTTATAAGTATTTATTGAAAGTGGCTTATGAAGTATAAATTTAACACATGATATTTTCGATTTTGAAAATCTTGACACGCCTTTCAACTTTGTAATTTTTAAGTTGCCTGGGATGCATGTTAGTGTTCAGGAAGCTACTACTTTCTAGCTTGTGGCTTATGAACTTGTCATAAACCATATTTGTCATGAAGCTAGGCCATTTTTGCCTGGTGATGCAGAATAAGGTTGCAGCAATGGCAGAGCCTTTTTATTTTTCAGCCAATTTTGTAAGCAATTCTGGTGTTTATTTTTCTGCCACTTTTGCATGCAATTGTGGTGAATTGTGCTGTTGGCTGTCAGCTTTGTCCTCCTGTTAAAGTGTTTGGTGTTTTGGATTGTCAATGGAAATCTCTCTATATACCCCTCTAGGATTGTTGTGTTAATTACAGTTTTCTTCTTTTTCAGAGTAAAACCCATGGTAGTGTTTTTAGATTGCCCTTGCAATTAATTATTTTGCTCTGGAGTTGGCTGTACATGAAACGGTATTATTGATAAAATGCGTACTTGTCTGACATCGATTTCATCCAGAGACCATTCCCATGTAATGATATATTATTATAGTTTATTTCACGTGTAACTGGTGTAGAGAATGAAATCTGTATCCAACTCTTTTGAGGCTTTCATTGTTGGATGTGTTGCTTTTAGCTCTTATTTAAATGACGTAAGAGGACTATATTAGCAGAATGCTATCGTTGTTGAATTAGTATAGATTTCTTCACTACTTTGAACACTATTTTCCTATTTTTTTAATATTGATTTTCTCTATAGAAAAGAATGGGATGAAGTGCATTTTACAGGAACAGACGTTGGTGTTATTTTTTTAATATTTTATTTCCTAATTGTGTTGGATAGTTGAGATCTTAAATAGAGTATTTTCTGAAAGTATTTGTAGCGAACTCTAAGCTATACATTTTCAGATGCTTCTTTATTACATTTTGAATATTTAATCAAAGTAACTATAATACAATTCAATCATACGCAAGTACAATTAATTTAGTATAATTAGTTATAATTCAATCATATGTAGGTATAATTAATTAAAGGTTTGCAACTTTGTTAAGTTATTAATTTTATTAGGAGAGAATTCAAATTTAAAATTATAAAAATTTTGATTGGACATAATTTCAATTAAATGATTATAAAATATATTTCATTAAAATTATAAAAATTATGATTGTAATGGCATATATATATTTTATTAAAATTATCAAGAAATTAATTTTATAGAATATTTTCAACGAAGTAAATAAAAAAATTATGACTATAATTAATATTATAATATTAAGGTTCAAATCATTATTTATTTATTGTAGTTTAATTTAATTTATTTAGTGATAATAATAATGTTTTAAAATTAAAGTAATTTAATATATATTGTGACATTGCGAAGATAAAAAATTATGATAATTTGTATTAATGCTAAAATAACAAAAGCTAAACTATTAACCTGATTTATTCTTTTTTATTTGTTTCGTTTTGATTTGAATGAAAGGTATTATTTGCTTTGTTGACCTTGCAACATTTATGAATTTGATATATGTAAATTTGATTTGCGAATATGTTTCACAATTTTCAGTGTTTCGACTCTTTTCATTACCTTATTGTTTTTACTTGGGAAGTTGGTTCTTAATTGTGGTAGTGCATGTCAAAATTAATTAATTTTTTATGTATCTCTTTCATTGTTTGGGCAATATTTTTTATACCAGCCATTGCACATTTTTATTTCTTCCATATTCTATTTTGTAATCCATTTTCTGCTAAATGGGTTTGGTGTTTTATCCCTTTTCTACTAATTTTTGATAATTATAAATAGAATTTTATTGTTGTAAGACTGTAATTTTTGCATTGCACATTTTTATTCTTCTATATTCTATTTTGAAACTTCTATATTCTATTTTGAAAGCCGTTTTCTTCTAAATGGGTTTGGTGTTCGTCTATATTCTACTTTGAAAGCCATTTTCTGCTAAATGGGTTTGGTGTTTTTATTTTCTTTTCTACTAATATATGATGATTACAATGATTATAAATGGATTTGGTGTTTTTTTTCTTTTTCTACTAATATATGATGATGACGATGATTATAAATGGGTTTGGTGTTTTTTTTCTTTTTTTAAATATATGATGATTATAAATGGGTTTGGTGTTTTTTTTTCTTTTTCTAAATATATGATGATTATAAATGGGTTTGGTGTTTTTTTTCTTTTTCTAAATATATGATGATTATAAATGGGTTTTGTGTTTTTTTTTTTTCTATCATTTTTGATAATTATAAATAGAATTTTATTGTTTTTAGACTCTAATTTTTGGATTGCATATTTTTATTCTTCTATATTCTACTTTGAAAAGCCTTTTATGCTAAATGGGTTTGATTTTTTTTTTTTAACTAATCTAATGATTATAAATAATTATAAATAGAATTTTATGGTTATCTAGGACTGTAATTTTTGCTTTGTATATATAAGTAGTTTTCTTAGCGTCATCGTTCCTATTGGATAAAGCATTGTTTTAGTGTATAAGTATTTCCTTGTTGTTTTTGTCCTGTATTAGTGAAGTGTCCTTGTTGTTTTTGTCCTGTATTAGTGAAAGTGTCCTCGTTGTTTCCGTCATGTTGTTTCATGCAACAAGATTTTCATGATAATTCTTGTTATGTTCACCTTTTCCTCTTTCCTGTTTATTTATTTCTCCAACATGTAAACAGTAAGTGTGAATGAAGGGGCAACCTTGTTTTGCTTCAATCTCATCATTGGGTTGTTTTGGAAGATCCTTTTTGTATTGATTTTAGCATGTATGCCCTTGAAGGGGCAACCTTGTTTTGCTTCAATCTCATCGCTGGGTTGCTTTGGAAGATCCGCTGTGGTATTGATTTTAGCATGTATGCCCTTGTATAACGTCAATCTCATCGATGGATTGCTTTGGAAGATCCTGTGTGGTATTGATTTTAGCATGTATGCCCTTGTATAACGTCAATCTCATTGATGGGTTGCTTTGGAAGATCCTATGTGGTATTGATTTTAGCATGTATTCCCTTGTATAACGTCTTTCTCTCCAAACCATTGGTGACTCACTCTCTTTGATAAACTCTTCAATTTTCTTTGATGGTGTTAAAAAGGCCTATTTGAAATGAACAAAACAACACCATAGTTCTTTTTTGCTGCCCAAGGCTCTCTTTCCCAATTATGATAGGAGTGGTTGAATGTTTGAAGTGGATACGAGTTTTCCCTTTGGTTTATTTGCTCACTTTTTCTCTATAATCTCCCTGAACTTTGAAATAATGTTTTGATCATGATGGTTTGGTTTTGTAGTTACCGTGGTCCTTTGTTTGAATATGGAAAGTAAGGCTTATTGTTTAGTGGCTTGGAACCCATCTTTGACCATCTTTTGGAGTAGGGTCCCAATGCTATCTTTTCGATACCCTCTTGCACATCCCTTTTCTATTAGGATTTATTTCTCTATGTTGATTTTAGGTGGTTTTTCTCTTCGTTTTAACCATTGTGTTGATGTCAAAGGATTTTGTGTTTTTCTTTGCTATATTCAAAATTCCTCCCCATCTTAATTGGGAATTTTTTTTTTTTTTTTTTTTGACAAATCAACTAATTTAGGTTGAGTGTTATTTATACTTTTTACACTCTTTGTTGAATCATGGGTTCATGGGGAAATTGATTTATGTTTCACTTTCTAATTTGATGCTGCCTTTCCTTTTCCCAGGTTTCCTTTTATTAATTTAAAATTAAAATTTTTAGTGTTTAAACAACGTTTGGATTTCCTTCATTAGCACTTTGTATATATTCACCATTCAATGGTTTCATGGGACTTGTGCGATGGTGCATTGTCTCCCCAATCTTCTTTTTGTCCACTTAATTTCTACAATGAGTCATGGTGCATTGTAATATCTTTGTGGCAGTTGTGGATTGTCTATTATGTTTGTTGAGATTATTATGTAGTCTAGTACACTTTGACAATTATGTGCCTTTCCCCTGGTCTCCATTGATCTTTTCCATTGCTTGATGGCCACTACATATATTGATCTTTGTGCTGCACAAGTATATAATATCTTCACCAATGTGATAAATTGGCAAATGGTGTTACAATTGAAGAGAAGAGGGGAGACCCAATTGAGGTTTAATTTTGGGAAGCATTAGAGGAAGTGTGTAAAGCAAAGAGGGTAGAAGAGAGATAAGTTCTTGGAGAGGATATCAAAATGCACTCGGTGGAATTGGTGAACTAATCATTGACAGGGTGGTTTTTTCGAAGTGGAATGGGTGTCCCTTTTAGGTTATGTTACAATGTTAGTGCAAGGGTGGTTAGCTTTTGTTTCCAAAATAGAAGATGATGCCCAAAGGATATTGGGTGAATGGTGGTTGTTGGGGCACTTGCCATTATTGCTAAAGTACTAGAGTCAATGTTTATTGCCATTATTGCCTTTAGAATTTTAGTTGTTGGATGTATTTTGTGCCATTGGAAACAACAATGGAACATTTCTAGAGGTGGACAATAGGTTTAAGATTTCCAACATATGCTCTCTTACCCAAATTTTGTTTGTGGTGGGCTTGAGACATGGCTTGGAAAAGATATTGTAATCATGACATGCGATATGCATCATTGATAAGTTTTAGATTACATAGGTATTCCTTTCCATTGTGCAAGATGTCATGTTTATGGTCATTTGGCAAGTGATTGCATCCTAAAGTTTTGCCAAAACGATATGGAGAAGGAAAGTCTAAGAAGCCCCAAGCTTACTTTAGGTGGCAACAAATCTATCTAAGAACAAAGATGGCATAGTTAATGAGAAAGATGCGAGGAATCCTTTGGTCAGAGGAAGTCTATAGAGCTAGTGAAAGGCTCTTAAGTGGCCAGGTTAGTTAATGGATGATCCATATATTATGAGCAGAATGAAATGAATAAAGATCTATATTATTAACACAGAGTTTCAATGAACATTAACATAGATATAGTAAAACTTGGCTTCTACTAATAAATAAATATGTTGAAATTGTAAAATGCAGAGTGAAACAAAGCTTGCTAGAATGGTGGCGACTTATCTCTGGGAAGAGATGTGACGACTGCGCTCATTCGCAAGAAGATGAATCCAACGAGATGCTCAAAGTTTTTTTACAATAAACATTAATGCCAAAACCCTAGACATCCAAAAACCTAACCCTAGAAGATGAAGCGCCAAGAATCATGTGGGTTCCGTTGGGGTAAGTTGATACATCAACTTCTTGGGGTCATAACTTTTGCATACAATCTCTGTTTTAGGCGCATGATAACTTGTTGGAAATGTCTATCCCATGACTACACATTATGCCGTCTAACTTTGCCTCCGTCTATAGTTCCACTGTGGCGAGCCCTAAAAACAATGTTTAGGGCCTCAAAATGGCCTCGAAAGTTCATGACCCAAAAACTAGGAAAAAACTACTAAACTGAAAAACTGTTAAGATGAGCCAGTTGGAATAGGTGGGTGGCCATCGATATCCACTTGGATCAATGGAGCCCAATGGAAGATAGAGAATTTTATCGATGGCAAGGAAAACTAGGGATGGGATTAGGGACCTTCTTTGTCCCACATTTGTGGAGCCCATAAAATATTTTGATTAGTTTAGATACCCATTTAGGTCTAGACAAGTTGGATTGTTAATGACAAAAGGTGGGATTGAAGGTGGGTCAAGCAAGGATGGTCAAAGGGAGGGCACAATAGGAGGGATGGGGAGGAAGTCACATATATCCATAGCCCAAAGAAAATTTAGAAGGGAAATTTTGTAAGGGAAACATAAATATCTTACAAGGCCAAGCCCTTGTGTAGGGTTACCCATTTGGGTCCTTAGAGTAGACCAAGCCCTTATGGAGAGTTACCCATTATTTTCATGACCTTCAATGCTAGTGGGTTCGATAATCCCATGAAATAACATGCCCCAAGTATATTGGTGGAGTTACATAACCTCAATGTTGTCTTGATACAAGAAACAATGGGGGAGGAGGGGGTTAAGATTATGAGAAAATTGCCAAATTCATGAAGGATTGAGACTTCTTATCTATAAATTCTATAGGCATGTCTAGGGGTTCGATCACTTGCTAGAGGAAAACGTTTGAGGTTAACTAATTTTGTAATCCTTGATTTAAGTATTGAAGCAAAACTCACCTCTCAAGAGTTGGGGGAAAGCTTTTTCCGTTGTTAACATTTATGGTCCTTATGAAAAACATGGTGGCCTTTTGGGAGTGGTTCCTATCTCATGATTTTTTGAGGATTAGGAATGTTGTTCTAGGTGGGGATTTGAATTTAATTATAGCTAAGTAAAAATCTAAGGAAATACCAATAGAGTAGATCCTTTGGTTTATTTCTTTTTGAATAAGTTGGAGGAAGTTGGCTTGGTGGATGTTGAGCCTATCAAACTGGTTCCTACTAGGAGGAACATGAGAATAGGGGAAGATAGTCTTGCAAAGAGATTGCATGGTTTTTTATTTTTAGACTTCCTTGTGAGTGATCGTAATAGGACAAGAACCTGGGTAGAGGTTGATGAGGAATCAAATCCCTTTCCAATGTTTCTTCAGACGCCTACAAGTTCTTGATTCCGTAGAGGAATCAAATCTTTGCTTGGCTAGAGGATGAAGAGTTTTTCAAGTTAAATCTAAATGGAAACCCTACGATGATTCCTTAAGGGAGTTAGCCATCATCGAGTTTGGTTAAAATTTCAAGACAATAAAAAAGGAAATATCACCATGGGCACATGCTAAGCACATGAAGGATGAGCAAGGCATAGTCTATTGAAAGCCAAATTGTTGAACATTATGATAAGGAGGTAGAAGGATGTGCTTATGATAATTCCAGATAAAAATGGAAGGAGCTCAAACAAAATAAGAGGAAATTCCTTGCAAATAGGGAGACCTTATGGAGGTTAAAAAGTAGAGCTCTATGGATTGCAAAGGGTGATGAAAACACATGATACTTTCACAACTCTGCAAATTATAGGTAAAACATAAATACAATTTAGGAAGTTCAAGGAGATGGGTCCAAAGATAGGAATTCCATGGACATTGTTGCCTTAAGAGTGGCTCATTTTGAGAAGTCTATAATGAAGGAGGAAGATAGAGTAGCAGAGGTTATTAACATGACCTATTCTTTCTAAGCTTTGTGGATGAGGTAGAAAATAGGATACTAGTGGAACAAATTCCCTTGGTAGATGGTTGGTGAGGGTAGTTTTTCTTAGGGTGCTATGAAGTTATAGGAGAGGATTTGTTGAGTGTAGTGGAGGAACAAGGATCATAGGGAAGGTTCTAGGCGCTTTCAAAACATTTTTTTTGCCTAAATTCTAATTAAAGTCAACTTTGTTTCCTTTGATGAATTCAAACCCATTTCCTTGTGCAATAATGTATATATAAGACAATAGCCAATTTCTTTGTGGGTTAATAATTTTTTTCTAAGACTATTTCTAATGAGAAGTTTGGATTTCTTCATGGGAGATAAATACATGATGCAATTAGGGTGGCACAAGAGGAGATTCATTCTATAAAATAAAGAAATTATCTGCCATGTTATTGAAATTATCTGCACATTAATGGGTCAATTGGTTGTATTTGAGGCTTATGCTAATTCACATTGCGTTTTGTGTCCATTTAGTAAACTAGATTATGGGTTTCCCAACATCAATATCCTTTGCAATTTTAATCAATGGACTGGCATCAATTTTTTTAGACCCTTTAAGGGGCTGAGAAAGGGCTACCTATTTTCATACCTACTCTTTTTGATCACGGCTGAAGTGTTGAGTAGAGCCTTGTTGGATGCAAGAAGATCTTGATCATTAAAGGGTATTAAGCTAGGAAGAAACTCTTTATTTCACTCATTTGCTTTTTGTGGAATATGACTTGTTGTTTTGTGATGGTTCATGGAGAGATGTAAAAGATAATTTAGAGTTATACTACAAAGTTATTGGTATGAAAGTAAATTCACAAAAATATTCTGTTTCCTTTAATGGGGTGGAAGAGGATTATGTTAGGTTGCATCTACTACTTTTCCCATATCAACATAGTGATTTTCAAGTTGGTTTCAAGTATTTGGGGTTTTTTATTAAGCCAAATGATTATGCGATTAACAATTAGAAATGTCTAATTGTAAAGGTTGAAAGGAGAATCTATGTATGGTGTGATAAATGGTTATCTAGGGGAGGGAGGCTTAATCCAATCAAATTAGTCCTAGCAGCAATTCCATGATATTGGCACTTGTTGACATTTATTACTAAAGGGGTTCTAGAAATTTGGGAAGTGTGGGTGTAGGTTCTCGTGGTTTGGAAAAAAAGAGATTGTAGGTTTTCCTTCGATCAAGTGGTAGACCATATACTAACCTAAATACTTGGGATAATGTGGGCTTAATAATATCCATCACACTACCACATTAGGAAAGCATTGGTTACCTAGTCTATAGATACTCATTTGAAATGATGAACTTTGGAGTCAGGTTATGATCCAGAAGTATATTGAACCCTCTATTGTAAAAGAATGTATTAGAATGCCTTCCAAGAACATTCATAATGTGTCTAGAGTTTGGAAAGCAATTGTACTAGCTTTTCCTCTGGGAACATGCTATTTTGGAAGGTATGTAATGGATACAGGGATGGGTTAAGAGTTGATCCCTAGGTGGGGAGTGTAGATGCCTACAAAATACCATATAATTAGATTGTCTCATTATGTGGCATCAAGAGAGGAAAAAGGTAGAACAAATATGTCTGAAAGGTATAAAAGGTGAGCAATGGTAGGCCTATACAAAAATGATAAATGTTAGTCATGTTGGAATCAAGGAGGAAGTAGATGAGTTAGTTTGGTCCAAGAATCTAGCTCTAGGATTATACACTCCAAGGTTAGGTTATAAATAAATGTTTGATAATTAAATATTTGAGGAGATCTAGTGTTGGTGGAAGCCCTCATGGAAGATCAAGTTTCCATTAGAAGAAAATTTTTTTACATGGCCGACCATAATGAATAAGGCTCTTACTTGGGAAGTGTCATAGAAGTGGAATAACAAAGGTCCTAGCATATGTACTTTGTGCAAGGAGGAGGAACTTATAAGTCATTTGTTAATTTATTGTTCCTATGCTTGCCAAGAATGGGACAATATGGACAATGTTATAGGGAAAAGGGGTACTTGGCATGAGAATCCAATTATAGGATGTTTCAATCAATGGCAACATAAGCTAGAATTAAAAGAATTCAAATCCCTACCTCTGATTGAAGCCTAGGGCATTTGGCTAGCCATGCATGTAGATATCTTTGAAGATAGACTCATTCCTCCATTTCAATGTGCTTTACAAAGAATAACTATTTTTTCTAGTTATAAGTTCACTCTCAAGGCCATTTATGAGAGGTAGATTATGCATGTGCCAATAGACAAGTTTGGGGCATGGGGATACTTCCATGGTTCTAGCCAAGGAACTCCTCCAAGCGGTGAGGGTAAGGGTATCATATTCCTTGTAGAAACTCATTTATTTAAGTTCAATGTTGGCCTAGGTGGGGGCTCTAATAACTTTGCAGAACTCTTAGCCTTGAAGCTGCTATTATAATTGTTAGTAGAAAAATGGGTGTCCAATCTTAAGGTGTTTGGTGATTTAATGATGGTGATAAAATGGATGAGAGGGGAATTCATGGTGGGAATTTTGTTTCCAAACCCTATATTTGAGGAGTTCAAAAGATGTAATATGTTTTTAACTACATCTCTTTTGTTCATGTCTATAAATAACTCAACTCTAAAGCATATTTTGTTTCCAAAGAAGGTCTCCAGTTGGATGTAGGTTATTATATAGTGTTGTATCAAAGGGTGGTCAAGCAACTTAGGAAGACACACTTTCAACCTATGGTTAAGTAACAATGATTTCAATATCAAAGCATATACTTTATTGTTGTTAGTTCATGGGGGTGAAGGGAGACCTTTCTCAAAGGTCTTGGTCATCCTAAGATTGTTTAGTGTTTTTTTGTTGACTTCAATATGACTACTTTATGTATTTTTTTGAAGAGACCGTTTGAGAATATGTGACATACTAGTAACTTACTTCACATATTGCTTATTCCTTGCTTGTTGTAGTGCTTTTCCAGAGTTGAACAACACCAAACCATGTTGAGGCCTTGTAATAATTTCTTGTGAAGAATTTAAATCTTGTTTTTTTTTTGTAAATAAAAGTAGATCCTTATATTAATGACGTCTGTAAGTTGTACAATGACTAGTGTGAGCCATCTGTTCTGCCACAAATGGGAAACCAGAACAAGTGGCTCCTAAATGTTTTGAGATTGACACATCATCCTATATGCTAGGGCTGTTTGAACAAAACTGCTTACACAAAATTCTGCATCCTATCTGCGTAAACAAAAAAGTGTGTACAATATTCAGATGGTCTCTAAGACTAACTAATGACAAGGCAACTATTAACAAAGCTACATAAACAATATATGAAAAAACTGTGTTCCTCTATCCTGGTGCTGAGGTAAACTAAGCAATTAAACCTACAACTGGAATTGACGAAGAACCATAACCTGGTGACTTCACTCCATTGTTGAGCCTGGTTGTCCATGAATTGTGTAGATCATGGTGAATTGTTGGCTGCATGTTGGGCATTTACCGCGCACAGGAGAATCTGCTAGTGCGTCGAACATGATGTCCATTCTTTGGCTAAGGATGCTCTGAAAGTGCATCTGATCGTCCTATTTCTACCTGATTTCAAAGAGGTGTTGGAGGTGCTCCTCCATGAGTCTATTCGCAAATTGCTAAGGCGACTGCTCCTCCTTTTCCTTGCCTGCTACCTCTGTGGTGATCTCGTTGGCTGCCACTACGTTTTCCTCCACTTGCTACCTTGGGGGGATTTCCTCCTCCACCATACAACTGCCGTCACCGTAATAGGGGTCATGTGGATTGAGAATTGGGGGTGGGGGCAAGAGATTGGTGGCCAGAGGAGAGCGCACACATGAAGGTGGCGCCTCCTTCTTAACCAATCTTAGGCCATGGATCAAAAGAGGGGTGGACAGAGGGATGTGTGCACATGAGCGTGACCCTTCCTCCTTCGTCGGGTGACGCCATGGAGCTGAAGAGGAGAGGATTGAGGAGCCTCCTGCAACCTCTAGTTGATGTGCTGAGGCTTTTGAATTGGGAAATAAGAGCCAGTTGGGAGGGGGAGAGTCTATTGCGACGGGAGAGGGTGCTGTAATAACGATCACCCCTCTTGGATTTCCCTCTTTCCCTGGGCATGATGGGAAGAGTGTGGAGGCGAAGGCTTGTGGTAATGGAGGCCGAGAGATGGTGTTGGGAGGAGAGGGAGAAGGTGCTGGTGGAAATACAAAGAATTAGCTTGTGGGGGCTGAGTAAGTATAGCGAGCGGAGGGTAACGGAGCCAGGGTAAATGACACTCGTGCTTAAGAAAAAAACACAGAGAGCAACAATGCTGGAACTCTTGGAAGAGTCGAAGAGCAGGAATAGAGGAATACATCAGGGAAGATGGATAATGGAGGAATACATCAGGGAAAAATCCCGTTTATGGCCTCTCATCCCTGAGTTGACAACCCTTCTTGTCATTGAAGCTGAGTTGACAACCAACCTGGTGCTGGTACGCCTGGTCTGGCTAGCTCGTGCGACCATTAACCCAGCTTGTGGAGTCAGGCACACTACCATAATTTTCGTCATGGTGTGAGCCATGGGGGCGTTAATGTATGTGGGCTGGCGGACAGGGTTAATAACTCCCCTGACCACCCGATTCCAAGTGTCCTCGGACTCTATCCAGGTGGCACCCCATCCGGGGGAATTTAACTCTTGTTATACATTGTTGTGCTCAATAAAATTACATTAAAAAATGTTACCACCCATAAGAAAATAGTAAATTAAGAACATCACTAAATTTACCTTATATAGTTATTTTTAAAAAGGTTTACATGATTTTAAGTTAATTCAATGCATACTTGCTTTCAACTTAAAAACTAGCCAAAGATGCAATGGACAAAAAAACTATTAAATGGATGGATAAATGATAATATAGAATGATGTTGAGAACATACACTTTGAGATAAGGGGTCCAAAGCCATCATTAACAAGAGGAAAACATGTAGTACAAATAAGTTGTCACACGACTACAATTAGGGTTTAAAAGCAATTTTATTTATTATTTATTATTTATTTTTATTTTTTTAACGATGTGTAGGTAATGTTTTAAGGTGAACATTTGTTTCTTAGCCAAAATCCCTTGGTTTTGTTGCCAGTTTCCAACATAAACATTATTTTAGAGCAATTTCCCAAAATGTGTCTTTGGAGAAATTTTGAAACATCTTCTTAGTGACGTTTCAAATTGTCTCTCTAGTGATGTTTAAAACATCACTACATAACGTTTCACTTGATATAAAAAAAGTCTATTTTCTAAATATATTCCAATGTTTGTGATATTTTGAAATGTCAAAATTGTGACGATCCTTTTAAATTTACGCCAATTAAATTGCATCATGATTAAACATCATATTGTGTGATCATGTGATCTTGTTGAGAACTTTCCAACTAGCATAAGTTTGCTTGAATCCAACCTCATATTGTTGAGTTCTACCTTGAGTAAGTTGCATGTGATTAGAGGTGAGGTTCCAGTGACAATTAGGGATCACAATTGGGAAATAATAATGTCTAATAATGATAATTAGAAAATTTGGGCTAAGTGGGGCAAATGGGTTAATTAGAAAAAATGGGCAAATTGGGTCAAATGGGATAATAAGGAAATCAACGTAGTTGGGGAAATTAGGTTTAGTTAGGGAAATCTGGGAAATTGTGTCTATGGTTAATTGGGAAATTGGGGCAATTGAGACTAATTGGGGCAATTGGGGTTAATTGGCCTAATTGGGCGATTGGGGAAATTGAGACTAATTGGGGTTAATTGGCCTAATTGGGAAATTAAGAAAATTATGCGGATTAGGTTAATTGTGTTAATCAAGATAATCATGCTAATTCAACAATTTCAAAATATTGGGGAAATTAGGGATAATTAGGACAATGGTGGCTAATTGTGGAATTGGGTTATTTGGTATAACTAAGACAATTGGGGTTAATAGGTGTAATTTAAAAAATTAAGCAAACTGGGAAATTGAGGAAATTAGGAAATTGCGGGAAATTTAGGCCAATTGGGGCCCATTAGGGAAATTGATGTAGTTTGGAGTAATTGTGGTCATTCACACTAACTATACAATTAGGTCAAGTAGAGAAATTGGGGCAATTTGGGTTAATTTTGGTCATTCGGGCTAATTGGGAAATTAGGGCTAGTTAAGAAATTTAGAAAACTAGGCCTTATGTAACGGATTATAGTAATTGGGGCAATTGGGGATAATTTTAGCCATTCAAGCTAATTAGGAAATTGAGGAATCCACAAGAAAAGGTGTCTCATAAGGGTGTTTACTATCCACTCACAATAAGCTAGTTTCCTGCAACCATCCCAATCCACCAACTCTCTTCCCCTCAACTGACACAACCCAAGAAATGAGATCCCCTTCTCTTCTACACAGTCCCTCAGGCTATCCCCCTTCCCTCTAGGCCTCCAACACAGTTTGGCTAAGAATATCTCTTTCTAGGGACTCCAGGGACTTCTAGCTACAATAATAAACTCTCAACAATAAATCAATTTGCTCTACACAACAAAAATCATCCTACAACCCTAACAACTTGATTCTTCATGCATTTTACAACTCCAACAAGCTTCCCACAAAACCCACTATGGCTATCCTCAAGTTCTATCACTCAACACCCTCTTGATGTCCCAAAATATGCATGTAAAAACTGCCTATAGTAGAAATTCAAATTTCCCTTTTTACCCAAGCATGTTGAATATCACATCCCTCAATGTTGATTGTACTCATCCCATGCTCTCAATAACTATGTGAAGTGAATTTTCACCCAACCCCCTTAGATGTATTCAATGATTGGTGCTTCGGTACACTCAAAAGGAAAATAGAGGGTCCATACAAAAAAAATAATTTAGAAAATGGTATGGGATTAACAGACATGAATAATCCCTGCCTTAGATCCTCCCCTCTCTTGTGGAAAATGGACTTTGTCTGTGTCCATTTTCAGTCGACATTAAATTTTATTTTATTATTTTGATATACAATGTTTATATATTACATCACTTGGTCCATGACCATATATCATATTTACATTATACATCACTGAATTGGGTATTAAAAACATGGATGCTACATTCTCCTCCCCCTACAATTTGTACCGTGCACAACACCATACTGGTGTACATGTACAAAATTTACATCATAATACTGATGCTTTTGCAAGTTCACAACTCACGTAGCAATTCCAACCATCAATCTTTTGTTTCCTGCAACCTGCACAATCCAAGAAAGTGTATTCCCTTCTGTGCATCATAATCCCTTAGTTGTACCACTTCCTTCCCAAGGCTCCAACAAAGATCGGTAAGGAAGTCTCCAAGATGTGGCTCCAGGAACTCCATTTGCCAAAATGGATCCTTGCACACTTATACACAAATGTACATTTAGTTTTCTTCAAAATTTGCAGAAAATTGAGGGTACTCCTCTCGCATGGTCTCCTCGTGCTCCCACGTAGTGTCTTCAGGACCATAGCAGGTCCATTAAACCTTTACCGGGTCAATGGATTTGTTTCTGAGCACTTTGATTTTTCGGTCCAGGATGCGCACTGGTTCCACTCGAAAGTCCCCTTCATGTTCCACTTGGATCACAATGCAATCAATTACGTGGTTAGGATCAGTGACATATTTTTTCAATAAAGACACATGAACCATATTATGAATTCTCATGGATGCAGACAATGCAAGAATGTATGCAACTATGCCTATCTTCTCTAGAACTTCAAACGACCCACAATATCTCACTGCCAACATTGAGAAACTTCCCAATATTAGCAAGCTCATTTTTTCGTTTACTTTTAAAAACACATGCTCTCCCACTTTTAATTCCATGTATGTCCTGTTTTTATCTGCAAAACTCTTTTGACTATGTTGTATAAACTTTAAATTTTGCATGATCTTTACTATTTGATCTTTCATTTCCCTTAGAAATTCTATCCCAATAACTGCTTTGTATGTTGGGTTATTCCAACTCATTAGCGTATTGCATTTTCTGTGATATAAGACTTCAAATGAGCTCATGTTCAATGATGCTTGGTACCCGTTATTGTAAGCAAATTCAACCAAGTAAAGATAGTCTTCCCACTTGGAAGGTCGGTCCATTACATACATTCTTAGCACATCTTCAATTATCATGTCAGTCCTATTTTTTTTCCCATCCAACTTTGGGTGATATGCTGTACTGAAATTTAAATTTGTCCCAAATCCTTTAAACAATTCCTTCCATAATTTGATGTGAATTTGAGATCTCTATCAGAAACAATTGCCTTGGGCACACCATGTAGCCTAGAAATTTCCTTCATGTAAATTTTTGCAATGTTGGATGCCTTGTGAGTTATCTTTACTGGAATAAAATGTGCAATCTTAGTTAATTTATCTATCACTACCATGATGGAATCACATTGTTTTACAGTCCTGGACAATTTAGTAATGAAATCAATTGTAACCACTTCCTATTTCCACTCAGGAATGAGAAATGGCTATAGTAATCCAGTTGGGTGTCTATGCTCATCCTTTACCTTTTGACACTCTAGACATCTGGCTATGTAATCAACCACCTCTTTCTTCATTCTTGGCCAAAAGTATTGGCCCCTTACAACTACAATTGTTTTCTGATATCCCGGGTGCCAAACATAAGACACACTGTGCATTTCTCTCAGCAATATATTTTTAAGCTCTCTAGATTTTGGCACATATACCTTGGCCATGTACATGAGGACTCCATCATTTTCAGCTCAAAATATTTAAATTTCTACTGAAATTACTTTGGTGTAATGCTTCTTTTATTTGCAAATAGTTTTGATATGAATTTTCAGCCTCTAAAATTATGTCTTTTAAAGAAGACCTATACATGCTAATAGCTGTAGGATGGATCTCATGCACTCTTTTGTTGAGTGCATCAACCACTTTATTTTCCTTTCCTTTAAGACTCTTTATATCGAAGTCATATTCATTGAGGAATTCCGACCATTTAACTTGTCTGGCACTCAATGTTGGTTGTTCAAACAAATATTTCAGACCACTACGATCTATTTTCAACTCAAATATTTTTCCCATGAGATAATTCCTCCACATTTTTAAGGCATGGATTATGGTTGCTAGCTCTAATTCATGTGTGCATAGTTGGTCTCATGTTCTTTCAACTTCCTTGACTCATAACATACCACATGCCCATTTTGTATAAGGACTCTACCAATCCCTCCTTTGCATCCATCAATGCATACAACAAAATATTCATCTTGATTTGCAATATTCAAGATCGGTGCACTTGTCAATTTATTTTTCAAGTGCGTTTTCTTCACATTTAGAAATCCATTCGAATTTTATATCCTCATTTTGCAAAGTAATTGGGTTTGCGATATTTGAAAAACCTTTATTGAATATTCTATAATAACCTGAAAGTCCCATGAATGATCTGACATATGTAATTTTTTTTGGTGCTGTCCATCCTCTAATGGATTCTATCTTTTCAGGATCAACTATTATCCCTTTCTCTGAAAGAATATATCCCAAATAATGAATCTTCCTTTGATATAAAAACACTTTCTTAACTTGGCATACAAGTGATTCTCCCTCAATACTTGTAGCACCATCCTCAAATGTTCCTCATGCTCCTCCTATGCCTTTGAGTAGATGAGTATACCATCCAAGAAAAAAATTACAAACTTGTCCAAATATCCTATGAACACTCCATTCATTAGACACATGAAGACATCTGGTGCATTTCATAGACCAAATGGCACCACAACAAACTCATAATGTCCATATCTTGTCTTGAATTTTGTCTTGCTAATATCTTCCTATTTTATTCTCACTTGATGATAGTCTGACCTCAATTCAATCTTAGAAAATATCCTTTCACCTTTCAACTGATCAAATAGATCATCAATTCTTGCCAAAGGATATTTGTTCTTTATGATAACCTTATTCAATTGTTTGAAATCAATGCACAACCTTAAGGTTCCATCCTTCTTCTTCACAAAGAGCACCAGGGCACCCCAAAGTGACATACTTGAGTGTATATACCCTTTCTTCAAAATTTCTTTAAGCTGCATCTATAATTCCTTCAACTCTTTTGTGCTCATATTATAAGGAGTCATGGACACTGGGGCAACTCTTGACACCAAATCAATGGAGAAATCAATATCTCTCTTTGGTGACAAACCTGGTATCTCCAAAAATACATCCTCAAAATATTTCAAGACTCGATGGTTTTCAATACTTAGCATTTTATCCTTAACTACATCTTCCATATGAGCTTCATAAATTTGGAGTCCCTTTATAAAAATCTTCTTCAACTGCATGGTTCAAATTTTACTTATAGATACAACCCTTGGAATTCCTTGTAATTTTCTTTGTTTCCCTTCCTCATCAAGACAACTGAATGCCTTTGTTGGCCCTTGGTTATGGAAGGAAGCGAAGAATGAGGAAGAAAAGGTAAAAAACGAGCTTCGCGGGAGACA
>ML795245.1:195001-210567 GCA_009831015.1 Picea engelmannii
ATCTTACCTTCTACTTCAACCATCCATGAGATTCTCAATCTTTCCTTGAGATTAGGAAACTAAATGTGAGGTGGATTCTCAGACTAAATTAATTTCCTTTTTATGAATATTAATAAATAATTCATGTGCACATAGTATTTTGAACTTCATATGATATATTTTCCCTCCTCATTCACTAGGGATTGTGACAAATGTTCTTTCATGGTGTCGAGGTGTATGCAACATTTAACAAGGTGCATATGATACTTTTACAACACTTGCGACACTTAGGGTGAGGTGCGTAAGTGTGATATTTTGATGTGTAACAGATGCCCCCTAAAGTGTGAGGTCAAAAGAGAAACTGATGGCCGAAACACTTTACAAATTCTTCAATGCAAGGGTGTGGAGTTGGAGAACCTGGAAGAAGATGAAAACAACCATCAATAATTATTAATATGTATTCCATTTCCGAGGCAGGCATACCTATGCTCGGAATACGATATGACTCAAAGCACGATCGCCGACCGATACACCGCAGATCCATGAACAATGCCGACGAAGGATATGGCCACTAGAGATATAATGTGGATCCATACCTCCATGACATGAACTGACTGTAGCCATGAAAAATACATAGTGGAGCTACGAGATGATAAATCATAGTCACAAACAAATACAATGTGAGACTATGTGACAATATATATATATATATATATATATATATATATATATATATATATATATATATATATATATATATCAACATGCTCAAATGATCTCCTTCGCAGCTTGGGAAAAACAGATAACAGAGTGAACGCTCAACCCAAGGTTTTCATCCCAATCTCAATGTGGTATGAATCTATCCATGTGAATAGATGATTTGATGTCGAACATGGTAGAAACCACTTGATTACTGATCATTGAGGTAAACCGCTAACAAGTGCGAGAGAAATCACCAATGATGTCAATGAATCTTAAGGTAACCCAAGTACATTCTAGTGAATGTGAATAAATGAGTTGAGGTTGAACATTCATGGAATCATCTGATCAAAGGTCAATGATGCAAACCTACTGTCAAAAGTGAGGAGGCCTTCGATTGGGGCATACAAGTCCCAATGTACTAACTGGTTTCTAAGTCTAATTCCTGGATGATGTGTTGAAGTCGATAGGAAAAGACTCGTCGAAGAAGGGCCTTGATGTATCCCCCATCACCGACACGAAACTGACACAGGAAAGTGATGTAATATGGTAAATCAAATGAGTATGGACTAACACAAGAAATGGAAACTGGAAATACTGCAGATGGATGGTTTGAAGTGAAACTTCCCTTGAACATGATGATGAACAAAAATTGACTTCGAAGCATTGACTTGATGAGTACCAAGAATGTAATCAGACGAAAATAAGAGCACTCATCGACTGGATGAAAAAGTATTGCGACACATGAAATTGGCATGACTCAGAGACAAGGGGATTACCCAACTGTAAGACGAGACGCAAAAATGTGCCATGTTCAAGGGCGACAATAGCTGCCATAAAGGGTTCCAAAAAACTTGACCCACTTCCTTCAACTTTTCTCCCACCCAGATAGATGAGTACCTCTTATTCATTTAACGATCTTGAGGAGGGTAACACATGCTCGATATATCTCACCTTCGGTAAGTTCCTCTTCTTTTATTTAATGAACTGGAAGAAATAAGGGTTCGTTCCCATATGGGTCATTCAATGTGTAGTTTAGCGAGTCCAGAGAAAAAAAACTCAGTGGATATTCATGTTTAGAGAGTCTGAAAAGAACTTAAAGGTGACTCCATGGATGAATTTTTCGTAAATTTAGTCTCCCAAGCCCGAAAAAAGGTTAAAACAATACAAGGGAGAACTCTTCTAATCATGCTTGATTAGAGTGTTCCTTTTTCGTAATTAGTTCCGCAAGGCCGAAAAAGAGATAAACTATCACTCAAAAGACGCCCTTTCAAACATTTTAATGAGTGTGAAAGGAATCAAGATCTCTTAGAAATATTTTCATGTTTAGAGAGTCTGAAAAGAGCTTAAAAGAGATTCCAAAGAGTTCATTTTTCATATATATTTTACGAGTCCGAAAAAGAGATAAAAGTGTACTCGGTAACCTATTCTCACGTATTTACAATCACAAGAAAGAACAAAGACTAAGATCAATAACTTATTCTCATGTATTTACAAGCACGAGAAAGAACAAAGACTAAGCTCGTTCTAGAAAAATATTACTACATTATGATGAGAATGACCTTCAAACGATGATCACACCTAGCAATGTGTCTCTTTAGAGTTAGTTTTCCCCCAACTTCTTTGGAAAAATTTGGTGGTTTTTCTCCTGCATGATGTCCAACGGCTGGAGACCTGCCCCCCAAGCGTCATTTCCTATGACTATTCTTATTCTTTCCTCATTCAGGTTTCTAGTTACTAATGGAAACATTTTCACTAGGTGGAGGAAAATAAGGTTCACGTAGTCGATCCAGAGGGAGAATCAATTGTAATGGAGGGGGGTCTGTTTCATTTTTTAACGAACTTGACAGAGACAATGAACGATGCTCATCGAAATCGGGTACTACCAAAGGATGAGATGAATCGAAGGATTTTCGTACCTGATTCGAAATCATGTTTAAGGTGGAAAATTTTGTGGTGGGAGGAGCAGGAAAAAGAAAAACCCCCATGATCGAGGAATCCTTGAGAAGACCTACACCTACACTCTCAAAATTATTCTGTCTTAGAAAAGGGACACTATTTGCTGCAACATTGTTGAGATTTGGAGTTGTATACTCAAGTTGGTCAATAGTGATAATATTTCCTAGATGGGGAAATCATAAGATATGAAACACCAAATATGTGATGCCAATAGTTGCATAGAACCAACGACGACTCAGTAACAAGTTATAACTCAGGGGCGTGTCGACTACTTCGATATCAACTGAAACAGTCTTACCCTTCAAAGTCACAACGAAAGATTGCAAGGGTCTGTGAGGTTGGAAACCATGTCCATCAAATTCTTTCAGGGTGGTAGGGGATGAGGTAAGTGTAGAAGAAATAAGAGCTCTCCAAAAAGGAAACAACATGACACAAGTCGAGGCTCCCTCATCCAAAATAGTATGATGGATGTTCTTTCCACCAACTAAAACTTGAATTTGGAATTCTAAGTGGTGGGATAATTTCTCCTTAAAATAATCCAGGTCAAACATAATCAAGTTCGACTCTTGAGGATCCATGGCTCCAATGACTAACAACATGGTTCTACGTTGACTTGAACAGTGTTGTAGAACTTCGATGGTGTACATAGCACAAGGCGCTTGTGCCAAATATTCAACTATGTTGTAGTTTTGGGCAGTGCAGGAATTTGAATTAAATGTTGCTTTTCGAATTATGCTCTTGGGAGGGTGAAATGCTGCTTCACAAATCGAATTCTCAACCTAAAGAGGATTGGAATATGGAGGAGTAGAATTAGAAGGTTGGTCGACAACCTTCCCTTTTTTCTGATCACTTGGAGGAGTGTCATAGGTATTTGCATGAGTCGTGACATTAATCGTATTAAACATGTAAGCCTCAGAGGCGCTTGTGGAAGCATCCCCATGGTGGGAATGACTTGGGTTGCCTCCTTATAGAGGGACAAGGTTTTGTGCAACCAAATGTTGCTACTGAACCGGTTGGAAGGTACCCTTCGTATATTTAGCAACAACCTCATTATGAGGGCAATATTTTGTGTAGTGGTCTTCCCCACAAACCATACAAGGAGGTTTAGGTTTCCTTATCGGTTAAGTATCAAAAGACTTAGGATTATCCTGCTTGTTAGAAGGTTTCTTGGATCTTCCCTTGTTTTTCTTCTTACCTCATGGTTGCTAAGCTGAACTAGATTGGATCGTATTCACCTTGGAGGTTTGAGTAGGAGCAGAATTAGTTGTGGTGTTTGGAACAAAACTAGATTCTAGAGCAGGTCTTTACGAATCATTCGACAGATGAGCAACATTAGGGATCATATCGTAAAGTGTGCCAGACTGGGAGTAAACCAAGTCCAAATACTGTTAACTACGTTTCCCATAACAACATTGTGGGCGACGGGAGGAAATAGCGACTTTGTAAACCAATCCACGAGGAGTTGGTCCAGAATTGGAGCTTTAATCAAGAGTCTCCGTTGTCTCCACTCATGAATATGATCAGAGATGTGGTTGGAAGAGGATTTCTGAACAGAGGTGAAAAGTTATCTACTGATATCATACCGTATAGGCAACTGAAAATGCGTCAGGAAATCCATGGCAAGATAATTAAAGTTTACAAAAGAGTTACGCGACAGTTCAATGTACCATTTTGTTGCCACACTTGTAAGTGTTCTATGAAAAAGTATAATACAAATGAAATTTTCCATCAAAGAGTTGGAATAACACCACAAGTGGAAAGTCATAACATGATTGTTAGGATCTTCCCCAAGTTTTTCGTCAAATTTCAGAATGTCAGACGGTAATTTGGTAGGGATGGAGGGCCAAAATGGGGCATGAAGGATGGGATCGTTTGTTAAACGTGACATATCTCACAGATCTAACATAGCCAAGAGTGACAGTTGTTGGTTAGGTTGTTGATACTAATGATAACTGTATTGTGTGGGAACACCAGTAGGACCGTATCCAGGTTTTGGTGAGATGACAAAACTAGATGGTACTCCCATATAAGGTGGTTGTCCGGGTTTTCCACCTATGTAAGGTGGTTGTCCTATTTTTCCACTTGTGTATTGTGATTGAACAAATGGACCTTCTACATATTGCGGTTGACCTATTGGTCCCCCTATGTATGGCGGTGGAAGGGAATGTTGCGTTTGAATCGTGGGGTTTACCAATTGATAGGGCATAGTTCCTTGCAAGGGAATGCCCATTAGATTGAGTTGAGTCCACAAAGGATTCACAACTCATGTATATGGATGTGTATGATATAGACCAGTGGTAGTAGGGATAGAAGGACTTGCAGTAGTGGTTTTCCCCCATGCTTTTTGATGTTTCAACCATGTAGGTTTCCCCCTAGTAAAAATTTGTCTTGCAATTGAAGGTTTCCCCCTAGTTGAAGGTTGGCCTCCCATTGAATATTGACCTCCAATGTAGATAATACTAATTTGTGATGTGTGAGATGGAGGTTGAGTAGCTTGTGTAACCATGGTTGTGTGAATGACTTGATTTTTGGCTATTCGACTGATGGGACGACCAAGTGAAGCACTTGGCATGTGCATGTGTGGAAAAAATGAAGAAAGAATATCACTTGACTCATGTGCAAGAGGATATGAATGCGCAAGTGGTTGAGTCAGGGTCACCTAGGTCATTGATGTTTCTGGTAAATAATAAGCATAAGCAATAGCAACTACGGTAGTTGTGGAAAAATATGGATTCCCAAGTCCTTTCGGAAAATAAAAAATCAGTGGGTTCATGCAAAAAGATGGTGTAATGGTGGAAACATGTGGTAATCGATAAGAATAATAAGAATCAACGTATCTCGTTGATGGTGGATCAAAGAGTGGTTGGCCAAGTGGATCAATAACGGAGGATTCACAAAATATGCCAAGCTTTCTACGAATGTTGGGACTGGTTCTTCAACGTGATGACCACTTCCAGGAGCGACGCTCCCAGTTTCAGAAGTGAGATATGTGATCACTGCTTCATAAGAAAAATTATGTTGTGGTTCCTAAGTGTCAGGTTCCATGCCTTATATACTGTGAAAAATTTGATTCTAAGGCCGACTATGAAAGACAAAGAAACACACTCCTATGAAAAATAAAATCAATCAACCAAGCAACAACATATTTAATGATCTTCCAAAGACTGGATATCAAGCCGCCAACAAAGAAGTGAGAAGTAGTTACCCCGATCTCCACATAACATCCCTTTTTGGTGCAAGAAACCCTCACTTTTGTGGGATTGCCCCCCAAGGGTACCGAGAGTCTGATACGATGTCTGCCCTAGGTACCGTGGGAATCCCCCCACAGTCACCTCTGTAGGTACCTAGGAAAGACCAATAAGGTTACCAACTCCCATTCATCCTCCAGGGGGGTATAGTCTATAGTCAAGACCGAATGTATGGGAAGGATATCAAAGTCCAAATCTCTTCAAGAGAAATGAAGAAAAGTGGAATGGTAGGACTCTAGAGGACCCAAAATGGATTTGGAGTTCACGAAGCACTGAGACCAAATGAAACCAGTGGTTTCTCAAGAACAACCCCAATATACGATATGTCCGCTACGTTTGGTTAAGATTTGGAGGGGTAATTTCCACTGCTCTCCCGCACATGACCTCATGTTTATCCCTTGTGTGAGAGGGGGTTCTTGGATATGCTTATATGAAAGTTGGATTTATACGCTCTTTAGTTTTCTACAATTTGTTTAGTAGTCTTGGAAAATTTACTCACTTCCCTAGTCCAAAGACTCTAATCCTAAGCCACTGTTGGTGTGCTAAAAACAAAAAATATTTGAGTTGATTTTTTTAGCACATGGTTGATTTTAATGGATTCTAACTCAAAGGGTTCACGAAGATGAAACTGATAATGAGTAAGAGACTTGTCTCCAATAGAATGCAAAATAATGATATGAAATTCTTTCTTTCGATGAATTCTACGTATGGGAAGGAGAATATTTCTATTCTTCTTAACACAAGCAAGCTCTCAAAACAATGCAACTTTCATTTTATGGGATCAATACGATGCCAAACTACCAAGCAAATGTTTTCGAAAACCGAATGCGCATGAAAAACTAGCTCTTTTTTCCAAAACATAAGCTAAAACAAGCTTCCTAATGAAAGCAAAATTTCTTGTTTGATTAACTATGCAAGGAGATATGCAAACATTTCTCTTCTTAAATTTCAGATGAAAGAGATCTAAGACAAAGAATTATGAGGCAAAAAAACAATGAAACAAAGCACAGTTAAAGTGATGAGAACTGAAAGACAATAGGTAGGAGATAAACTGTTTAATCAAGAACTCAATGATGCAAAAGAGAAAGAAGACAAACACTCACAGAAATTCTCAAACGATGAGCAACAAGAAACATAAATCAAGCTAGGTGTTCATAAGAGTCCTAATCATTCAGAAAAGTGAGATGTTTCAAATGAAGACAAGAACAATACCAAGAAACCTTTGCAAACCTTAGTTGATGAACATTCCTAAACAGTCAAACAATCTGAAAAATTTACGAGACAAAGATAAGATAAACTCAAAAGGAAAAAAGAACCAAGGGATCGTATTAACCCAAGGGGACCATAACTAAGAGAAAATTTGCAAACATAAAACCTAGAAAAGGAGATCAATGCTCTTGTTTCCAAAGGGACAAAGTGCTACAATGCTTTGTTATACACTACAGAGGAGCATTGATCCTAGATCAACGTCTGCTGTACATAGTAGAGGAGCGCCGCCCTTCCCAAAAACTCATAAAACTTTTCCAAAGACTCTATGAAATCTTCAATGAAGAAGATAGAAAGGGGAGTAGATTAGAAACATACAACAAATAAGATCTAAAGGTGAGAAAAAGATTAGACGATCCAAGGAAAGACAAGTCAATGTCCTTCCCCAATGGAGTCACCAATTTCTGTTACGAAAATATTTCCCTGTGGATAAGTGAACTTTCCCTTAGATTAATGACCCCTATACCAAGAAAAAAATAATCATTCGTACACTAACATTCCTATAAACTCATTTTTATTATCAAAAAAGAGAGGAGAAGGTAAAGTAGGATGTACTCTTTTTACGACATTTTTCCGAGCTGCTCCTATCCGCAAGCTTGATCTAATTCATGGCGCAAATCAATACCTGCTATGAACAACAAGAAACAAACGATCTCCATCTACTCTATTGGATTAGGCAAAACAAATTCATCTATGCAAATCAAATTAAACATAGACAAGCACATGGAACCACATACTTGAAGGAAATAGGTCAAGTATATTAAATGAGAACAAAGAAAACTTACAGACCATGAATGATGTCAACTGCAGCTCCTCCAAGCTCTCATCGTCCAACCCTTGTATGAATTCCATGATCATAAGTCTGATATCTCCAAGCTTCCCCATTTCACCATGGAAAGCCCTAATTATATAGGATTTGGAGGCTTAACCAACATGGAGAGGATCACTCATTAGATCCACTAGAATGAGATCTCTAAGATTTTTAGGGAGAAAATGTCTCTCAAATATTTTAGGGAGAAAATATCTATTAAGGATTTTAAGGAGGAAATATCTCTCAAGATCCACCAAATTAGGATTTTGGTTTGAGAAAATATCTCAACCATCCACGAGATTCTCAATCTCTCCTTGAGATTAGGAACCTAAATTAATTTCCTTTTTATGAATATTAATAAATAATTCATGTGCACATAGTATTTTTACCTTCATATGATATATTTTTTCTCCTCTTTGACTAGGGATTGTGACAAATGTTCTTTCATGGTGTCAAGGTGTATGCAACACTTAGCAAGTTGAATATGACACTTTTATGACACTTGCGACACTTAGGGTGAGGTACTTAAGTGTGACATTTTGATGTGTAACACCTCCTCTAATTTATGATAGGGGACACACTTGGGCTACTCTCTGGCCATGAACATGCATGTGCTCTTATAGTTTATTTTACTAGTGAATGATGATTTCTGCTAACACTCCCTGATTGCCTAGATATCCCATGGTCATCCCTCCTATCATGAGATCTGAATGCTACCACTTGCCTATAATAGATACTTGTTTTGTGCCATAATCTTTATTGACTTGTCTTTGTAGCACATTCAGAATCTATAATAGCTCCTCCTAATATCTCATCATCCTTTCATTGTCTTCTCTATATATTTTCACTTCTTTCTGCAAGCTTCTTATAGTTTAGATGAGCTCCACATGCTCCACACTACTTCTTCACCCATTGGATTTAGTCTCTACATATCCTATGCTGACATGTAACCTTATGATCTCATTTTCATGGCTGTAATATCTTTGGGAATCCTCCATGTTTGTATTCCTCATGTAGGAACCAATTATATTTTGCATGTACCTCTATTTCTGCAAAAATGTGCATGCAACAGTTATTGCTAGAATTATGCATATTGTAAAATGATCACTAATTAAGCTACAAGACTTTCTTTCCATTGATTTTTTGAAGGACACTGCTATATAATCATCATTCTGAGTTTTCAATTATGTTCTCTTATGAATTATATTTATGATGAATATACTTAACATGTCTCCATTTGATTTTTGGGCTAAAATTTATGACTTTCCAAAATCAACAATTTCATCCTTTTTGCACTTGTTTCACTGGTACAATAAATCTCAGCCCATGTGTAGAAGAAAATATAGCGAGAACCATGAATTTTTTTATATTGGGCGTAGATAGTATTTATGATTTGAGCATAAAACAACTTTCATATTTGGAATTGGATGCTCCAGTTAAATTCTATATAAATATGGAATTGATGACTTTGCACTTTTACATTTTCTCCGAACTTAGAATTTTTAGCAGAAAATGACTATCTCTCAAATGGAGAAAAACTAGAAAAAAATCCCTCAAGACAAAGTTGTCTTGAATGATGAGTAGATAAAATATTGACTAAATGAAAATTTCTAGATTGGATATCCGGGGTCCCTTTTCGTCCCCTTAATATTTGAAGAATCCCTAAAAAGTGTCCAAGTATAGTGGATTTTTCCCTATTTTGAAGATTCTCCACTCGAACCCCTTTAGAGTTTTGGCATAATCCCAACTGGGTATATTCATGCCTTCTTTATGGACCCCCTATACAATTTTTTCCTTTTTCTGGGCCCCGGTTACTGAGCTTGACCTAGATATTTGAAAGTCATTAATATGTATTTTTCAGGAAATTAAGGTAGAATCAACTAGTGGCCCTCACCAACATTGCTGTATTCCTCCTCAATGTGGACACACACCTTAAATTTCATCAAATTCTGAGTTGAACTGCTCCTATTATGTCCAAAACAAGTTTTTGGCTTGAGACTTTTTCTTAATAACTTGCTTATTTTTCTCCTTCCTCTCTTTTCTTTCTCCGTTTCTCTCCTTCTTTATCTCCTCTCCTCTCTTTCTTCTTTTTCCTTTTTATTTATTTTATTTTATTTTAAATGCATATGGGTCCCATTCGTTCCCATCTACCCACATGACACCTTATTTTCTTGCATATGGGACAAGGGTACCACTTCCTTTGCCATCCCTCCAGTTGTCACCCATTCATTAGTTGCGGAGATGGGCATGTCCTATCCTTCACCTTTATCTTGGATGACGGAGATCGATCTTGAGATTTTTAGTAGGAGGGGGGTTAACGACACCCAAAGGTCTCAATATCACCATTTTTTCTACTGCATATATGTCGACTTCTCCTTCATGTTGAGACTTTTTTTCCATTTTGCAATACCACCTTCCAAAAGGATCGATACCACAAATGGTATTCAATCCATTCGTCATCTGCAATGGCCTCTATGTCACCCGTTGGGCCTGCCACTCTGCCATCGTGGCCTACCACCTCGCCACTGTGGCATGTCATCGTGGACCTGCCACTGTGGTAGTCCATGTCACCACTTCCACATAACCTACCACATGGTTTCCACGTCACTAGGTACAAAAAACCGCCCATTATTATTATTATTATTATTTTTTTTTTCCGAAATTCCAATAATCCCCAAAATTTTAAAAAATGCCTAAATTTCAAATTTGTCTCCGCTTGCCATGGAAGCCTCATAATTAAGCTTCCCATGACCAATTCATCCTTATGCATGTTGATTCTACCTTTGTACCTGTAATCCATCATCCCCATGCCAATTTCTTGGTGAATTTTACTTCGAAAATTGGGGCTTTTTCCCAATTTCATCCAATTTTACCATGGTTGTTCTACAAATCCCAAATTCAATTGATTCCAGGCTTGAAAATGTTTAGCTAGAGGTTAAAATAGGGGATTTTAACCCTTGAGCTCAAATTTCCCAAAATTCCAGGTACTTTCCCCAATCTTTTTCCTGGAAAATTTGACAAACAAACTGTAGACATCCTTTGAACTTTCTCATTTGCATTTTTTTTACTTCGGTGTGCTGAATGTGGCCCATGTATACTTGGTTTTGAACTTGTGGCTCTAATACCAAACTATAGCACCCTCGCTACTAACCCATAAAAATAAAATTTATTTTTTCTATACCATTAATTAAAATGCATGCAATAGTGTAAATGACCATGCATCTATTAACACTTTCAATAATCATGAATGCAACTAATTAATCATACACATAGCAACATGTAATTATACAAAAACACAGAGTTTATGCACATCAATTTAAACCCATAAATAAATATATTGAATACAAATAAAACACTTATCTTTTAAATCAAATGCACAACAAGCTGCAGAGGATAAACATTCCACACAACCATAGATTCGTTGCTCCAAATCTCAACAACAAGTCACCTCCGAGATGGGATAGGAATCCACAAGAAAAGGTGTCTCCTAAGGATGTCTACTATCCACTCACAACAAGCTAATTTACTACAACCATCTCAATCTATCAGCTCTCTTCCCCTCAATCGACACAACCCAAGGAATGGGATACACTTCTTTGCTACACAGTCCCTTAGGCTACCCCTTTCCATCGTGGGCTCCAACACAACTTGGATAGCCCCCTTCCCTCGAGGGCTCCAAGAAAACTTGGCTAAGAATCTCTTTTGCTCGAGACTCTAGGGACTTCTAGCTACAACAAGAAATTCTCAACAACAAATCAATTTGTTCTGCACAACAAAACTCATGCTATAGACCTACAAATATGCTTCTTCAAGTAGTTTACATCTCCAACAAGATTCCTACAAAACCCACTATGGATATCATCCAGTTCCAACACCCATCACCCTTTTGCTGCCCCAAAATATGCATGTAAAAACTACTTACAACAACAATTCAATTTTTCCTTTTTACCCAAGCATGTTGACTCCCACATTCCCCAATGTTGATTGTGCTCAACCTCATGCTCTTAATAACTATGTGAAGTGAATTTTTACCCAACCCCCTTACATGTATTCAATGATTGGGGTTTTGATACACTCAAAAGGAAAATAGAAGGTTCATACAATTTTTTTTTATAGAAAATGGTAGTGGATTAACAGACACAAAAAATCCCCTCCTTAGACCCCCCCTCTCTTGTGGAAGCTTGACCCCCATGACTCTGTCCCTGTCCATCTACAACCAAACGTTACATTTTATTTTATTATTTTGATATACAATGTTTACACATTACATTGCTTGACCCATGACCATATATCATATTTACATTATACATCACTAAACCAGGGATAAAAAACAAGGATGCGACAATTATGGCCAATTAGTGTAATTGGGCTAATTAAAAAATCTTAAACAAATTCGGCTAATAGGGCTAATGGTATAATTGGTCAATTGTGGTGATTTGGTATAATTTGGGAAATTGGGGATAATTAGGGAAAATAGGACTAGCTATAGCCAATCACACTAATTGGGAATTGAGGCACTTAAGTGAATCAGGTCTAATTAGGGATTATTCGAGAAACTAGAAAAAATGGGGTTAATTGTGGCTACTTAGGCTAATTAGGAAATTGAGAATAGTTGGGGAAATTAAGGATAGTTAGGGAAATTAAGGATAGTTAGGGAAATTGGGATAACTGTGATTAATTTTGGCTTATAAGTCTAATTGAGTAATTGGGAAAATTGTGGCCTCTTGGTTAATTAAAGCAAATTAGGTTAATTGGGACAATCAACTAAATTGGAAATTGAGGAAATTAGGGTTTATTGGGTAATTACGGAAATTGGGGCAACTAGGGATATTGGAGATGATTGGGGAAATGAGAGAAACCAGAGTAAATGGGTCTAATGAGGAAAATTGGGACAAATGGGGATAATTGTGGTTAATCACATTGATTGGACAATTAAAAAAATTACTAAAATTGGGGATAATTAGGAAAATGGGGTTAACTGGGGCTAATTATGGCTAATTGAGCTAAGTGGGAAAATCAAGCAATTAACGCTAATTGTGGCCAATTGAAGTAATCAGGTTAAATTATTGAGAAATTTGGGTGAGTATTGGAGATATTTGGGTAAGTTGGACCTAATTGGACAATAAATGTATGATTGAATCATCTACATCTTGTCAAGAGACTTACAAAGAGCCTAAGTTTACTCTAATCCAATTTTGTATGATTGAATAATGGCTTTAGCAAGTTGTACATGATTAAGAGGCAAGGTTTTGGTGACAATTAGGGATAACTGGGGCAATTGGAAATAATTCTTTCTAATCAAGCTAATTATCGAACTGGTTGGGACTATTATGGCTAATTGTGTCCAATTTAACTAACTGGGGAAATTGGGCCAATTAGTGTCAATTGGGGAAATGAAAAATGAGAAAAATGGGGTAGTAGGAATCACGAGGGTAATAAGGAAAAAATGGTAATTATGGAAATGGAAAAAATTCTAGCTAATTGGGGAAATTGGAGAAAATTTGACTAATTGGGTTACTTGGACAATTAGGGCAATTCATGATAAAGATGGAAATTTGAACTAATTGTGGCCAATCTAGCTAATTGGGATAATTGAGAAATTAGGGAAGCTCGGGAAGTCATGGTTGATTGGGGTAGTTACAAAAAATTGAGAAAATTCTACCAATAGGGCTAATTGGAGAAATTGGGAAAAATGGTGCAAATTGTTATTAATCATACTATTTGTAATGTTGGGGAAATTAGAGAAACTAGGGCAATTGGAGCTACCTCAGGAAATTGGGAAAATTGGGACTAATTGTGGCTAATCAGGGTAAATGGGAGTTTGGGGTATTTGTGTATACTTAGGGGAAATTGAGGCTAATTAGGTAAATTGTGATAATTGTGGTTAATTTTATCCAATAATGTTAATTGGCCAATTGGGGCACTTGGAAAAAGTGTGATTAATTAGGGAAATTAACACAATTTGAGAAAATTAGAGTAATTGGGCCAATTGGGGATAATTAGGAAAATTAGGGGCTAATTGTGGCCTAATTTGTTAATTGGGAAACTAGGGTGATTGGAGTTGATTGGGGAAATTGGAGAAATTGGGTCTAATTATGCAAAATATTACGGTCAATAGTGCTAAATGAATAATTGAGGAAATTAGTGTTGATTATGATAATTGACTTAATTGGGGCTAATTTAAAAAAAAGTAGGGTAATTGGGCAATTAGGGGTAATTAGGGAAATTAGGATTAACAATGCCAAAACTAAGTAATTGGGATAATGGTTATTGTGATAATTGGAAAAATTGTGGCTAATTGGGGCAATTGGGGAAACTAGGGCTAATTGAAAAATTTGTCAATTAGGGATAATTGGGGCAATTGGGCATAATTAGGCATAATTGGGAATACTTAAGGAAATTAGAGCTAATTGTGGCTAATCCAGACAATTGGGGCTGATTGGGGCTGATTGGGGCATTGGGGGTTAATTAGGAAAGTTGGGGCAATTGGGGATGATTTTGGTTAATTGAGCTATTTAGGGAAATTAGGGCCATTGGGGTGATGGACGAAAATTGGGCAAAATGAGAAAATTGGTCTAATTGGGATAATTAGGAAATTAGGGAAATTAGTACTATTTATGGTCAATCAAGATTTATAATGAATATAGAATTTGTGGATAATTATTTTTCATTAACAATGGGGACTTAACATGAACACCATATTGAAAAAAAAGAAAAAAAGAATAAATGACCCACAATAATTACAAACATACTCAAGGTCCAAGTATCTAGGAAAACATGGATGAGAAGGCGAATCAACAAACCTTAGATGTAGATGACTACACCTCTACTTCATAGACCAAATAGTACAACAATTTGATAACATTGCTCACAATGCAAAAACAATACTTCTTAATTAAAAGCTAGATTCTACCTCACACATTTCCTTGCACAAATAGAATGAAAATACAAAGGTCACTAGACACATATTACCCAACAAATGCGATAATTTTCATAATCAATCTAAATAATGAAGGATAACTGTCCCTCACCATGGTTAACAACTGTTGACCATGCCTAACTATACTTGGCTGACAAATTCCCTAACCTCCTAAACAACTAAGATTCAATGATTCTCTTTTTAAACAATTATAATATTGAAGGATGATAAGGATGAAGATACAATGGGCATCAATAAAATGGACTATATCAAGAAAATTAACACTCACTTGGACAATAGTAGATGTTACATAAAACTGAGCAGAAACCCAAAGAGTTGAATCATTAAAGAAGTTTCAAATCCATCTAAGATTCTTCTTGG
This sequence comes from Picea engelmannii, assembly GCA_009831015.1. NCBI lineage: Eukaryota > Viridiplantae > Streptophyta > Pinopsida > Pinales > Pinaceae > Picea > Picea engelmannii. The sequence continues at coordinate 210,264 of ML795245.1, forward strand.
TATGAAGATCCACAAAACAAGTTGAATCCATCATATCCAATGATTCATTATATTTATGGTCTCTCCAAGATCCATAAACAAGACTTGTCCACTAAGACCCATTTTGGACACTTTTGGATTTCCAACATACAAAGTAGCAAAGTGTTGATCTACATTCATTGATCAACATCACTGTATATAGATCCATCCTTATCCTCTTCTTTCTCTTCTCGTGTTTCCTATATATCCTATACTTAACCTTTTTTTCCTTTCAAATGTGGGTTGCAGATCGTGCTACTATCAATTCCGCAAGTCCACAAACCCA
>ML795245.1:210667-223006 GCA_009831015.1 Picea engelmannii
ATGATAACTGTATTGTGTGGGAACACCAGTAGGACCGTATCCAGGTTTTGGTGAGATGACAAAACTAGATGGTACTCCCATATAAGGTGGTTGTCCGGGTTTTCCACCTATGTAAGGTGGTTGTCCTATTTTTCCACTTGTGTATTGTGATTGAACAAATGGACCTTCTACATATTGCGGTTGACCTATTGGTCCCCCTATGTATGGCGGTGGAAGGGAATGTTGCGTTTGAATCGTGGGGTTTACCAATTGATAGGGCATAGTTCCTTGCAAGGGAATGCCCATTAGATTGAGTTGAGTCCACAAAGGATTCACAACTCATGTATATGGATGTGTATGATATAGACCAGTGGTAGTAGGGATAGAAGGACTTGCAGTAGTGGTTTTCCCCCATGCTTTTTGATGTTTCAACCATGTAGGTTTCCCCCTAGTAAAAATTTGTCTTGCAATTGAAGGTTTCCCCCTAGTTGAAGGTTGGCCTCCCATTGAATATTGACCTCCAATGTAGATAATACTAATTTGTGATGTGTGAGATGGAGGTTGAGTAGCTTGTGTAACCATGGTTGTGTGAATGACTTGATTTTTGGCTATTCGACTGATGGGACGACCAAGTGAAGCACTTGGCATGTGCATGTGTGGAAAAAATGAAGAAAGAATATCACTTGACTCATGTGCAAGAGGATATGAATGCGCAAGTGGTTGAGTCAGGGTCACCTAGGTCATTGATGTTTCTGGTAAATAATAAGCATAAGCAATAGCAACTACGGTAGTTGTGGAAAAATATGGATTCCCAAGTCCTTTCGGAAAATAAAAAATCAGTGGGTTCATGCAAAAAGATGGTGTAATGGTGGAAACATGTGGTAATCGATAAGAATAATAAGAATCAACGTATCTCGTTGATGGTGGATCAAAGAGTGGTTGGCCAAGTGGATCAATAACGGAGGATTCACAAAATATGCCAAGCTTTCTACGAATGTTGGGACTGGTTCTTCAACGTGATGACCACTTCCAGGAGCGACGCTCCCAGTTTCAGAAGTGAGATATGTGATCACTGCTTCATAAGAAAAATTATGTTGTGGTTCCTAAGTGTCAGGTTCCATGCCTTATATACTGTGAAAAATTTGATTCTAAGGCCGACTATGAAAGACAAAGAAACACACTCCTATGAAAAATAAAATCAATCAACCAAGCAACAACATATTTAATGATCTTCCAAAGACTGGATATCAAGCCGCCAACAAAGAAGTGAGAAGTAGTTACCCCGATCTCCACATAACATCCCTTTTTGGTGCAAGAAACCCTCACTTTTGTGGGATTGCCCCCCAAGGGTACCGAGAGTCTGATACGATGTCTGCCCTAGGTACCGTGGGAATCCCCCCACAGTCACCTCTGTAGGTACCTAGGAAAGACCAATAAGGTTACCAACTCCCATTCATCCTCCAGGGGGGTATAGTCTATAGTCAAGACCGAATGTATGGGAAGGATATCAAAGTCCAAATCTCTTCAAGAGAAATGAAGAAAAGTGGAATGGTAGGACTCTAGAGGACCCAAAATGGATTTGGAGTTCACGAAGCACTGAGACCAAATGAAACCAGTGGTTTCTCAAGAACAACCCCAATATACGATATGTCCGCTACGTTTGGTTAAGATTTGGAGGGGTAATTTCCACTGCTCTCCCGCACATGACCTCATGTTTATCCCTTGTGTGAGAGGGGGTTCTTGGATATGCTTATATGAAAGTTGGATTTATACGCTCTTTAGTTTTCTACAATTTGTTTAGTAGTCTTGGAAAATTTACTCACTTCCCTAGTCCAAAGACTCTAATCCTAAGCCACTGTTGGTGTGCTAAAAACAAAAAATATTTGAGTTGATTTTTTTAGCACATGGTTGATTTTAATGGATTCTAACTCAAAGGGTTCACGAAGATGAAACTGATAATGAGTAAGAGACTTGTCTCCAATAGAATGCAAAATAATGATATGAAATTCTTTCTTTCGATGAATTCTACGTATGGGAAGGAGAATATTTCTATTCTTCTTAACACAAGCAAGCTCTCAAAACAATGCAACTTTCATTTTATGGGATCAATACGATGCCAAACTACCAAGCAAATGTTTTCGAAAACCGAATGCGCATGAAAAACTAGCTCTTTTTTCCAAAACATAAGCTAAAACAAGCTTCCTAATGAAAGCAAAATTTCTTGTTTGATTAACTATGCAAGGAGATATGCAAACATTTCTCTTCTTAAATTTCAGATGAAAGAGATCTAAGACAAAGAATTATGAGGCAAAAAAACAATGAAACAAAGCACAGTTAAAGTGATGAGAACTGAAAGACAATAGGTAGGAGATAAACTGTTTAATCAAGAACTCAATGATGCAAAAGAGAAAGAAGACAAACACTCACAGAAATTCTCAAACGATGAGCAACAAGAAACATAAATCAAGCTAGGTGTTCATAAGAGTCCTAATCATTCAGAAAAGTGAGATGTTTCAAATGAAGACAAGAACAATACCAAGAAACCTTTGCAAACCTTAGTTGATGAACATTCCTAAACAGTCAAACAATCTGAAAAATTTACGAGACAAAGATAAGATAAACTCAAAAGGAAAAAAGAACCAAGGGATCGTATTAACCCAAGGGGACCATAACTAAGAGAAAATTTGCAAACATAAAACCTAGAAAAGGAGATCAATGCTCTTGTTTCCAAAGGGACAAAGTGCTACAATGCTTTGTTATACACTACAGAGGAGCATTGATCCTAGATCAACGTCTGCTGTACATAGTAGAGGAGCGCCGCCCTTCCCAAAAACTCATAAAACTTTTCCAAAGACTCTATGAAATCTTCAATGAAGAAGATAGAAAGGGGAGTAGATTAGAAACATACAACAAATAAGATCTAAAGGTGAGAAAAAGATTAGACGATCCAAGGAAAGACAAGTCAATGTCCTTCCCCAATGGAGTCACCAATTTCTGTTACGAAAATATTTCCCTGTGGATAAGTGAACTTTCCCTTAGATTAATGACCCCTATACCAAGAAAAAAATAATCATTCGTACACTAACATTCCTATAAACTCATTTTTATTATCAAAAAAGAGAGGAGAAGGTAAAGTAGGATGTACTCTTTTTACGACATTTTTCCGAGCTGCTCCTATCCGCAAGCTTGATCTAATTCATGGCGCAAATCAATACCTGCTATGAACAACAAGAAACAAACGATCTCCATCTACTCTATTGGATTAGGCAAAACAAATTCATCTATGCAAATCAAATTAAACATAGACAAGCACATGGAACCACATACTTGAAGGAAATAGGTCAAGTATATTAAATGAGAACAAAGAAAACTTACAGACCATGAATGATGTCAACTGCAGCTCCTCCAAGCTCTCATCGTCCAACCCTTGTATGAATTCCATGATCATAAGTCTGATATCTCCAAGCTTCCCCATTTCACCATGGAAAGCCCTAATTATATAGGATTTGGAGGCTTAACCAACATGGAGAGGATCACTCATTAGATCCACTAGAATGAGATCTCTAAGATTTTTAGGGAGAAAATGTCTCTCAAATATTTTAGGGAGAAAATATCTATTAAGGATTTTAAGGAGGAAATATCTCTCAAGATCCACCAAATTAGGATTTTGGTTTGAGAAAATATCTCAACCATCCACGAGATTCTCAATCTCTCCTTGAGATTAGGAACCTAAATTAATTTCCTTTTTATGAATATTAATAAATAATTCATGTGCACATAGTATTTTTACCTTCATATGATATATTTTTTCTCCTCTTTGACTAGGGATTGTGACAAATGTTCTTTCATGGTGTCAAGGTGTATGCAACACTTAGCAAGTTGAATATGACACTTTTATGACACTTGCGACACTTAGGGTGAGGTACTTAAGTGTGACATTTTGATGTGTAACACCTCCTCTAATTTATGATAGGGGACACACTTGGGCTACTCTCTGGCCATGAACATGCATGTGCTCTTATAGTTTATTTTACTAGTGAATGATGATTTCTGCTAACACTCCCTGATTGCCTAGATATCCCATGGTCATCCCTCCTATCATGAGATCTGAATGCTACCACTTGCCTATAATAGATACTTGTTTTGTGCCATAATCTTTATTGACTTGTCTTTGTAGCACATTCAGAATCTATAATAGCTCCTCCTAATATCTCATCATCCTTTCATTGTCTTCTCTATATATTTTCACTTCTTTCTGCAAGCTTCTTATAGTTTAGATGAGCTCCACATGCTCCACACTACTTCTTCACCCATTGGATTTAGTCTCTACATATCCTATGCTGACATGTAACCTTATGATCTCATTTTCATGGCTGTAATATCTTTGGGAATCCTCCATGTTTGTATTCCTCATGTAGGAACCAATTATATTTTGCATGTACCTCTATTTCTGCAAAAATGTGCATGCAACAGTTATTGCTAGAATTATGCATATTGTAAAATGATCACTAATTAAGCTACAAGACTTTCTTTCCATTGATTTTTTGAAGGACACTGCTATATAATCATCATTCTGAGTTTTCAATTATGTTCTCTTATGAATTATATTTATGATGAATATACTTAACATGTCTCCATTTGATTTTTGGGCTAAAATTTATGACTTTCCAAAATCAACAATTTCATCCTTTTTGCACTTGTTTCACTGGTACAATAAATCTCAGCCCATGTGTAGAAGAAAATATAGCGAGAACCATGAATTTTTTTATATTGGGCGTAGATAGTATTTATGATTTGAGCATAAAACAACTTTCATATTTGGAATTGGATGCTCCAGTTAAATTCTATATAAATATGGAATTGATGACTTTGCACTTTTACATTTTCTCCGAACTTAGAATTTTTAGCAGAAAATGACTATCTCTCAAATGGAGAAAAACTAGAAAAAAATCCCTCAAGACAAAGTTGTCTTGAATGATGAGTAGATAAAATATTGACTAAATGAAAATTTCTAGATTGGATATCCGGGGTCCCTTTTCGTCCCCTTAATATTTGAAGAATCCCTAAAAAGTGTCCAAGTATAGTGGATTTTTCCCTATTTTGAAGATTCTCCACTCGAACCCCTTTAGAGTTTTGGCATAATCCCAACTGGGTATATTCATGCCTTCTTTATGGACCCCCTATACAATTTTTTCCTTTTTCTGGGCCCCGGTTACTGAGCTTGACCTAGATATTTGAAAGTCATTAATATGTATTTTTCAGGAAATTAAGGTAGAATCAACTAGTGGCCCTCACCAACATTGCTGTATTCCTCCTCAATGTGGACACACACCTTAAATTTCATCAAATTCTGAGTTGAACTGCTCCTATTATGTCCAAAACAAGTTTTTGGCTTGAGACTTTTTCTTAATAACTTGCTTATTTTTCTCCTTCCTCTCTTTTCTTTCTCCGTTTCTCTCCTTCTTTATCTCCTCTCCTCTCTTTCTTCTTTTTCCTTTTTATTTATTTTATTTTATTTTAAATGCATATGGGTCCCATTCGTTCCCATCTACCCACATGACACCTTATTTTCTTGCATATGGGACAAGGGTACCACTTCCTTTGCCATCCCTCCAGTTGTCACCCATTCATTAGTTGCGGAGATGGGCATGTCCTATCCTTCACCTTTATCTTGGATGACGGAGATCGATCTTGAGATTTTTAGTAGGAGGGGGGTTAACGACACCCAAAGGTCTCAATATCACCATTTTTTCTACTGCATATATGTCGACTTCTCCTTCATGTTGAGACTTTTTTTCCATTTTGCAATACCACCTTCCAAAAGGATCGATACCACAAATGGTATTCAATCCATTCGTCATCTGCAATGGCCTCTATGTCACCCGTTGGGCCTGCCACTCTGCCATCGTGGCCTACCACCTCGCCACTGTGGCATGTCATCGTGGACCTGCCACTGTGGTAGTCCATGTCACCACTTCCACATAACCTACCACATGGTTTCCACGTCACTAGGTACAAAAAACCGCCCATTATTATTATTATTATTATTTTTTTTTTCCGAAATTCCAATAATCCCCAAAATTTTAAAAAATGCCTAAATTTCAAATTTGTCTCCGCTTGCCATGGAAGCCTCATAATTAAGCTTCCCATGACCAATTCATCCTTATGCATGTTGATTCTACCTTTGTACCTGTAATCCATCATCCCCATGCCAATTTCTTGGTGAATTTTACTTCGAAAATTGGGGCTTTTTCCCAATTTCATCCAATTTTACCATGGTTGTTCTACAAATCCCAAATTCAATTGATTCCAGGCTTGAAAATGTTTAGCTAGAGGTTAAAATAGGGGATTTTAACCCTTGAGCTCAAATTTCCCAAAATTCCAGGTACTTTCCCCAATCTTTTTCCTGGAAAATTTGACAAACAAACTGTAGACATCCTTTGAACTTTCTCATTTGCATTTTTTTTACTTCGGTGTGCTGAATGTGGCCCATGTATACTTGGTTTTGAACTTGTGGCTCTAATACCAAACTATAGCACCCTCGCTACTAACCCATAAAAATAAAATTTATTTTTTCTATACCATTAATTAAAATGCATGCAATAGTGTAAATGACCATGCATCTATTAACACTTTCAATAATCATGAATGCAACTAATTAATCATACACATAGCAACATGTAATTATACAAAAACACAGAGTTTATGCACATCAATTTAAACCCATAAATAAATATATTGAATACAAATAAAACACTTATCTTTTAAATCAAATGCACAACAAGCTGCAGAGGATAAACATTCCACACAACCATAGATTCGTTGCTCCAAATCTCAACAACAAGTCACCTCCGAGATGGGATAGGAATCCACAAGAAAAGGTGTCTCCTAAGGATGTCTACTATCCACTCACAACAAGCTAATTTACTACAACCATCTCAATCTATCAGCTCTCTTCCCCTCAATCGACACAACCCAAGGAATGGGATACACTTCTTTGCTACACAGTCCCTTAGGCTACCCCTTTCCATCGTGGGCTCCAACACAACTTGGATAGCCCCCTTCCCTCGAGGGCTCCAAGAAAACTTGGCTAAGAATCTCTTTTGCTCGAGACTCTAGGGACTTCTAGCTACAACAAGAAATTCTCAACAACAAATCAATTTGTTCTGCACAACAAAACTCATGCTATAGACCTACAAATATGCTTCTTCAAGTAGTTTACATCTCCAACAAGATTCCTACAAAACCCACTATGGATATCATCCAGTTCCAACACCCATCACCCTTTTGCTGCCCCAAAATATGCATGTAAAAACTACTTACAACAACAATTCAATTTTTCCTTTTTACCCAAGCATGTTGACTCCCACATTCCCCAATGTTGATTGTGCTCAACCTCATGCTCTTAATAACTATGTGAAGTGAATTTTTACCCAACCCCCTTACATGTATTCAATGATTGGGGTTTTGATACACTCAAAAGGAAAATAGAAGGTTCATACAATTTTTTTTTATAGAAAATGGTAGTGGATTAACAGACACAAAAAATCCCCTCCTTAGACCCCCCCTCTCTTGTGGAAGCTTGACCCCCATGACTCTGTCCCTGTCCATCTACAACCAAACGTTACATTTTATTTTATTATTTTGATATACAATGTTTACACATTACATTGCTTGACCCATGACCATATATCATATTTACATTATACATCACTAAACCAGGGATAAAAAACAAGGATGCGACAATTATGGCCAATTAGTGTAATTGGGCTAATTAAAAAATCTTAAACAAATTCGGCTAATAGGGCTAATGGTATAATTGGTCAATTGTGGTGATTTGGTATAATTTGGGAAATTGGGGATAATTAGGGAAAATAGGACTAGCTATAGCCAATCACACTAATTGGGAATTGAGGCACTTAAGTGAATCAGGTCTAATTAGGGATTATTCGAGAAACTAGAAAAAATGGGGTTAATTGTGGCTACTTAGGCTAATTAGGAAATTGAGAATAGTTGGGGAAATTAAGGATAGTTAGGGAAATTAAGGATAGTTAGGGAAATTGGGATAACTGTGATTAATTTTGGCTTATAAGTCTAATTGAGTAATTGGGAAAATTGTGGCCTCTTGGTTAATTAAAGCAAATTAGGTTAATTGGGACAATCAACTAAATTGGAAATTGAGGAAATTAGGGTTTATTGGGTAATTACGGAAATTGGGGCAACTAGGGATATTGGAGATGATTGGGGAAATGAGAGAAACCAGAGTAAATGGGTCTAATGAGGAAAATTGGGACAAATGGGGATAATTGTGGTTAATCACATTGATTGGACAATTAAAAAAATTACTAAAATTGGGGATAATTAGGAAAATGGGGTTAACTGGGGCTAATTATGGCTAATTGAGCTAAGTGGGAAAATCAAGCAATTAACGCTAATTGTGGCCAATTGAAGTAATCAGGTTAAATTATTGAGAAATTTGGGTGAGTATTGGAGATATTTGGGTAAGTTGGACCTAATTGGACAATAAATGTATGATTGAATCATCTACATCTTGTCAAGAGACTTACAAAGAGCCTAAGTTTACTCTAATCCAATTTTGTATGATTGAATAATGGCTTTAGCAAGTTGTACATGATTAAGAGGCAAGGTTTTGGTGACAATTAGGGATAACTGGGGCAATTGGAAATAATTCTTTCTAATCAAGCTAATTATCGAACTGGTTGGGACTATTATGGCTAATTGTGTCCAATTTAACTAACTGGGGAAATTGGGCCAATTAGTGTCAATTGGGGAAATGAAAAATGAGAAAAATGGGGTAGTAGGAATCACGAGGGTAATAAGGAAAAAATGGTAATTATGGAAATGGAAAAAATTCTAGCTAATTGGGGAAATTGGAGAAAATTTGACTAATTGGGTTACTTGGACAATTAGGGCAATTCATGATAAAGATGGAAATTTGAACTAATTGTGGCCAATCTAGCTAATTGGGATAATTGAGAAATTAGGGAAGCTCGGGAAGTCATGGTTGATTGGGGTAGTTACAAAAAATTGAGAAAATTCTACCAATAGGGCTAATTGGAGAAATTGGGAAAAATGGTGCAAATTGTTATTAATCATACTATTTGTAATGTTGGGGAAATTAGAGAAACTAGGGCAATTGGAGCTACCTCAGGAAATTGGGAAAATTGGGACTAATTGTGGCTAATCAGGGTAAATGGGAGTTTGGGGTATTTGTGTATACTTAGGGGAAATTGAGGCTAATTAGGTAAATTGTGATAATTGTGGTTAATTTTATCCAATAATGTTAATTGGCCAATTGGGGCACTTGGAAAAAGTGTGATTAATTAGGGAAATTAACACAATTTGAGAAAATTAGAGTAATTGGGCCAATTGGGGATAATTAGGAAAATTAGGGGCTAATTGTGGCCTAATTTGTTAATTGGGAAACTAGGGTGATTGGAGTTGATTGGGGAAATTGGAGAAATTGGGTCTAATTATGCAAAATATTACGGTCAATAGTGCTAAATGAATAATTGAGGAAATTAGTGTTGATTATGATAATTGACTTAATTGGGGCTAATTTAAAAAAAAGTAGGGTAATTGGGCAATTAGGGGTAATTAGGGAAATTAGGATTAACAATGCCAAAACTAAGTAATTGGGATAATGGTTATTGTGATAATTGGAAAAATTGTGGCTAATTGGGGCAATTGGGGAAACTAGGGCTAATTGAAAAATTTGTCAATTAGGGATAATTGGGGCAATTGGGCATAATTAGGCATAATTGGGAATACTTAAGGAAATTAGAGCTAATTGTGGCTAATCCAGACAATTGGGGCTGATTGGGGCTGATTGGGGCATTGGGGGTTAATTAGGAAAGTTGGGGCAATTGGGGATGATTTTGGTTAATTGAGCTATTTAGGGAAATTAGGGCCATTGGGGTGATGGACGAAAATTGGGCAAAATGAGAAAATTGGTCTAATTGGGATAATTAGGAAATTAGGGAAATTAGTACTATTTATGGTCAATCAAGATTTATAATGAATATAGAATTTGTGGATAATTATTTTTCATTAACAATGGGGACTTAACATGAACACCATATTGAAAAAAAAGAAAAAAAGAATAAATGACCCACAATAATTACAAACATACTCAAGGTCCAAGTATCTAGGAAAACATGGATGAGAAGGCGAATCAACAAACCTTAGATGTAGATGACTACACCTCTACTTCATAGACCAAATAGTACAACAATTTGATAACATTGCTCACAATGCAAAAACAATACTTCTTAATTAAAAGCTAGATTCTACCTCACACATTTCCTTGCACAAATAGAATGAAAATACAAAGGTCACTAGACACATATTACCCAACAAATGCGATAATTTTCATAATCAATCTAAATAATGAAGGATAACTGTCCCTCACCATGGTTAACAACTGTTGACCATGCCTAACTATACTTGGCTGACAAATTCCCTAACCTCCTAAACAACTAAGATTCAATGATTCTCTTTTTAAACAATTATAATATTGAAGGATGATAAGGATGAAGATACAATGGGCATCAATAAAATGGACTATATCAAGAAAATTAACACTCACTTGGACAATAGTAGATGTTACATAAAACTGAGCAGAAACCCAAAGAGTTGAATCATTAAAGAAGTTTCAAATCCATCTAAGATTCTTCTTGGTATGAAGATCCACAAAACAAGTTGAATCCATCATATCCAATGATTCATTATATTTATGGTCTCTCCAAGATCCATAAACAAGACTTGTCCACTAAGACCCATTTTGGACACTTTTGGATTTCCAACATACAAAGTAGCAAAGTGTTGATCTACATTCATTGATCAACATCACTGTATATAGATCCATCCTTATCCTCTTCTTTCTCTTCTCGTGTTTCCTATATATCCTATACTTAACCTTTTTTTCCTTTCAAATGTGGGTTGCAGATCGTGCTACTATCAATTCCGCAAGTCCACAAACCCATAAGTCTATACTTAGTTTCTTTTCTTACATAATGTTCCCGACACTTAACAATTTTTCTTTGTTGTGGGAGACCAATCCACTCCTCATCTCATGAATACTTGTGTCCTGCAACTCGCAAACCCGAAACACTCAAAAGTACCTCTCCTATTTCCACATCACGCATAATGCACCTCTTACCTTTTTCATACTTAGACGATTCCTTGAATGCGGATGCATGGAACACCTTCAATTCCACTCATTTACGCAACCCACAAAATCGACCCTTTCTATACCTAGTATTATTTCATCAATGTAGATGCATGAGTCACTCTTACTTCTCTTTTCATTCTCCATACCCCACAATCGCGCATCCCACAATCCCACATTCATCATATTACAATTTCCATTCCTCACTTCACACCTCCATACTTAATCATTTTTCATGTTTATCGATACCATATAACCATTACCGTTGATATTTACTTCCCCATCACCACATCAACCTCCACTTGTGTGAATCTAATACCATTATTAAGTGGATTGATCTTTGTAAAAGCTTTGCAATAAATCCAAAATCAGACTGTGCAAATTGGTAACTTTGAAATAAGAGCTACAATAGTTGATAATCAAGGTAATACATGGTAAAATAAATAAATAATTAAACACCATTGTTTGCACCCAATTCGTCACTTGGTGAGCAAATAAAGGGTGCTTACATGCCCAGTTGGGTCTTGCTGGGCATGACAGCTGTAGAGGAAAGGGTTAGAAAAAGAACAACAAAACTATAAGCAATAATTAAATTAAAACAAACTAAAACTATGAGCATATGGAAAAAGAAATAACAAACAAAACAAGACCAATATCACCAACGTTTTGAGCTGGTCTATTGATGAAATCAAAGCACAATGAAGAAAGAGAACTGTGGTTCCTTCTTCCTCCAAAGGAAGGCTCTTGAGGCCCTCACAAACTTGCTCTCCTTACAATGAGAAAATGAGAATGATGGTGAAAGAACTCCAAGCACATCCACTCAATGGAGAGGTGAATGCTCAATGAAATGTTGCCAATGTGTTATTACTAAGGAGTGAGTCCTTAAAACAATCTAAGCAGCATAACATTACATGAAATTCCTTGAGAAAATGATGCTTCTTCATGGATTTTTATAGCATAGCATTGGGTGATTATGTAACTCCTTTGAGGTGTGAAAAGGGGCTCTTTAGGGATAAATTAGGTCTTTGACCTGTTCGACAACACAGGTATTCCAACAGAGGACGAACACCTTCAGTAACCACTCACATAACCAGATCAAAGATCAACACACCGATGTTTTCACGTGGTAAAACCCCTACGGGGAAACATCCACGGCCCCAGCCAACGCG
>ML795245.1:241785-262717 GCA_009831015.1 Picea engelmannii
GATTTTGAAGTTCCCTATTTGTCAACCTCTATGTTTGAAAATGTGAGAACCAGATAACGGGGAGTTATTTGGATGCCTATCCCCGAAATCCTACCTAGACTAAAATCTTCTTTTGGCACCTCCTGTGGAGGAAAACTTAGTGATTTTTTTAGAAAGTTTTTAGGTGAAGTTGTTTTGTGAGGCTGGGGGTGAAAACCAACCTCGTTTGATTAAAAGCGGGAGTGGATAGTCCTATTAAGAAAAGATGGGGTATTTTCAGAATCCCTTTGGAGGAAACCTACTTGGACCTCCACGTTTCGAGAAGAGGCTATGTGAGTGAAAAAGTGACTTTTGTGTGTGATTGAAAGTGTACCAATTTTTAGTTATTTAGATGTCACCTTGCTACATGTGGACATCGCTTGGTCCTTACAAGAGTGTGATTATCTAATTAGCTAGATGTCATTAGTACAACCTTGCGGAATTTTTAAAAGCCCTAGGAAACTAGCATGTGGACATGTGGTCCGTTACTATCCTTTAACTCCCTATGTGTGAGTTAATCTAGAAAAAGCATGAAACTATCCTAAATTTAACATGTGGGCATGTGTGGGCCCATTACAAACCTTTAAACTCTCCTAGTTTTTTGATCTAAGAAAGAAAAATTCCAACCACTATCCTACTTTTTGTGACATGTGGGCATGCATGGGCCCGTTACAAATTTAAGATATGTTTGAAAAATGAAACTAAGAGGGGTCCCAAAATGGCCTTTGTCCTCTCCTAAAGGTTTTGAGATTTTTGTTTAAGGGAGATGAGATCGTTTTCGCAATCCCTTTCTGGTTCTCAAGATCGCTTGAAAGCGCAAGAGAAGAGCATACTCAAGGATTGTTACTTCAATTTCTAGTCCCAAATGTGAATTAGGTGTGATTAAGTATGATTGGCCAACTTAGATTATAAATCAAAGCAAACCATCCATGTGGCAAAAAGCAAATAAGGAAAAATGATTTTTATCCACCTAAGTGCCTATGTTTGTTTGACTATCTCCTTTATAAGTTGAGGGATCTAAGTGGTGCAGTATTTAGAGCATGCATAACATCATTCTTAAGAAGGAAAAATGACTTTCCCCACATCCAAGACCTTACAATGAGAAATTTAGATCACATGCGCGCCCCCCAGTGCATACACAGGCACACAGAGCGCATGGGCGCTATCTGAATTGAGACAGAAAGCGCATGCGCGCAGAGGGAAACTTTTGAACAGGCGCATGCGCATGCGATGCACGTCTGTGGGGTGGAATACCCGCGCGCCTGTGGCAAACGGCCGAGAGAAGAAATCCGGATGGATTTCTCTCAATTCTCCCTTGAATTGACTGGTTGGTAGGTTGGCCTAGGCCGGTTTGTAAACCTGCAAGTTAATGAAATCAAAAGGAAAGCAAAATAAACCCAAATGAGGGAGGAATTGATACCTTATCCCCAGCGGAGTCGCCAATCTGTTTGCACCCAATTCATCACTTGGTGAGCAAATAAAGGGTGCTTACATGTCCAGTTGGGTCTTGCTGGGCATGACAACTGTAGAGGAAAGGGTTAGAAAAAGAACAACAAAACTATAAGCAAGAATTAAATTAAAACAAACTAAAACTATGAGCATATGGAAAAATAAATAACAAACAAAACAAGACCAATATCACCAACGTTTTGAGCTGGTCTATTGATTAAATCAAAGCACAATGAAGAAAGGGAACTGTGGTTCCTTCTTCCTCCAAAGGAAGGCTCTTGAGGCCCTCACAAACTTGCTCTCCTTACAATGAGAAAATGAGAATGATGGTGAAAGAACTCCAAGCACATCCACTCAATGGAGAGGTGAATGGCTCAATGAAATGTTGCCAATGTGTTATTGCCAAGGAGTGAGTCCTTAAAACAATCTATGCAGCATAACATTACATGAAATTCCTTGAGAAAATGATGCTTCTTCATGGATTTTTATAGCATAGCATTGGGTGATTATGTAACTCCTTTGAGGTGTGAAAAGGGGCTCTTTAGGGCTAAATTAGGTCTTTGACCAGCCTACCATGCGGATTCAGCTCAGATTTGGGGTCAAATCGGCTTGGGAGCTGATCCATAAATGGTTGGGAGGCCGACCAATTTCAATAAATGCGCCGTTTAGCAGGTGCGTAGGTTTTTGCGCCAACAACCGCGCGTCGTGTGCGCATGCACGCCTTGTACGTTCCTGTTCCGCGCATATGCGCGTGCACCCAACTTTTGTAAAGCGCCCTTTGATTTTTGGTTACTTTGTATAGTTTTTGACCCTTTTGCAATGCTGTGAAACTAATTCAGTGCCATGAATGAATTCATTCCTGTTTTGATGATGCTGAGTTCTTGTCGCCATGTGCAGACGAAATTTCAGTGATAAAAGCCATACTATAAAATATTATATTGACAGGATTGCCACCTATTCTTAGAAAATGAAATCTATGTAAAGACATGTCAAATAAAAGGAAATAATTGTATTGCAAAGACACTTTAAACACTCTTGGATGTGAAGAGCAACAATTTCAATGGTCATAGGAATATAAGTGGTATTTTTATCTCCCCCTTGCAGAGAAGGAATTGAACAAGGTTTGAAGTTCAGGCATTGCATTGGCCGGGTGTGTACCAGAGGTAGCAGACTTCAAAGAGTTGGTACTCTGGTGTGCCGATAAGTTTGATATAGAGTGAAGAATCATCCAAAAACAAGGAAAGATGTTGATTTCTTTGTCCCCTTCAGTGTTTAGGAGGATATTGCGAATTATCGACCCCACTATGATTGTTAAAAATGCAGAGGTGGATGGGTTTCTCAAAGAACATAGAGGATAAACTGAGCTGCTCGAAAGTTATCTCACAAGCCCAAGAATTGACATCAATTCTACTTAGGTCTAGGTATTCTCTCTAAAGTATCCATATAAAGAGTTTTCCTGACTTTCAACTAGAATAAATGGACTAGCGCCCATGACCTCAGTGCCAAAATACATTGTGTATATTCTCCATCATGCTATTCATGAGAACACCATGATTGAGTGGGCTTGCATCATCTCAAACAAGATTTAATTTTAGCTGGGGCGCCTGATGAAAACTAAAATATTCTACATGACTTTGTATTTGGTCTTTGTTATTGTTTACTGTCACATATTTGAGGACTTGCCTAGAGAAATAAATGTTGATTTCAAGAAGGAATCGACTTCTGTCAGGTACTTGGTGTTATGGAGCCATAAATCCCCATATACTTTTTTGTAGTCCAAAATGGTTTTATGTTGTCTTTTAAGAAATTGATTCATGGTCCCACAGTGTCCAGGTTGTCATTAGAAGCTGCATCCTTTTTTGTCGAGAAAGGATTTTTTGAAAATTTGGAGGAATTTAGTCATATGACATGTATGGATTCCAGGGGAAACCCTTGTTGTTACCATTTTATGTGTCTGACCGGATTTGAATCATTGAAGTATGTAGACAGTATAAGTACCAGGCACACTTTTTCAATGAGAAAAGGAAAAAACAATTTATTCCATTTCCACGGACAGTTGGAGAGATATCTATCAAACATATCTCTCATTCAGATGATTTTTTTTTTCAATTGGATTAGTTCAGTCTGAAGGAATCCCAAACCATCAAGGGTTTTGATCCAAAATATTTGTTTTCTGCACACATGACTTTAGTCATGTATGGTTCATATTTTAGTAAGAATGAGCAATTTGAAGAAGGTGGGGGCGATAACCAGAATATCCTTGAAGCATCCATGGATGATACCCAAAATGATATTAAATAATTAGACAACACAAATGAGTGTTATAGTTAGATGCGTAGAGAGACAACCAATAAACACCCCAATTCATCGAATGTATCTCAAAAAAGTACTTCAACAAAGAACAAACCTCAAAGTAGTGGCCATGAACAAAAAGGACATCCATCGGAAACTCATATGATGATGGAGACAAGGACCCTACTAAGAAAACAATGGAAAAATATTATATTTTTCACACTTCTACAAAAAGGAAAAGAGAAATTCAAAAGGTATGACAATACTTACTTGAAATTTAAGGAAGTCGCAAAGCCATGGAAGTGGACGATGTGATAAAGGAATCCAGTTGGTCAGAGCAGAGATTGATAAAAACCATGGTGATTGCCTAAGAACTGAATTCTCAAGCGTTAGAAGTATTTGAAGAGGAGTTGATCCAGATTATTTTTGGCACGAAATGAGATCGAAGATATAATAAATAAATGCACAAAGATATCACATATATTCAACGATATAACATAAATGTTTCAGACATGCAACCATAAACACATATTTACAATAATACACGATTTCTATTAATGAAATAAATGTACAGAGACTGTAAAAATACAGAGTGAAAGACTCACTAGAATGGTGTCAGCTTATCTCTAAGAAGAGATGTGACGGCTACTTGCATTCGCAAGAAGATGATTACAATGAGGCTCCAAAGGAATTTTTACAATAAACAGGAATGTCAAAAACCCTAGACATCCAAAAACCTAACCCTAGGAGATGAAGCATCCAAAGTCATGTGGGCCCCATTTGGGTAAGTTAGTACATCAACTTCATGGGGTCGTAACTTTTGCATACGATCTCCGTTTTAGGTGTATGATAGCTCGTTGGAAAGGTATCGTCGAAGAGATTAATTTTGGGGGCTCAATCATGCCTTTGGCTATAATTGAGAACCTTTATCTTGAAAAACTTTCATTTGGGCTCTCAAAATGGCCTCAGAAGTTAAAACCTGCTAAAAATAGTAAATTGCCAAAATTGCCAGAAAATTGTTTTGAGCCAGTTGGAAAAGGTGGGTGGCCACTGATATCCACCTGGATCAGGAGTCTGTTGTGTTATTCCACATGGACTACCACACAAGTTCTAATTTTTTTTAAGAGAAAATGTAAAGATGAAATATAAAAAAGTTTCAGAGAAATCAAAGTCAGAAATCAATTTTCATGGGGTTCCACCCTCGAAAATTGTGCAATTTCATGATGCAACTGGAGAAACATTGAAGGAGTCCATATTTGACATAGAAAAATAAAATTTGGTTTTAAAAGAGAGAATAAATGAATTATAAAAAACTTTGATTCCAAAACCTTTATTTGTCGAGCCTATCACTGCAATACAACAAGTACTCAATCTTGAAGATGTCCCAGATACCAGTTCCAGATTAAAGGGTTCATCTAGCTTACTAATGGCTATAAATAAATATATTGGAGACAATATTAATAAAATAATAGAATTAATCCTTGAAATTTTGGAATTAACACATAGCTCAACTACTTTCTCAACAAGGGTTTTGCACTTTATGGAATATATGTAGAAAGACTTAGAAAATGATGAAAGATTCTATAAGGAAGTAGTGGGAACATTCATAGCGAAGGTTTCAAGTTTGAGCAAGACACACAGAAGAGATCAAAACCTTCCCTCTAAGGTTCACATGAAACAAATTAATGCTTATTGACTAAAGATAATCAAATGCCTAAGAGAGTTGTTGACTAGAAGTGATACTGTTAACATTAAAAGTGGTGACATATTCTTGAAACTTGTTGATTTGACCAAAGAGTTAGATGGCCTGCATTTAATAATGGATAGAGTAATTTTATCAAGAGAGTGACTACTAGAGAAAATGGAAGCATTAAAAGTTTCATGGGCTAATGAGTTTAGTGATTCAATTGAGTTCTCTGAATATGAAATATAATGGTGGCTAATCTGGTATGTAAATAAAACAAAGACATTGAGGATACACTCTATCAATTAAGCCTTGATTTGAGAGAAATAGAGAATGAGTTATTCGAAATTAAGACCAAACATGAAATAACGGTTGCTCCAATGAGGGAGCACATCGAACAATGGTTAACAAAGGCCTTAATTAAGGTAACCAAGATATATCAATAAGAATAGTTACATCAGTTATGCCAACTCCAACACAACAACAACCTACAAAAGACACTACAACAAGAAAATGACAGTTCAAAATTTCCATCACAGTAAGTCGAGTAGTCACTTTATTCTTGCTTTCACTACTTTTTCTTCCTCAGTCAACAATCATTTTGTTTTTCCTGTTCCTAGAATCTATGAAACCTAAGGTTGACCCCTGACTACTTTCTTTTGTCTTCCATGTCTCTCTTGATTTTATGGTCCGCGAGAGCCCCATCCCAATACTCCTTGAAAGACAAACACAATTTACTTTGATTTAAATGTCAAACATTATTGTTTATTTTTATAAAGACACCTATTATTTTTAAGGTTCCCAAAGAACTACTCGTGACATAACATTATTGATTTATTAGACTTTAAGTTCTAAGAACGCGATTTCAAATGTGTGTCTATCAAAATATTTTTTTCCTTTAATGGAATGATCATTTAGACTTCTCTGTCATATGTGATCCATATTTCCCTTTCATGTGTTGAATATTTTGTCTTACTTTGATGAATGCTGTGATGGAAATGTCGTCCTATGATACTATTTACTCATTTGGTTTATAATATTGTATTATATTGTAAATATTTGATTTTTGTAAAATACCTAGTTCTTTCTCAAGTACTTTTTGCATGTGAATATTTATTTCAAGAATAAGCCTAGACCTATCTCATAATTTTTTTATGTTCTTGCATGTATTTAAAAATAAAGGAGTAACATATCTTTAAAAATGTAGAGAGATTTATCCTTGTGAACTTGTCTGAAAGACCGTAAGAAAATATTTCAAATCAACACAAAGTTATGAGCTAATAAACAAAAAGTGTTGGTGGGAAACATTCCCTCCAATATTAAATAGTTAACCTTGTTTTTGGATAAAATAAATAATAACATAATTAAGAAATAATAAATCCTTATACGTTTAACCATGTTTGTGGAGAAAATAAAGAATCACATAATTAAGGAAGAAAAAATCCTTATACGTTTTGATGTAGTACTCTCTCTATTTACTATAATTCCAATTGAAGAAGATATTGAAATCGTTGAATATTATTAAAGATGGGGAAACATCAAATATGGTTGTCTAATGGATGAGATATACATTCTTTAGCTCCATGAAAATTTGCACGAATAGACATGTAGATTGGAAATGGGTTCCACCTTGTCTCCTGTGGTGGCCAATTTATTTAAGGAAAACATTGAGTATAAATTGATTAACTCTTTCCCTCTTAAATTAGTATGGCAGGACAAGAATTTTGTGTTAGAAATTAGAGAATATACATAAATAGGGATGAAGTTTCATGAGGGTTAAGAGTGATCCACCTCAAGTATTTTTTCAAAAAAACCTATCTACCAACCATATACAAACTTGGTATCTTAATTATGGTGATTAATTACCACAATAAGTGAAACATGTAATTCTTACAATTTTATTATTATTATAAGTCTAATAGTTCCCATACACACACACACATATATTGTTAGTATATTTAGACACTTAAGATTTAGTTAAGATATACTTGGTCTAATGTGTCGTTAGGTAAAAGTGTGCTCCTTTAGTATGCATTAGTATGCATTTGTAGTTAGGAAATCTAATGGTCACAATATGTTTCTGACATAGACTGATCTGACGGTTCATATTGTCCTCGATCTTAACGACTACATTGATACATGGATTAAAATCCAATTGGTCCATGATCTCTATTTAAAGAGCATGGAGGGTCATTTTCCAATGATCGATTGTGAGAAACTCTCTTGTAAATTGGTGACCAAATATTTCAATAAGATGACAAATTTAGAAGTAGCGATGAAGAAGCACAACATCAATATTGATTCTACTTTTTCTTCTCATGGACATGCACTTTTTGCTTCTGGTTTCTCCTTTAATGCAACTTCTACTTTTTTTTTCTGATGAGTAGCTTATTGGTTCTGGAGCATCTTATCATATGGCTAAGGATAAAGCCATATTTTTTTCTCTAAATGAATGTAACACCAAGAAAATATTTGCTGGTGATGATAGATCTCTTAGTGTTGCAGGATCTAGAACAATTCAAGTAGATAATGGTAATTTCAATGATGTATTATGTGTTCCAAGTCTTTCATGTAACCTTGTATCAGTATATCAAATCAATCATTCATGTGGAGGTAAAACCATAGATTTTTCACCTCACCAAGTTGTAATCAAGGATCTAAAAAATCCTCATCATGTTCTTGCAAATAGAATTGTTGATGATATTATGAGGTTGTACAAGTTTGACAAATTTGGGTCATCATCTTTTCCATCAGTTTTTGTTGCTAATAGCGATGACTTGAGAAAACTTCATCATGAGCGGTTTGGTAATCTAAAATATCGCTCATTACAACAACTATGTAATTAACATATACTGGTCTTCCTCTTATTTCATGTAGAGATGGTGTTTGTGTCGGTTGTGTTCTCGACAAACATCATCAGGACTGTTTTGACAAATGTGCCTCTTAGCACGCCTCAAGCCCTTTGCAACTTGTTCGCAGTGACTTGTGCGGTCCACTTTCTTCTCCTTATTTTTCTAGGTGAAAGTATTTCTTAACTTTCATTGATGAATTTTCCATACGTACTTGGGTTTACTTCTTAAAACTTAAGAGAAAAGTTTTTGATAAGTTTATGGCCTACAAGGCCCTTATAGAAAATCAATATGGACATCAAATTCAAACGTTAAGAACAAATAATGGAGGCGAATATGTGAACAATAATTTTACATGTTACACCACTTCATAGGGCATCCAAATGAAACACACTGTTCCATATACACCACAACAAATTGGTGTTGCTGAGAGAAAGAAGCACACGTTAAAATAAATGGCTAATTGTATGATCCAATCTAAGAGATTAAGTCTAAAGTATTGGGTGGAAGACATCCATTGTGCAAATTACATAGTAAATCACACTCCCACAAAGGTTCTTAAAAATATAACACCAGAAGAATCTTGGAATAAAATTCAACAAGATGTAAGTCACTTCTGTGTATTTGGAAGTATAGTATGGTCTCACATTCCCGATGAGAAAAGGAAAGAATTACAACCTAAAAATTATAAGTGTATATTTGTTGGTTATTCTGAAGATGTCAAAGGTTACAAAATTCTTCAACAACATTGTGATGAAATTATTATTATAAGAGATGTTAAATTTGATGAAAATCTATTGGTCTGCGAGCCTAATTCGACGATTGTTCCTTCTTCAGATTGTGATCCATGTTCAAAATTTGTTCCTTCTTCTATTCCTATTTTGGTTTATTCTTTAGATGATGAAAATCCACCTCCGTCTACTCACCTTCATCCAGATGAGTCCATTGAAATTGAACAAACATCAACACCACCACTTCTCGGATGGGTCCTTTCAACATGAGAAACAACTGGTGATCTTGTTGGTGATCCTTCAGATCTACGTTAGAAATGTTAACAATTCCAGTGAGCCTCTTCTCTTTTGGATCAAGTTTCAAAGACTCATGATCCAGAGACATTTGCAGAATATTTAGGTCATCCATATTGGTATACAACAATGAATGAAGAGTATCATTAGTTAATGGAAACGATACTTGGGATCTTGTACCTCTTCCAAAAGGAAGAAAACTTGTCAGATGTAAATGGGTCTACAGAACTAAGTATGCATCAGATGGAAGCGTTAAAAGACACAAGGCTCAATTAGTTGCTAAAGGATTTTCCCAAGTTGAAGGAATTGACTATAATGAAACCTTTTCCCTTGTAGCCAAAATGAATTCCATCCACCTTGTTCTTTCCCTTGCTGCCTCATATAAATGGGAGGTCCATTAGATGGATGTTAAATATGACTTCTTGCATGGGGATTTGCAAGAAGAAATCTACATGGAACAACCTTCTCGCTATGGCCAGAATGACTCTATCCTTGTTTGTCTCCTTAAGAAATCTCTTTATGGTGTTAAGCAATATCCACGAGCCTGGTATGCCAAAATGGACAACTTTCTTATTGACACTAGATTTTCTAGATGCCATTCTGATCCTAATGTCTATATGAAGAAAGTAGGAATCCATCTCATAATCCTTTTCCTTTATGTTGATGACCTTATCCTTACTGGTAGTGACTCAAAACTTTTAAACCATGTGAAAACCAACCTTGAGAAGAAATTTGAAATGACAGACTTAGGATTTTTTCATTATTTTCTTGGCCTCCAAGTTTTGCAAACTAATGAAGGGATTTTTCTTTCCCAATCTAAGTATGCTTGTGACCTTCTTCATCGCTTCCAAATGGAATATTGTAATCCATCCCCTTCTCCCTTCCATTATGGGGTCAAGATTGCTACCACCTGTAATTCTCCCAAAGTTGATGCCACTTTGTACTGTCAGTTAGTTTATATCCTCTTATACTTGATTCATAATCGTCCTAGTATTTCCTTCGCTTTTGGTATTGTTGCTCAATATATGAAAAAAACCCATGAAATCCATTGGAAATCAGCTAAACAGATACTTCAATATGTATGGGGTACAGTTCAATTAGAGATATATTACAGTTCAGTGGGGACTCCTTTATATAATTGGAAAACTCATGTCAACCAACCAATACCATTATAACAGATGGATAGAATTTATTTCACTGAAATAGGAAAATGAAACTGAATCTAGTCTATTTTTTTCTCTTATTTTATGGGCGAACGACGGGAATTGAACCCGTGCGTGGTGGATTCACAATCCACTGCCTTGGTCCACTTGGCTACGTCCGCCCCGGAAAAACAAACCAATTGTCTCTATCTACAGTCATTTCTTCTTGGAAGAAATGATGAGGCTAACGTTTGTATGTGGTTCGGCGACCTCTTACAGGGGATCAAAGCAAGATCGATGACTAATTCCCAACCAACTATCGAACAAGCTTGGTTTCATTGATTCATATTGGGCTGACGACCCTGATGATCAAAACTCTACTGTAGGTTATGATTTTAGCCATGGTTTAGGACCTGTCACTTGGGCCTATAAGAAATAACAGGCTCTTGCATTTTATTCAGTAGAAGCAGAGTACCGAGCAAGGATAAATGCAAGTTAGGAAGCCTTGTGGCTTCGACAGATCCTTTCAGAGTTTGGATTTTAACAACAACATCTGACTAGCCTTTGGTGCGACAATCAAAATGCCATCAATATTGCCAAAAAACCATTTCAACATCAACGCAACAAACACATCGAGCTACACATGCACTTCATCAGAAATATCATTCATGATCGAGTTATTTAAGTGATCTTTTTCCCTACAAAAGATCAAGTTGCAGAGATTTTCACAAAGTCTCTTACAGAAGTGAAGTTTTCCAAACTTCTATCTATGTTAGGAGTTAAGGAAGTTTTCATTAAAGGGATAGGCTCTAATTCCTCTTTCCTTCTTCTATTATGACAATATTGTAAATCCTTCAATCCTATCCCAAGTTGTTCTTAAGGGGGGATGTTAGGATATTTAGACACTTAGGATTTAGTTAATATCTACTTAGTATAATGTGTCGTTAGGTAAAAGTGTGTTTCTTTAGTATGCATTAGTAGTTAGGAAATTCAATCGTTATGATATGTTCCCAACATAGACTGATCCGATGGTTCATATTCTCCTTGATCTTAACAACTACATTGATCCATGGATTAACACCCGATTGGTCCATGCTCTCTATTTAAAGAGCATGGAGGGCCATTTGCCGATGATTGATTGTGAGAAACTCTTGTAAATCTCTCTGTAATATTTTTCTTTTGCATTAATAAATTTCTCCAAGTGGCCATGTTGGCTTAGGTAGTGGATGTTTCCTCGTAGGGGTTTTACCACACCAAAATATCGGTGTGTTGATCCTTGATATGGTTGTGTGAGTGGTTACTGAATGTGTTCGTCCTCTGCTAGAATACCTGTATTGTCTAACATATATATATATATATATATATATATATATATATATATATAGAATAAAATATTACTATATATATAAAATAAAGTATTGCTAAAGTAGGTACATAATACTCCTGAAGAGAAAGTTGGTACCTCCCAAAAGCAATGGTCTTATGATTTGATTTTCATGAGTTATGTTTCCAGTAACTTGCAACCTTATACTCAAACTTGATGGTGCATGAGTATAAGTACCCTCCACCATACTTTCAAACTAACTTGCAAATCCTTGGAACACTTCTAACAATGTCCCAAATGTCAAATATTGCCCAAAGACGTCTATCAACATAAACACTTGCACAATGAATAATTTCTACCACAAATTCCTGTCAAAATCCATCCAAAATTGGATGATCATGGTGAAGTCAAGAAATACTTAAATGCTGCCCAAAAACAAAAAATACAAGTTATGAAACCAAAAACATCAATCTCGATGTTGTCCCTTATGATTCCCCTTTTAGAAAAGAGATATGGAGAAAATATTGCTCATTCTTTGAAACATCAATCATAGAGAAGACATAATTTGGCGTGTTACTCTTCTTATTCCATTGTACCAATGAGTTGTGTTGAGGTGTCTTACATGTCCATATGTTTCTCCTTCTTATTATATTTTTTATTCTACATTGTCGATTTTTTGTTTAATTTTTCAAAAGGAATTCAACGTTAATAAGTGTAATGCCTAATAACCTCACACTATAAATATTTGACATATTTCTTAGTTTCCCGTGACTCTTAGAATTCTGTGATTCCTCATCATATTTACTATTGTGATAATGATCCAAAATGGATCACTATATAATTTGTTATCTATTTTTGTACTTTTTGAGTGGAAAATTAATCTATTGACTTGTAGGGACATTTTAGGGTAGGTCCCACTTTGGTGATTTGGGGTCCTTAAACTTTCAAAGACCATTTTGGGTTAAAACTTTATGGACATAGCTCCCATCCCTTTGACACTATTATACATGTCGAGAGATTTCCAATGGCACAAAGATAACCTCAATAAAACATCATATGAGGAATTTACACCTCTTGTACGTTGACCTATGCTTTTAACCAACATGGTATCAAATTGATATCACATTAACTCACATTACTCACACATGTGTATATTTTCAAGAAGATATAGAGGGTCCAAAATCATAACCCTAATTGGTATTTCAGGAATGAAAAAACCCTAACCCTAACCCTAAATGACTATCAATACGTTCTAAATAACGAGTCACTAGGAAAGGAAGGGGTTCCATTCTTGTTGTATTGATTTACTATTCCATATTTTAGTAGAGAAAAGGAGTGAGATATTGTGAGAAAAATAGAGCAAGTAGAAGACCTTGTAGCATCCATACAAATCATAATGTCTATGGAAAATCCATAGTGAGTTCATCTTGCTTTGTATTTTCATTTCATACCTAAGAAGAAACGATCAAGGCATAGTCCTCATCTTTTGGCTAAGTTTTTTCATATTGGGTTTCCTAGGGTATATTGTGTTTATTGTGTGGATGATGTGGTGTTTACGTTTTTATCTTCTTCTATTTCATTCTCAATTTATTTAGTAATTAGAGTGCTACACTTGTAACAAAAAATTATAGTATTAAGTAAACATTGCATAATAGAGACATTTTACACCAACTTGTAAGATCTGGTGTGATGAACTATTCTGGTAGAATATCAATAACAATTTACATATCATGTTGGCATAAAATATATTTTATTTAGGGTTTTTGTGGGAAAATGCAGGATCTAGAAATTGACTTAAAGAAAGAAGTCTCAAACCTATCCTTGTTGGGTGAGTACAATACAAATCTAGAGTATGACTCAGAGGAGAGATTTTCAAAGTGACAAGCACAAGTATTTGACATATTTCCCAACATGCTGATCCTCATGGCAGCTCTAGAGAGAAAGTTTCAATATTTCGGGAGTTTGGTAGCTCTAATTCGGAAGATGACTTTGACAGAAAATTTGACGACAAAGAATAACCAACGAAGGAGAAAAAAAATGATCAAAGAAAGTGAGACGAAGTTCCAACATCATATCTTCCCAATCTCTATTCAAAGTGGAAACAAAAGTGAACATCAAACCATATCAAGCTGAGATTGATGATGTTAAGTTGAACCAATGGTTGCAATAGTTATAAGTCTATTTCAATATTCATAATATGGGAGAAGATGAAAACTTATCATTTTATTAACTAAAGTTAGAGGGAACTGCCCAAAATTGGTGGGAAATCCACATGGAGACGCTTAATATGGAGGGTGATCTCCTAGTAACTAAATCATGGGAGGTGTTTAAAACCCTAATTAAGTCCCAGTTTTACCCTATAAGGTATGAAAAGGACTAATGAATCTATTGGCATTACTTTTGAAAAAATAAAGAGTAGAGTGTACAAGAGTACATTACTGAGTTAAAAAAACAAGATATTATGTGGAAAGATATCCCATGAACTTTGACATACTCCTTAAGTATTTGGGTGGTCTTCATAGTCGTTTAAGGATGCAAGTGAGGTTCTTTAAACCTAGTATCATTTACAAGGCCTATGTAAAAGCACCATATTTATATATGGACAATAAGAAAGGATAACCAAATGATTCCAAGAAGACAAGACACCATAGCACTTCCAAGGAGGGAAATAAGAAGTGGAAAGGACAGGACAAGAAGACAACGACCACTACACATTAATGCATGGATTCAAGAAACCAATGTAACTATTGTAATATTGATGTTTATACAAAAGATAAGTGTTGGAAGCTACACCCATATCTTAATCCAGAGAACCACAAGGAGGCCTAGAAGAAGAACATGCTAGTTTTGGATTCGGTCAACTAGGTATTAAGTAGCTTAGATGTAGATAAAAATATTACTTGCATTATAATGCAGAAGGAGGTGAAATTGGGTAGCATCCATCCCAAGGAAGAGAAGGAGGTGACTAAAATCCTCCATATCAAGATCCAAGTCAAGAAGACAAAGGTGGATGCACCATTTGATTCTGGTTCATCGACCAACTTCATAGTAGAGGATCTAATGAGAAATATTCATACCATCCTTGCCCATACCCATTGTGATTGGTAAATAAGGATGTAGAGTATAGTTTCACCAGGAAGTGTAAGATTAAGTTTTCCATAAGTAAAAACTATACTGATGAAGTGGAGGTAGATGTAGTACCACTTAGTGTGTGTGGTGTAGTGTTTGGAAGCCCCTACTTGTACATGAAGGATGTGATATTTATGAGGAAAGAAAATCAATACCATTTGATTAAGGATGGTAATTATTTCATCATTAATGCACATAAAGGTAAATCCAAGATCCCCCTAGTAAGTTCCAACCAAGCCAATAAGTATATTTACTTAAGTAGGAAGTTTATATTACTCTTCTTAAAATAAAATCACCACGGAGATGAATTAGTAAAGGTAAACGCATCTCTACAGGGATGTACTAAAGAGTAGAACAATTGGAGGAGATTTTGTAGGCATATAGATAAATTTTCCAAGATCCTAAATGGTTACCACCTAAGAGGGAAATGGAACATGATATACAAATATTTCTTCACTCCATTTCTAAACAAATGATTATATAGATAGTCCATATTGGAAGCAGATAAATTGAAGAAACAATTGTAGAAATTGTTAGAGTAGGAAGTAATTTGACTAATCACCTCACCTTGTGGGTCACCTATCATCATAATGCCCAACAAGGATGTGACTTGGAGAATGAATATTGACTATTGGTATTTGAATAAGATCACCCTCAAGAATCAATACCCTTTACCTAGGATTGATGACTTGCTAGATCAACTACAACATGCAAAGTACTTCATCAAGATGGATCTCCAATACCACCAAGTATGCTTAAAACAAAAAGGCGCTTGGAACACTGCCTTCAATATGAGGCAAGGTTTATATGAATGGTTGGTAATGCCTTTTGGTTTATGTAATGCACTAGCTACATTTATGTATTTGATGAATGATGTATTGTGTCCCTCTCCAAATTCATTTGTAATAGTGTACTTGGATGATAAATTGATTTTTATTTGTACCATGGAGATCATATGTCATGTCTCATGCAAGTGTTAGGTACCTTTAAAAAGTAGTAATTGCTAGAAAACCTTAAGAAATTTGAATTTTCCCATCATTCCTTGGTGTACTTGGGGTACGTGATTGGTGGAGGGGAACTCAAGGTTGATTCTACAAAGATGAAGGCCATCATAAAGTGGGTAAATACTACCACTTTCACCGAAATTATAAGATTTATGGGAGAAACACAATACCTATAAAATTTTATAGCATCCTTTTAAGTGTGGCCACACCACTCCATGTCATAACAACCGACAACAAAAGTTTCCAACAGGGAAAGAATTGACATAAGGCTTTTGAAGAGATAAAATGGAGAATTAGTCAAGCACCAACTATCACATTACCAAATTCATAGAACCCTTCAAAGTGGAGACAAATGTAAGTGGATATTTTATGGGAGAAGTCACAATGCAAGGAAGTAGGCCGATAATCTATCATTCTGAATTTTTTCATGGCGAGGTTTTGAACTACCCCATAAATGACAAGGATATATATGCACTAATATAATATTTTTAGAAATGGAAGCACTAGTTTATGGGTAAGGAAACCATAATCCACACTGATCACTAGCCACTGCAATATTTGCAGGCATATAGTGAGCTTCAAGAAATAAGACACTACAAGTGGATGGGGTTTTTACATCAATTTCAACTTATCATCAAACATAAGAAGGGAAATACTAATAAGTTGGTATACATGCTTTAAAGGACACCCAAACCCAAGAGCATAGCTTTGGTTACTATTATGCACATGGATCTCTTCACCCATGATGCATACAAAGAGGAATACAAAAAATATGAGGACTTCAAGGAGGTATTTTAGCAATCACAAGTCCAAGTTCATGAAGAAGAAGGTAGTAGAAAGGATATTTACCATCTCTAATATGGGTTTCTTTACAATATAGATAACCTTTGGGTTCCTAAAGGAGAATTATTTCAACTTATTAGAGAGGCTCACACCTCCAAAGTTACAAGGATTTTTGGTGTTGTGAAAATAGTGGCCAACTTACAGAGGTATGTGTATTGGCTCAAAATGCTAGAAGATGTAGCTCGATTTATTATAGGATGATCACTTTGGTATTATAGAAAACCTAGTAATATGGAGTGAGGTTTATATTGTCCCTTACTTGTACCTACTATACCATGAGAGAGCATATCCATGGATTTCATAGGTGTTTTTCCAAGAACTAGGTAGGGATATGACTATCTATTTGTGGTAGTGGACATGTTTAGTAATATGTGCATTTTCATGCCTTGTAAAAAGATAATCAAGGGATGGGTTTCAAAAATCATGTTATTTGAAAACGTTTAGGGGTACTTTGGGATACCAAGGAGCATCATCTTAGACAAAAAAAAAAGATTTCTCAATGCCTTTTCGACTACACTTTGGGAGAATATGGTCACAAAGTTGAAGAGATCTACAACTTTCCATCCATAGATGAATGTGAAAATAGTAGTGAACATGACATTGGTTCATCTTTTGATGGTTTATAATCAAAAGAGTCCAAGGGTTTGGGATGAAAAATTGGTTTATATTCAACACTCTTATAGAAAAATAGTCTACACTCCCATTAGTAAGTCTCTTTTTGAAACTTCCTTTAGAAATTTTCCACCTTCACCTTTAGATTTCGTATATGAATGTCAAGGAGGAGCAAGGGGAGACACTATATAAGAAGCATTGAATATTGATAAGATTTGGAAAATCCATTTGCAAGTACACGAGACATGATTGAAGAACTAGTCATAGGAAAAGTAAAAGGACTGACATGACCAACACCAAATTGATAAGAAATTCAAGATAGGAGATTGAGTCTAGTTACATCTGAACAAAGAAATTTTATAAGGTCATGGTAAGAATATCAAGGATCTACGGCATGGCCCTTTTGAAGTGTTGGAATAAGTAGGAAATAATGCCTACAAACTTATTCTACCTCCATATATGCACATTTACTCAGTAGTGGATGTGGAAAATTTGAAACTCTACGAGATTTCCATGTTAGACCAAGAAAATGGTGGGCAAGTATTACCTACCATAGAGGACTTAGCACCAAAAGCTTAGGCATAGTTAATAGATGATATAAATTTTTAGAAGAAGCCTAGAATGACTAGAGGGGCTGTTGTGCTAGCAACAAGACACTCCCTTAATTTCTTTACTTCAACTCTAAAGCTTATTATTCTAAGTGAAGAAATTGGGTGCCCCTTTATCTTCTCTCTAAT
Source organism: Picea engelmannii (assembly GCA_009831015.1). Classification (NCBI taxonomy): domain Eukaryota; kingdom Viridiplantae; phylum Streptophyta; class Pinopsida; order Pinales; family Pinaceae; genus Picea; species Picea engelmannii. The sequence continues at coordinate 259,894 of ML795245.1, forward strand.
TCCTTGACTCTTTAACTTTGTAATTTTGGGAGAACTATTTTTCCTGAAAACAATAGTGAGAAGTCTCGAGGGCCATTTTGACGGAGATAAATGCATGTTTCCTTGTAGATATTTGGCTGTGAACTATTTCCAGTGAATGTTCAACTATTGTAAAGTGTTCTAAGATTTCATTTTCATAAACAAACTTTTCTTATATGAATAGATGTATTTTACAATGTTTTATTTTCTCTTTTATTAATGTTTTGAGATGAATAGATATGCATAACTGAGTTAATGCAAAGGAATTTTTGTATGATACACTTATTTGTGTGTTGTTAACAATCTTTGTCCCTAACAACTATTTGAATAAAAGTTATATGCAAGGATTGATGACATTGTGTTGTGGCAAACAACAACCCCCCTCTATTTTTCAAGAAAGTAAAGGGCCCCTCTTATTATTTTTGGTAATGCCACCTTGATTTGTTCTTGGTTTTATATTTTTAGTGTCTTTTATGTCTTGTTTGTCTTTTGACATTCTCATCATCTTTTTCTCTTCGATATATTTCCATTGATATGTTTTTTTTTTTTTTGATTTTCTTGTATAGGCATGTAAATATTTTATTATTTGGGTGATTGGTTTGGCTTTCTTTGGACATTATTAAATCACAACAACTTGGTTAATTATTGGAAACAATTTTAATATGAATTCCTCACATTCACTTTGTTTTAAAACAACATTACGAGGAATATTTTTATCATTCAATAATTAACATGTGATTCTAAAATGTGGTTTAATTGGTTGATTTAAATTTGCCAACAATTGAGTGATTATTAATTATTTTGGAGTTAGTTTCCTCAAATTTGCATAAATCCTCAATTTCAAAACATAATGTCCAATTAAGTTATGTAGTTTTTCTTTATTTAGAATATGTGATATCAATCGGATTTTATTTTATTTGGAGATCTTGTAGTTTATTTTTTAATAGATTTTTGTTATGAATTTGATTTATTTTTGTTATTGGTGTCTATTACAGATCTGCAGTTTAACTATAGTCTCCAAAATAGTTCATTCAACCAAAATTATTCAAGGTGTAATGATTGGGCAACATCTATTGAAAAATTCATATCATTTTCAGGAGACTATCTTCTGGATCTTGTCTAGGAAAATGGTGAGGAATCTCTTTAAATGATTGAAAAACCACTTCCCAAATTGGGTGGTTTATCTTCCATGCAAAATGTTTTTTCAGAAAATGAATATATTGAGAGAAATCTTATCAGATTGAAGAGGGAGTTTTCAGAATTTATATGCTATTAATTTTAAGGAGGAGAACTTACAGATTCAAGCTCGACCAAACGTTGAGGAATTTGAGGAAATGGTTGAAAACCCACTTCCAAAATGGGTTGATTTACTTACTTTCCAAAGGATTCTCTCATAAAATGAAGATATTTGGAGAAATCATGACCTGAGTGAGTCGAACTAGATTTCATATCATTTTCAAGAGACTAACTTCAAACTTAGATTCCGAGCAAACGAATAAGAATCGGGAGAAACGATTGAAAACCCACTTCAGAAACATGGTTAATTAGTTTATTCTAAAAGGATTCACCAAGAAACCCAATAAATTTGGAGAAATATTATCAGGAAGGAGGCATACCAGATTTGTTTTTATGCCAGTTCATAGGAAACATTTTTGCAGGTCCCTTTTCAGGTGATCAATGATGAATCTCTTTAAATGGTTGAAAACCCACCGCATAAACAAACCCATTTACGTTATTTTGTAGCTGATTTTGTTCCGAATTGTGTAGCTGTTTGAGGAGCAAGTTTTGGATGAATCAAGATGTATTCAACCTATAGGAAAATGAATGTATAAAACTTTGTTTATTCATGTGTGTAAAGGGGTTCCAGATCTAAAACTGGGGGAAGTAATTATGCAGGGAAAGAAACACTTAATTACATTGTTGTATTAGAGGGATTATCTTTCCGTGGGATTCTAGAGGACTGTATAAGAACATATTTATTTTAAGTTAATACCAAATTTTCATTCACTTGCACAACTGTATGATTTGTAATTTTTTTGTTCCTTCTTGTTAATTCAGTTTTGATTTGAATCTTTAATTTCTTAAAACTATCTTTATAGAGATGAATAGACTTTAATCAGAATTATATTATATATTCATGGAATTTTGATTGTAGTTAATGATAACTATTTATCATTTAATTATAATCTTGTTTTTTTTTTTTTTTTAATTACTATTGCATTGAAATAACTATTTCTTCAATATGATGGTAGATTTTATATTTAATCTATTTTATTGAGTTTAAGTATACATTTTGATTGATTTGAATAACTATTTATTTAATCCATTACATTGCATATTTGTGTGAATAACTTGCAAATCATATGAATTGTTTCTATGATTTTCAAGTGAATCCTTACCTTGAATTCAATATCATTCCTTTCCCCTTTTAGCACTTTGCTCTTGATTTGGACAAGATTCACATCTTGTCCTAATCAAGATAGGATAATTTATATTTCTTTTCTGTCATTTGTATTATAGTTTATATTTGCATTTGAATTTAGAATAATTTTATTTCATTTTCCAAAGTCTCCTTTTGCAGGAGAAAACCCAAGTGTGGATTTTTTGAGCCCTTATTTAAGCTAATAAGAAAGATCATCCTTTTCAAGTGGCCACGAGAAGGAAAATCTTTCCCTTTGCTTGTTATCATCAATATGCAATATCATAAGTTAGTAAGCAAAAGGAAATGTGTATCTTTGTACATATAGATTAACTTAGCTGAGATTAACGTTAAGTTAAGACATGAGTAACTGGAGACCCATTGAAC
>ML795246.1:20816-57573 GCA_009831015.1 Picea engelmannii
CGACTGGACCTCCCATCGCAGAGCGATAATGGCTACCCTGCATCCGTAGGGTTGGCGTTAAATTGATGGGCTCTGTCATTTAAACCACGGCTCAAGTGGAAGCCACATGTCATTCCTTCCCCAGCTGTCACCCCATACGGGGCTTTTATAATAATGTATTACTTTAACATTAATACATTATTAATACTCTATTAATAAATTAATAAGGTAAGATATTAATAACACATTATTAAAGTATGAATTAATATAATATTATAATTTATTAGATAATGTATTTTTTAGTGTTTTATTAATTTATTTATAATAATGAGTCAATAATGTATTATTAATATTTTAATAATGTATAAATACTTTTTTAATGTATTAATTCATTAATATTAATAATTATGTTTTTATTTATAAAATATTTAATATTAATGTTTTATTTCATAATGTATAAATATTTTATTAATACATTATTTTATTAATTAAAAATATATAAATACATTAACTATAATATATTTAAACACAATAATAATGACTTAATATACTATTATAATTTATTACTTTTAGTGATTTATTAATACATTAATTAATAATCTATAATATGTTATTTATAAAATATCTTAACACTATAATAATGAGTTAATACATTATTATAATATATTAATTTAGATGATATATTATAAAAAAAAATTAATATATTAAATACATTAATATATTGAATACATTAATGCATTAATACTACATCAATGTATTTAATACATTAATGCATGTATTAATGTATTTAATACATTAATATATGTATTAATATATTTAATACATTAATGTATTAAATACTTTAATGTATTAGTATTAATGTATTTAATACATTAATCTTTTTAATGTATTTAATTCATTAATGTATTTAATACATTAATCTTTTTAATGTATTTAATGCATTAATGTATTTAATATATTAATATTTTTAATACATTAATATTTTTAATACATTAATCTTTTTAATGTATTTAATGCATTAATGTATTAATGCACTAATGTATTAATGTATTTAATCTATTTAATGCATTAATACATTAATGCATTTAATTTATTAATGCATTAATGTATTCATGTAATAATGTATTAATGCATTAGTGTATTTAATAGATTAATATATTTAATACATTAATGCATTTAATCTATTTAAAGTACTTATCTATTTAATGTATTAATGTATTTAATACATTAGTGTATTATTGTATTAATATATTTAATACATTAATGCATTTAATCTATTTAAAGTACTTATCTATTTAATGTATTAATGTATTTAATACATTAGTGTATTAATGTTATTTGAGGCATGTCAGCCCTCAACTAGCAACAACCACATTTATGTAAAAAGTGGTTGATATAAGCCGATCAGTCCCATTTTCCACCTTTTTAAAATTAATGGGGCCTATCGACATATATCAACCACTTTTTACATAAATGTGGTTGTTGCTAGTATTAAACACCGCCAAAAACACTCCACTGAAAATTGATGAAAGAGATATAAAAATATAAAGTTTTGTCACCTTGCAGTTCTATCCATTGGTGTTTATCTTCCTCAACACACTGGCTTGAAAAATTAGGGAACGTTAACTATAATAATATCGCCCAATAGTCTAGTGAAACTGTCCTCTCCCTTCCCTCCCAGCATGTTTCTTGAACTTATTCAGGTCTTGTTGTTGGCAACCGCTGGGTTTCCAACCAATTTCTGTATGTTCAAAAACATTTCAAATGTGATTTAAATTATTTGGATTGAACCTGTAAAATGGAATGGATATCACACACTTAAAAGATATATTAAATCAGAAATGTCAGGAATATGGGAGCACATCGGCTTCAATTAAGTCGTCATCATGAGGAAATATCAATCGTTCCTTTTGTGATTTAGGGATTTGTCTCAAAATAAAACCGAGCTATCATCTTTTCACTGTAGTTGAAGTCGGGTAGCTCTCTCTATCTAAAAACTTATACAAAAAAAAACGCCAGATTTAGGTTCATTATTCTGACCGTTGCCAAAGTAATTGAAACTAAAATAATTTTCGTTGCCAAAGTAATTGAAACTAAAATATATATATATATATATATATATAAAATAAAAAAATAAATGAGGTTGTGTTCCATCGTTCCCTTATTTAGAGTTGTCCACATTAGCTTCCTAATTAGCAAACTTACTACTTACTTGTGTATCTGGTTTTCTCCTTTGCCCTTCTTCCTTTTTGCGGACGCACTGGTTTTCATTGATCTTTTCGTAGGTGGGTTCCGTTGAACCACGGGTGGTCCTTCTATTTTACAGGAGGAAACCGTTGCTTCTTTTGTCAGGTCCTCTAAGAAATGTTCAGGTCCTCTAAGAAATGTTCAAAAAAGAACATATTTACTAAAATATCTAAATCTATCCCCAATTTGGGTCACTGCCAAAAAAAGAACTCTACAGAGAGGATTACACAGAGGGATTAGTAGGTAAGTTTACAAGCCTCCAGTGATCTGCTCAATCTTAGATCACTAGAGAAATGAATCCTTAAGAAGTGGGTTGTTCCCATTTTTTTTTTTTTTTTGAGAGTTATTGTGGAAAAGGTTTCTATGTGTTTCTTGATGGAAGCAAAGAAGATAGTGATTTAATCTTCATATCCGGTCCATATGTCATGGGATTGGGTTTGTTTCCCATTGTACTATTGAAATTAATAAAAACATGGAAATTTAGTTTTCTCATATATAGGTTATGATGCTGCAATTCCCCATTATTTTCTAGGGTGAATATTCTCTTAAGGTTATTGGAGACAAGTTGGGTCATTTTACTACCCATGGCAGGCCCACCCAAGAGTAGCATTTTCACTTGGTCCCTGATTTATTTGGAAATGGATTTGGAAAAATCATTGCCCCATTTGGTTCAACTAAATTTGCAGCGTTGGAATTATCTTTAAACCCTTGATTATGAGGAAGATCCTTTCAAATGAAAATATTTCCATGAATATGGGAATTTCTCTAAATATTATCCAAGAGCTCAAGGAACTCATCCATAATCTATGTAGACTCCATCTCCACATAATAACATTAATCAATATTCATTCAAGTAAGTTATAAAAAATCTTTCCACATAATAACACTAATCAAGGCCTACCAACAAACCACATGAAACAACGTCCCAAGGGGACTTATCATGCGAATATTACTTAGCCTAGCAACAAGCCACAAGAAACAACATCTCAAGGGGACTTAACCTCCCAACCGACCTTAGTTGCTTCTATCTAATCTTTCCAATAACACATTTGAAGTTCAGGAAACTTAAGAGGAAGAGATAGAGGGAATAGTTGATGAAGTTCCTCAAAATAATAGCTAAGAGAGAAATCTAGGCTATTCCCACATGAACAAGAGAAAACAAAGGTTTTAGCTCCTAATATAAGGGATAAGACCTCAAATGGCCTTGGTGCAATTTTTCAAGTGAAGGAACCAAACCCAAACAAGATGAGGTAGAAGAAGAACTAGACAAAGAGGATGAAGCAATCATTGAGTATGGTTCCTCTATAGAGCTATTAACTAAATATGTGTTCCCTAGTGGGGGTGCATTCCACATAAAGTATTTTTTTTTTTTTTGTAAGTATTTATATTATCATAAGAGAGATATACACAAATCTTGTTGTTGGCCTCCCAATGGGGAAACTAGACCAACAACAATGCATCATCTTGTCCTAAATTTTATGAAATATTTGTCTATGAAAACTAAAATCATGAAAAAAGTGGAGCCTAATACTATCCGCTATACAAAAGACTAGTTGTCGTTTGTTTCTAAGTTGACAACAATGAGGTGGGGTTGAGATACAACTGTTGGCACGGGGGCAGACCCAGGGTTCAACGCTACAACAACGCACCAACAAAGCCCTAACTACCGGCCCTTTCGGCGACACCTGCGAAGCAGATGAAGTCTCACCCGAGGTAGAGGCAGGGGTGGTTGCAAGACTCAGGTGTCTGCAACTATAGGTGGGACACATATATGTGATTGTATTACTTAATAAAGAACTTAGCATCGTTAGTTCCTCAAATACAATTAATAATCACTTCGCTGATAAAACAGGGCTTCGCAGTATTCACACTGATATAACGTACTTAAGAACTTAGCATCAATAGATAGGTCAGATCTAGAAGATCAAGCACTCAACACATTCATATAGATCATATCTAACATTCTTATACAACATTAGCACTAGCATAAGTAGATCTATCTAATCATCTCAAAGCAGTTAACAAAAGAAGGCATAAACATATTAAGACAAGCACAAAGAAAGACAACACAGTGTTTACGTGGTTCACCCCCACCCTGGGGCTATTTCCACCAACTCTTCTTATTTATTATCTTCAGTCAATCAGTTACAAGCATAGAGCCATCAAAACCCTACTTTGCATAGGATAAAAGATCTGCACAGCTCGCTAGATCCTTCTTCCTTGCGTTACAGCACAAAGCCTTCCACCATCTGTAACAACCACTTGCACTTAGCTCTGCAAGTCTCTCATAGTCATGCACAAAGTACTTACAGAACCCTACTTTCACTTATCATACATCACATAGATGCCTATTCAACTACTTCTTACATTGCCTAGCCTTCTATTTATACATTACAAAATAAGCCTAAGCATGGGTAAACCCATGGGCCGACATCCCCATCCCGTTACATAATCCCAAAAACCCAAAAAAGACCCAAAAGTGGGCTGAGATCCCTTGATCTTTGCTTCGTCTTGCGCTCCTCCTTTGATAGGCTGTCGAAGTCCCAAAATAGGTCAATATGACCAAGAATCTCCCAAAACTTGGTCAAGGGCCAACAGGCCCCCAACACTCACCTGTGACTCATCCCGAGTCACTCTGGTCTAATTAGTTCTGCTTCGAAGGCCTTGATCTTGGCTCGAGCTGCTTCGACGTGCTGTTGTGCGACAACCTCTTGTTCGGTGAACTCCTGGATCACTACTTCGTTCAAGGGCTCGTCTAGGCATTGTTCTGTTGCGATGACAACCTATTCTAGCTCTTCTCCTCGGCTTTCAACCTCTGTGAATAATTGAGACACCTTATATTGCATTGGTTGAATTCGTTGAGTAACTTCCATCACCCTGCTTTGAATCGTATGGATCTGTTGTTCGGCAGTGCGTTGCTCCTGAGACCGCTTCATTCTTTCCACAACCAACAAGGCCTTCAGCTGCAACTGTAGTGTGTCTGCGTGCTACTTTGCTTCCTTGAGCTGCGAATCTAATGCTTGTAACTCTGGATTCTCGGTGAGGTTCTCACATGTTTGGGCACTTCGGTTACTTAGTTGCTTGCACTCCAAGGCAAGAGATTTTAGTCTGTCAACTGCACTGCGGGCAGTTGGTTCCCTTTGGTCTCTTACATCTTGAGGGGTCTTGGGCACAGTGCAAAGGTCCAATTCTTCTATGCGATGTTGGAGTTGCTAGATTACTTCTTCAAGTTGTGCCACATGTTGTAGAACTCACTCTTCGGTCTTTACTTCTACGCCTGTCACAAAGCGAAGTGCTCTGTGAACCATTTCCTTTACTTTGAGTTGCTCTGCCAGCAACTGTTCCTTGCTTTGCCGCAGTTGTGTTTTTTTTTCATCCCACTTCACTTGCAGAGCAAGATTTTCCTGTTCTGTAGTACTGTGTTGTTCTACAAGGTCTTCTTGTACTTGTGCCAAATCCTAGGTAGATTGCACTATTTCTTCCTGAGCTCGTCAAAGGAGAGCTTCGACTGTATCAACGATGCGGTGAAGTTGAGTTGGCTCATCTCCTAGTTCTAGTGTTTCCAATGACAAAGGCGCAGTGGAGACTGCGTGGTTAGATTATAGTGCCTGCTGCACTCCTTGGAGATCGTCCTTAATCCCATGGAACACCTCCTCTTTCTTAGCTTCTTGCTTCTCTTCTATCTCCACTGAAGCATCGTTCAGTGCTTCTATGATGAAATCAAAGTCGTCAGAGGTGAGGATGGTCTGCATTTTGGTCATAGATGCTTTCGATTTCTTCCCAGAAGAAGGTTTTGGAGGGGAAACCTTCCTTTTCTTCGAGGGTCCTCCTCGTCTCTAGGCGATGTAACCTAGCATTTCTTTTGTTCAACTTCTGCACAATCTATCTCTCTACCATCTCCTCCTTGCTCTATTGATATGGAAGCGGTCTTCACAGATGCGTTGTTTAAATCATGGACCTCTTTGGTCTTCTTTATCTTGCTAGGTCCAGGTGTATCTGACGTAGTTTTTGGACTATCTAAATCGAACATCTCCGTAGGGTCGGCTAGAATGAGGAGGTCCCCCGACCATTCCTTGGTGATTTCTTCTAAGTCCTCCTCTGTCAGCTTGTAGTAAGATTGAAGTTGTTTCTTGTGCTCGTCATCGCGCGTTGTAATATAAATGAAATGGCGGTCCGCGCTGAATTTCATTAAAGGCCAAAACCTATGAAGAGTATTTGGCATGATGCGAGGCTCAGACTAGATAGATAACTTAAACTAATTGTAATATGTGTGGAATACAACATTTGACTACCATTTCTTGTTCATGTCACTGGAATACCACAATGTACTGAACTTCGCGGCCAGAGGTTCAAAGGGATCGATGTCCAGGAAGGTCTCACCTTCCGGCATCTCCCATGCGATGAAACCAATCAGGATTAGAATCCAAGTGAAGTGGAACTCATATCCTTGATCTTGTTCTTCCTTGCAATCCAGTTCCAACTGGTTCACGAGGTACTTCACCCAATTCATTTGTAGGCCCTCCGCGCACTTCCCTGCGAGGTCAACTACAAAGTCAGTAACTTGTGTGGGTCGGTTCTTGTGGACCAACTTTCCCTCTATCAATTGACATGCTAGGCACACTACGTCACTTTGGATAGAAGCTACCTTGTAGCCTCACGTGCCTTTCTCGACATCACCGTAGGTGTCTTTTATCCTTTGAGCTAAATCCCGATCCACGGTTTTTCCAAGATAAAAATCCTGTGGGTCAGAGCCTTGCATACTCAGCCCTGTGATTTGATTGATCAATGTTGGATCCACTGTGATACGATGGTTTAACCAAAATTATCTTCCATGGTAACAGGACAGTAGAAACTTGATGCATGCATTCACTTCTTGGTGCCTTCCGAAGTGAGGAATCTTCATGATGTTGATCAATGTTGACTACGCGAGGTTAGGGGTCCATAACTGAGGGACGATCTTTGAATTCTTTCCTTTTGTTCTGGTCAGGTACTTATGTGGGGCGAGCATGTTGTAGACCTTCTTGTCACCAAGTTTGAGGTCGCTAAACTTCAACGCTGTTATCTTTTCTTGATATGCGCAAACTGCGTGTATCCCCTTCGAGAGGTACGCAGTGACCAATTCATACTCAAAATCTCTGGGCACACTGTCTTGATTTATTGCATTGCTCAGAGGTGGTAAGTAGGTGGGAAATATGCTTAGAATCAACTTATCGTTCACAAGATCGTCTCTGTGTTTAGTTCGCTTTTCGTCTGCGGGTTGTGATTGTCCGGCTCGAGCAGTGGACAGAGAGGCCGACAGTCCTCTCGTCAATGATTCTTGTAGAACGATAGACAATCCTCCCTCCGACAAGACTCTTTTAGTCATCAAGTCGAGGAATACTTTTGTTACTGATTCTTGAGCTGCGTTGAGCTTATCGGACATACGGGCTCGGGATTAATAATATCAGGTTCAATATTAACTCAGATACTGCACTAAAATAAACTGCAAGAGGGAAAAGATCACTGTATACAATTCACTTGGTTTGCGGGCTAAAATTCCTAGTTAGCAAAAGTGTTTTCCATGCATGGCGCGATGGGATAAATAGGTAGCTCAGCAACGGTTCTCTTATAATGGGTATGAAGCCTCATTAACTTATGTTCTGTCCATTATGGCACGGTTCAACGGTCTGATGTTGAGCTATAACTGTTTTCTGACTTGTTCGAAGCGAAATTTGAATGGATATATCGGTCCCAACGGCTATATTGCCTTGCCATGGTGAAGTGCCATGTGTCGCTATTCTGATATCCTGGCGAAGCTCCAATTCTGCAAATTTTCTATTTGCGAAGTTCCCTCTCGAACCTTCTGTAACTTTTCAAACTTATCCCTCTTCTTACTTAGCTTCCTAGCCTTCCTCCGAGTGAGCTTCATCTTGGTAGTCCTTTTTCCATTCTGATTCTTATCGTCTTTGGACATAGTCACTGTGCACTGTTGAGATTCTCTCCTAGGACTCAAGGGTAACACCTCTTCTTTATCTGAGATAGGTACTTCAGTCTCCTATGAGTTTTCTAATGTTCTTGAAGCTCTGACATCTGGGTTTCTAGTGTTAAATTACTTTGACCTATTCTCATGTTCTTCAATCAAGTATGCGATCCTTCTAGTCATGAAATATTTTAACTCTTGTCTCTTCTGCTCCAAAACGTCTTCTTCTTCTTTTCGTTTGGATTGATATCTTTCAATCCAAGGTTTCCCTAGTAACATTGTAAATGGGGCGTTGTCCATAATAAATTGAATAATCTCAAAATCTTCTTCTATCGAAGTTCCATTTGCATTCATAGGTATCTGGGAGAGCCTTCCACATAGGTTTACCAGTTTTCCTCTGAATAACCCTATTCCTCCTAATGAAGGAGTCATAGCAGGCCTTCCTATAGCTTCCCAAGTTCTCTTTGTCATGATATTTCCTCATCTATAACACAGTCAATGTCGAAGTCTCCTATTCTTGCTTCAAGGCATTCTTTTTCTTTAAAGATCTCTGATAATATAACATGTCGGTGGTCATCCAAGGTTTCTTTCATCTGTAGCAATACCTTCTCTGATTCTTTATAGGGTTCTGCTATAGCCTTGGTTTTTGGATCTGCCTTAGGGTTTTCTTGTCTTATGTTCATACTTTCAAGCTTAGAAATCATTCTGGGGCAATCCAACACTTCATGGTTCATAGCTTTGCAAAAAAGACAACCAGGTCTTCTCTCAGTGCATGCCTTAGCAAGATGTCCCGGTTTTCTGCAGCTATAACAGAGGGTTAAACATCTTTTTCTTTTAAATAATCCCTAGCTTCTCCTATACTGCACGCTAGGATCATAGGAGCTAACCTGCAATAAATTCTTTCTAGGATCTTGCATCCATTTGTTTGTCCAAACATTCTTTCTATGCATAGGTATAACATATATTTCACTATTCTTATCAGATCTACTCATATCAAATCTTCTTTCATCTATTAATACCCTACTTTTCAAACTAGGACAGACTCTATTAAACATACCTAGATACATACTCTAGAAACAAAAATTTCCACTTATCTTACTTCTATAGAGCACAAATCTTCCAGATCTAAAACTTTTATCTATTCTTACCTTTATCAGAGTACAGAGTTTACAGGTCTTACCTCTTTTTAATCAAGGATTCCCACTTTTACCTTTCTTAGGGCACAAAGCTTCTAGATATTACCTCTTTTCTTCAGATCGAACTTATTTTCCTTATCACAGAGATTTCCAAACTAAGTATAATACTGTGCACCAGACCAACATATCTATGCTCGGAGATTTCTCAGTTTTAGGTCGAATCTTTACACAAGATTGTTCATCCTTAGTTCCCAACAATCACAGTTTCAGTCCCGGCAACATAACCATTTGTTGGCACAGGGGCAGACCCAGGGTTCAATGTTACAATAGCACACCAACAAAGCCCTAACTACTGGCCCTTTCGGCAACACCTATGAAGCAGATGAAGTCTCACCCGAGGTAAAGGCAGGGGTGGTTGCAAGACTCACGTGTCTGTAACCTTAGCTAGGAAACAGATTTGTGATTGTATTACATAATAAATCACTTAGCACTGACAGTTCCTCAATATACAATTAATAATCACTTTGATGATAAAACAGGGCTTCGCAGCATTCACACTGATATAACATTCTCAAGCACTTAGCATGAATAGATAGGTCATATCTAGCATATCAAGCACTCAACACATTCATATAGATCAGATCTAACATTATTATACAACATTGGCACTAGCATAAGCAAATCTATATAATCATCTCAAAACACTTAGCAAAATAAGGCATAAACATATTAAGACAAGCACAAATCAAGACAACACATTGTTTACGTGGTTCACCCCCACCTCGAGGCTACATCCACCAACTCCTCTTCTTTATTATCTTCAGTCAATCGGTTACAAGCACAGAGCCATCAAAACCCTACTTCGCATAGGACAGGAGATATGCGCAGCTTGCTAGATCCTTCTTCCTTGCATTATAGCACAAAGCCTTCCACCATCTGTTACAACCACTTTCACTTAGCTCTGCAAGTCTCTCACAGTCATGCACAAAGTACTTACAGAACCCTACTTGCACTTAGCATACATCACATAGATCCCTATTAAACTACTTCTTACATTTCCTAGCCTTCTATTTATACATTACAAAATAGGCCTAAGCATGGGTAAACCCATGGGCCAACATCCCCATCCCATTACATAATCCAAAAAACCCAAAAGGTACCCAAAATTAGGTTAAGATCCCTTGATCTCCACTTCGTCTTGCGCTCCTCCTTCGACAGGCTGTCAAAGTCCCAAAATAGGTCAATATGACCAAGAATCTCCCAAAACTTGGTCAAGGCCCAACAAGAACTAAGTAGAGGACTGACCCTTATCCACAGGCACCTCGGGTTTGGGTAGGTCCTCTTTTGTGAGGTCCCATTTTTTGATCTAGAAGATTGAGTTGTACCTGGATGTCATCTAGTTGCAATATTACATCTTGTTTGTCCTCATGGTGATAAAAAAGGACACAACTTGTTAGCACTAGAAGTCACCTCCAGATTGCATTGGAGGTAATCCCAGTACCCATCAGTTTGTATGTCACAATGAATAATTTAAAGAGGTCAAATGGGCACAGACTCAAGAAAATATCGTTTTAAATCAACAATGTTGGACCAGCATGCACAAGCAGTTGAGGTCTTGATCCAACTTCAGTTAGTAAGTTGTAGTAAAGCGAGTACGAGGAAAAACTGGTGAGGAGAAGGTAGAGGTCTGTTATGGACATATGGTCTTCCAACAGCCTAAGGAAGAAAAACTCAGAAAAAAACATCCTCATGGATTCAAAGTTTCAGGAAACTAAAGAGCGTTAAAACAAAACTGCGATCAAAGATACATCGCATAAAATCTATAACAATCCATGTCAATCCTTCAATCATGGACACTTCTGTATCGGATGAAAATAATATGGAAATATAAGCTGACTTTCATTAAACAAGAAGTCTGAAATCAAGTTACATAACTAGAGAACCAGAGCTTCATTAAAACTTTACAATACGGGAGCTTAGCTCAACCATCAACCATAACAAATATCAAAATGACTCATATATACTCAGAACAATTCACCACTAATATCAGAGGCATGTTCATGTCTTTGCTTTCAAGGCTTTATGTCTGCATGTTCTTTGGCAGACTGTACATGCATTATTTTGTCAGACGCAAGCTTTTGTCAGACATGAGTTTTTGTCGGATGCAATCGTGTTTCAGCAGGGACCTGCAGAAGAGTCGTCTTGCTAACAGTCCTTATGGATTTCCATTTAAGTGGTGAGACGAGGTTTCACCAACCTTCCTCACCTTCATTAACTATTTTCATCGATAAATCAATGAGATTAAATTCCCAGGGGGCAACCATGTGGTGGTCTCAGATAGGACACCATATAAACACGTCATTATGGGGCCGCTCAAAGGTGGTTTGGGTTCACAATGCTTTTGAGCTCGCAATCCACCACCTTTTGCCATGTAATCCTTTTTCCAAACCATGGTTTCAATTGCGGGACCACTTAAGAAAATTATCTCCCAAGCATGTTGTGTCCCCACAATGAACTGTGGTCGTAGATCTAGTCCCGATCTGAGATCTGGGCACACTCGCTAGATTTAGTGCCACTACCAAGATTAATCCCCTGCCAATTTTAGAATCTGTTGAACTGTGTCATTGGGATCCCCCCTGGATGTTGACCGGGAAGATAGAAGGTGGACATGGACGCTGACGATGGGAAGACGATGAGATGATTGATGCGTCAAGCCATCAGATCGCCCAAAAACTTAGGATAAGAGCCAAAAGTGGGTCACATTATGACCCTTTCATGCATTTTTCAACCACATGGCTAACAACACACCATTTATCAATAATATGTGCTAACATTTGGCTCCATGGGGGATAGAGACCTCCTTGCGAGGCTCTAAGAACTCCTTTTGCAGCTTCAATGCCTTTAATATTGGGCTGTGGAGTTGAGATAAAAAACGTTCTGCTGAGGACTACAAGCCCACAAACACACTATTCTAAATGAAAGAAAATACATGGAATCCAAAGGAGCTTATTTATGTACATTCTTATACTAATTGATTTTTACATGGTGCTAGGTGAAAGAAAATTTCCACCATAGCCATTCAAGTAACTTCCTGACTGGAAGCTCTTCTACTCCGTCAATGATCAATAACAGATAATGCAACTGTGACAGTAGAATGATTACATCCTTCAACTTCTCTCCAAAGGCTGAAGTTGAGATAAAGTTGGGTGTCTCTAAGATATGAAGGAAATACCACTCCATGTACTTGCTAACAAACTAATATAATGAGTGGAAAACTCTAGAAAATTGGTAACAGACAACCCGATCTAATCCACATCTGCTCACACAGGGCTAAATATCTCTGGTAAGCATAGGTGGGTGAACAGTCGATGCAGGTTGATTGGTACCGAGTGATGGTTTCTCACTAATATGCTCTAGAAAGGAGATAAACTTTCCCTCTTTCTCTTCCTCTTCTTCTGTATGGCTCTCCCATGGATTAGAGTCATAATCATCATACACAGGAACCATGGGAAAGATCTACTCTTCATCATATTCATCAGGATATTCATCAAAAGTTGGTTTCTCTTGGTTAGTATTTGAAATCACTTATTCACCATAAGCAGGGTTGCCAAAAGCATCTGTTTCAAGGACTGGAATATCCTCTACATATCCTTCATAAGAGAAACAAGCACGATCTGCCTCCAATTTTTCCATTCTTGTAGAAAGTGATTTTACCAGATTTATCAACTCCTCTGAGGTATACCCCGCATCCTTACAGCTTTCATTTGAAACAGTCATACCTTGAACACAGTCTTTATATTCTTCACAACAATTATGAAAATTAACTTAGAAGAATAAAAATTTTGATAGTGCCTATTGAAAGCTGCATGAAATTCTCTCAGGGAGGAGATGATAGCAGGGGGTAAGGAGTGATACCATTCATGATCATCTCCTGCTAATGAGAACATGAACACATTTAATAATACATCCTCATGATGTATCTCCCATTGATGCATGAGTTCATGAAACTCACAGAGATTCTTTGCAGGGTTGTCCTCTTTACGCTCTCTAAATATGGGAAAATAATCACCCCATTCGTCCATGGTAGGAACAACAATTGGAAAACCAAGAACACAGGAGAAATTAAAAGGAGCATACCTCTAAGCCAAGATTATTTCCATTTCGAACCAGTGGAGTCACCAATCGATCCTTTAATCACAAAGTCTCTAGGTGAATGATATGCAGAATGGGTGTGTCTGGTCTTTGTTCACCATCAAAGACCAGATATGATCGTTGTGTCCCAGGGGGCTCCAGGTGTAGCCAGAGGTAGTCACACTGAAACAATGGAGTCTAGACATTGGATTATCCACAGTAGAGTTACAAGGTGCAAATGCAATCTTCAATGGTTCTGATATCTGATGCACCTTCAGAATCAAAAGCTCGTTGTCTTTCTACCCAGGGAAAAGTCTTCAATTTTCTCCCAAGCAACAGTGCCAGAAATGTTAGCACTAGAAATCACCTCTATATTGCATTGGAGGTAAGCCCAGTACCCATCAGTTTGTATGTCACAATGAATAATTTAAAGAGGTCAAATGGGTGCAGACTCAAGAAAATATCATTTTAACTCAACAATGTTGGACCAACATGCACAAGCAGTTGATGTCTTGATCCAAATTCAGTTAGTAAGTTGTAGTAAAGTGAGTAGGAGGAAGAAATGGTGAGGAGAAGGTAGATGTTTGTTATGGACATCCGTTCTTTGAGCATCCTAAGGAAGAACAATTTAGAAAACAAGATCCTCTTCGATTCGAAGTTTCAGGAAACTGAAGAGCATTAAAATAGTATTTTGATCAAACATACATCGCAACACAGCTATAACAATCCATGTGAATCCTTCAATCATGGACACTTCTGTATCAGAGGCAAATAAGATGGAAATAGAAGATGATTTTCATTAAACAAGAAGTCTCAAATCAAGTTACATAACTAGAGAACCAGAGCTTCATTAAAACTTTACAATATGGGAGATTAGCTCAACCATCAACCATAAAAAAATATCGAAATGACTCTTATATACTTAGAACAATTCGCCACTAACAGCAGAGGCATGTTCGAGTCTTTTCTTTCAAGGATTTATGTCTGCATTTTCTCTGGAAGACTGCACATTAAGCCTTATGTGAGACGCGAGTTTCTGTCGGACACACTCGTGTTTCAGCAAGGACCTACAAAAGAGTCGGCTTGCTGATAGTTCTTATGGATTTCCATTTAAGTGGTGAGACGAGGTTTCACCAAGCTTCCTCACCTTCATTAATTGTCTGCATCGAGAAATCAACAATATTAAATGCCCAACGGAGACCACGTGGTGCTCTCGGATCGGACACCATATAAACACGTGATTGCGGGGCTGCTCAAAGGTGGCTTGGGTTCATACCGCTTTTGAGTTGGAAATCCACCACCTTTTTCCATGCAGTCCTTTTTCCAAACCATGGTTTCAATCATGGGACCACGCAATAAAATTATCGCCCGAGCATGTTTCGTTCCCACAATGAATTTTGTTCGTAGATCTAGTTGAGATCTAGGTGCACCCGCTAGATTTAATGCCACTGTCAAGCTTAACCGCCCACAAATTTTAGAATCTACCGAAATATGCCACTGGGATCCCCGTTGGATGCTGAATGGGAAGATAACAGGTGGACGTGGACGCTAATGATGGGAAGCCGATGAGATGATTGATGCGCCAAGCCATCAGATCGCCCAAAAACTTAGGATAACAGCCAAAAGTGGGTCGCATTATGACCCTTTCATGCATTTTTCCACCATAGGGCTAAAAACACACTGTTTATCAATAATATGTGCTAACACAACCCAATAATAATTTTAGGTGCCACTAAATATCAATAGTATTCAGATACTAGGAGACTCGATCCCAAGTATTTCCAGTATCGGGGACCCAAGAACTAGTGGAATTGAGCACCTCTTTTTCCAAGATGAAATTCCTCAAAACTCTAACGTCATCCCTTGTAAGGTCAATCTAAGTGAAAATATTGGGAGGGGTATGAATTTGGTAGGTTTCGGTGGAGTCTTCAGCTACAGATACAACTCGAGATCTGGAGAAACCCCTATTTCTAAGGGAGGAGCTTCCCCGGGCTCGATGTGAGAGATTTCCTCTGTTAAAATATTGATGTTCTCATTTTACCATAGAAAATATCACTATTCTCACCCAACCATAGGCACGCATCCACCCCCGAATACCATAACATTTTCTATATAGAATGATTCCAGAAACAACACTAGAGCCAAATAGATAACCAATAGAGCGCATCTTTCTCCAAGGATATCTCACTAGACAAAAAGTATCAAAGCCACATAACAAGAAAAATACTTAGATGAAACAACTACAGTTGTAGTAGTTGCAATTTCACTTACCAACAATACCACCAAGAATATCATAATACTACCAAGAATGTCACCAAGAATACCACCAAGAGATACTAGAAGGTAAGTTGCATATCTTAGGGTAGATAGCACTAGAGAGAGAGAGACCAATAATCACCCCCAAGGATACACCTTCCATTCTTGCAGTTGTAGCTCCAAACTTGTGCCACATTTGAGAGAGCGAGTAAGGTGATTGAGTGAAAATGAGCTCAATTCCCCTCTATTTATAGTGCTCCTTGTCAATTGTCTAGGTTGAATTGTCCTTTTGGAGGGTAATACTTTAATATTGTTCATTCTACTGAGTCGACTTGTCTTCTAGGGTTTCTACACATGAGTTTAGGGTTTCTCTTGCTTCTGGAATATACTATTCTATCCAAAGGTTATGCATGGAGTTTAATACCTCCTATATCTACCATAATATCAATGCTCCCTCCTAGCTAGGGAGGTATTAACTGTAATAGTATCAAACACATTCATCCATAAGGCTCACATAGTCTTACGGACCATTCTACAGGTAACATCATCATAGACACACAGGATATATCATGATCATGTAGATCATGTCATGAGCATCATCATCACTAACTATCGAGCTGGTAATGACCTCCAACACTAGTGGTTGGCACACCAACCTAGGAAACATCTTCAACACTATTGGTAGTCTCCATGGAAATCCAGTAGTAGTACATAGTTACTACAATTCCATCCAATAGATCATAACAATGTCGATCCACAATAGTACACAACTGTTATCCAGTGGTACACAACCACTCCTAGTAGCACACAACTACTATATAGTGACACTCATCCACTACTAGTGGAATACGTCCACCACAGTAGCACGTAGCTACTATCCAGAGACTCGTAGTCTCCACTACAATCAACTAATAACTACACACGATATCACCATGTAGTAAAACAGTATCCTAGAATCAAATCATATAATCATCTGCATCATCTCTCAAGGCCATACTCCATCTAAGTAATTGGGCATGATGTTGAATAAGTGATGTCCCGAACTTAGTGCAAACAATCAGAGTGTCTCGCATAAGTCACTCACTCAATAAAGTGATACAAGGACCTTTCTTCTAATTCAAACACACACCCTAGAAGAATGACTATCCCAACAGATGTTGAATGCCCCAAAATGGCTAAAAGAACCATCATCTCCATTGCATCATATATATTCCATACTAGCATGATGCAAATGCATCATATCTAAGTTGTACTAGCATGATGTGGAGTATCGTCTACATCATCTCTAATATGTACTAGCATGATGTGAATGTATCATATCTAATATGCACTGGCATTGTGTGCATCATCTCTAAGGTGTACTAGCATGGTGTCAATGCACCATCTCTAAGTTGTACTGACATGATACAAGTCATCCTCATAATCTCTAAGTTTTACTAGCACGATTCTACTGCATCATATCTAAGCTATACTAGCATGATGCGACTCAGAGATATGCATCATCTCTAAGTTGTACTAGCATGATACTAATGCATCATATCTAAGTTTTACTAGCATGATGTGTCTTAGGACATCTGTATCATATCTAATTTGTACTAGTATGATGTCAAAGCATCATATCTAAGTTGTACTAGCATGATACAAATCAACAATATGTCAACCTAGAACATTCTTCATAGGGATAATGTCTGTCCACCAGTGCACTGACTATCCATGATCCCATATATCATCACTCCCTCTCAACCAAGGAAGTCATCTCCTCCCTTTCAACCAAGGGAGAAATCTCCACGAGTCCCAAATTGTCCCTAAAGTATGCAAACTTTATCTTGGACAAAGGTTTCGTCAAAATATCAGTTGTCTTCTCATCGATGGAGATGTATTGGAGAATCACTTCTCCCTTCTGGGATTTATCACAATGAAAATAGTACTTGATATCAATGTGCTTCGACCTATCATTGAACACGAGGTTCTATAAAAGCTTCACACAACTTTGATTATCACAATGTATCACAGTCAAATCCAACATCTGATCAAATAGTCCAGAAACTAGCTTATAGAGCCATACTGCTTCTGTACAAGCATCAAAAGCTACAATATACTATGCTTCTACATTGATGAGTGCAATAGAATTATGTTTCCTACTAGCCCATGATATCATAGATGAGATGAAACTAAAACATATACCAGAAGTACTCTTTCTGTCATATGCACTCCATTCCCAATATGAACCAGTAAATCCATGTAGTTGTACCTCACTATTTGAGGCATATCTCAAACCATAATTTAGCGTCCCACGAAGATATTTCAAAATGTTCTTTGCAACTATCCAATTCTCATGTATAGGTTCCACTTGGAACTAGCTCAACACGTTCACAACAAAGCAAATTTCTGGCCAGGTATTCACCAAATACATGAATGAGCCAATCCATTTTCGGTATAGGGACTAGTCTACTGGATCGACATCAGAGTCTCTCAACTTCTTCATATTTGTCACCATGGAAGTTTCCATGTGCTATCACACTAAATTGCCTTGGGTCTTTTAGATTGTTTTTATCTTTTTTAAAGCCTTAGATTTTAATGTTTTTTTAAATAAAAAGTAGTTTTTTCATCCCTTTAAAGTTATGTTTGATAGGAAACCTTGGATGACTAAACTTTTGAGTCATGGCTCATGTTTTGATCATGAATTCAATTTTTGATCCTTAAACCCTTTTAGCTCATGGTTTTTTCTTTTTGGTCTCTTTAATGATTTTCCCCTAGGTCGATACCTCCCATGATCAAGCTGATATGACACACCTCTCTCCTCACTCACGACCTCACAAGCATGACTCATTGTCCTCGCTCACCTATCTAATCATATTTTTGAATCGGAAAGGTTGCCTACTCATCAGGCAGTTACGTAGCACCCGTCATGTTTATCATACTATGATCCCAAGTCATGATTTCCACGACCAATACCATATCCCTTGTTTTCAGCTCCATAAGTCAGAAAAAGAGCCTTCAAAAGATATTGCATTCATGTTCCTGAATAACAGTTTCTAATTTTGAAAACTCAATAGTGTTGCACTGCGTGAATCCGCCAACTCTGACTAGGCGACCACATGTCAACCAAATATTACTACTGTGCGAGATTCCAGGGCCAAAGTTTCCTCATTTTTATCCTATGATTGCGTTGAAGAGATCAACAGGATTCCACTACACATGTATCCACTGTTACCTCCTCTGCGTATTAATCCTCACAGGAAATTTGTGATCGGGTTTTTGTTTTGCTGAGTTTGCATAGGAGTAAAAATTCATCTTTGTATGATAGCCTCATCTCCTCTCTTTTCAGACCTATAAACCTCATGGCCCATATGTGAGTCAGATTTCTCTTGTCTTCCTTAGCCCTTGAAGTTGCAGTCTTTAGACTATTCTATCCCCTACGTATGTATTGCACTACCCAAAGGCGCTTCTTAACGTCTCGTTGCTTCCCCTGCCTCCTTTCATCTCAAAATTAAACATTTTTCTCAGTTGTATAGGGTCAGCCTTGCATACTTGAAACCCCATTCAAAGTCTCCTGAGCATTACCAAACCATTATAAAGCTCTCAGTTTGAGTCACGGAGACCCCTAAATCGAAGAAGGCACATAAAGGAGGCAACATAGTTAGGACATAACCAATGTACATGCTTCTTTTTAACATAGAACGCATCGCAAGAGAGGCATTTCAAAGAGTAGGGTGCCTCTTCTTCTGTCAGAACATGCAGAGAGGCCATCCATATGTAGCAAGACAATTTGCATTGCAGCTTGATGGTAAGAAGATGGTAAGAAAACTAAGGTTGTGGATTTAGAGTTCAAAGTGACTGAAGCCTCCATCTCAGCCGCAACAGGGATCCCCATTATAGGTGAAAGGTGGTTCAAAGCCATGGCTTTGAGTTCAGCTTATGAAAAAGATCTTTTTAAACCTGAATATCAAGCCAGTGACCTTTCCAAAAGTATGCCAAGGAGCCAATTGATTGAACAATTTGACATACTACAGAAGATCATACAGAGATATTTTACTTGTGAAGGGAGATTCAACACATTATACCAGTACCATATAAGATTGTTGCTAAATTTTACTGGTAAGGTTGAGATGAATATTCCTTATTACTTGTTGAGGAGTATAGGTAAGATGTCAGACAGGATACAGGCCAAATCTAAAGATGTGGATTCTAGCCTTTTCCACTCTGGATTAATCATAATGCTAGTATATGAGGAATTGGGCAAGAAAGATATTTCATGGGAGCACTTTGTGGTTACCTCTCATTTTAAGTTGGATCTATCACCCACTCCTCAATCATAGAGGGAAATTTATTTATCACCTACCAGTGCTACTAAACCAGGAACTAGTAGGAAGAGAAAGGGTAGAGCCTTGTTCAAGTGTTAGAAGTAAACAAGAAGGTCACTGAAGATGAGGATGAAGTTTGTGCTTCTCCACACAGATATTTTTCACCACCTCCTCCACCAGGGTTAGAAGAGGTGCCTCCTCTTACCAAAGTTACATCTAAGAGAGGGAAGAAGCTTTTGTTTTCCCCTTCTCCTCCAGCAGTCAAAATCAAAGGTAAAAGACCTTTCACAAGGTCATCAACTCCTAAGGAGGATTATAGAGACCAGTCCTTACCAGTGATCCCTATTCAAAGGAAGAAGGGGAAAAATATTGAAACGCCTGTAGAGGAGAAATTAGAAACCTTTGTACAAAAGAAGAAGGGGAAAGGTGCTAAAGGACCTTTGGAGAAGAGATGTAAGAACTCTGAGAAAGGAATTGAGAAGCATGTCGAAATAAAACAAGAATCCATTGTACAGAAAGGTAAAGGTACTAAAATACCTTTGGAGAGAAAGGAGGAAACCCCAGTGAAACACTTCGAGGAGCCTGTGGGAAGAAATGAAGAAACCATTGTGCAGAGAAAGAAGGGTAAAAGTAAGGCCACTGATAAACCTGATGAGGTGGAAAAAAAACTTCCCATGCAGGAGGAAGAAGAGCCTAAGGAAAATCCTATTAAGGCTAAGCATGCAACTATCACTCCTGGCAGTCAGACCTACAAAATACTTATCAAGCATCTCAGAGATGCAAGGAAAGAAATAGCTCGTCTTAAAGAAGAAGACAAGGTCTGACTCAGATGGAAGAGCTCATGGTTGGCTACAATCATACCCTTCACTTGGCAAGGTTTGCAGTGAGAAAGTCTCTCCCTCTCCATAAAAAACTGAAGAATCTTTACAGACAGAACAGGGGATTTCAGTCTCAAAAGAGGAAGTTAAAGACAGAGATAAAACACTTTCGAGATGAGGTAGCCCAAAGGAATTTACAGGTGTTGGTTGAAGCTTCCATTGATGATTATAAAACAACAACTAAGGAGAGCACAACTACACAGAAGAAGCCGGTCAATGCTAGGAAAAAGAAGTCTGTTGTGCCAATTGAAGATCCTCTTTCTACCAGAAAGAGTGTGAGGCTAAGTGTTAAAATGACAAAATAGATGGTAATGGTAAGCCCCATTTTTTAGAATTGTTTCTTTTTGGGAGAGTTAACTGATATGCACATACTAGTTGTGCCAACTATACAGGCTAGTAGGCGTTTAGCTATATGAATTTTGAGTTTTGCTAAGTGATAGCTTCACCCAGTGGTAAAAGGCACTACCTATGGTATGGTCAAGGAACCTAAGTAAAATGGTTCTGTCATCATGAAAGGAAGAACACTGCTATGTACATATTCAATATTGAAAGGCGCTGCATTTGGGAAATGCTACCCAAACTTGTATGCAGACGTAACTTAAGTGATGCTACATAAAGGCGCTGCACAATTTTCCACAAAGAACATAATCGACATAAGGGTGTGACACAAGTGTGCTACCTAATGGCGCTACCGAATATTTTACACATGTGTTACCGAATATTTCAATAGAGCACCAATGTTGGCACATATATGCACCACCATGGCGCTACCTACAGGTGTTTCCTTCTCTCCTTATTCTGTTTTACTGTGCGCTACCCAGAGTTGCTACCCAAGGAAATTTCTAGCAGACACTAGGAATCTAGGAGGACTAGGCCAACAACTTTTGGGATAAGTTGATAATGGAGAAAGTTACAAAAGTAGCAGCTGGAATTTTGAAGACAACTACGGGCTCCAAAGGGACACATGGAAAAATAGGAGATGAGTAGCAGAAGAGGATCAAAACAGTTAGAAGCATGATTGGATTAGTCACCAACATTTCCCTATTTTATAGCATAGGTTGTTATCCTAGTTGTTAGAACACATAAATGTTTAGAGATTTTCAAGGGAAACAGGCCAGCTCGTACCTCTAGCTATTGCCTCCCTTTTTTGTTATAAATAGATAGATCAATTGCTTTAGTAGGCTCAGATGGTTGAGCAAGGCTCCCTTTATTTTGTAATATTTTGATGAAGTGACTAGGATCTAGTGGTATACTGGACTTAAGACTTTTTCGCTAATATAAATCAGCTTCCTTTCCAATCTATTTGCTTAAGTTGCTAAATGTTCATGCTTTGAAGGATTCACATGAATTATTTTGGTGATGTGATGGTGAATGTTTGATCATTATATTATCATGATGTTTATTTATCTTTCTTAGTTTCTGATGTCAAGAAGATCTTGTGATTAGAAACTTTATTCCTTAGACTTTTGTAGACCTGATGTTTGCAACAGTCCCTACACTCCTCTCACTCAAGTCTTCCCTCTGTTCATACTTACTCCCAAACTACTGATAGAATTTATCCAAGACCTTAATTGTTGGTGCATGCTAGCCCTGTTGTCTGAGTTACAACATTACCATTTGAATCCTTTTCCATTTTGACCCGTTAAAACACTCTATCATTCACATATAACTTGATGGGTACTGGGCTTGCCTCCCATGCAATCTAAAGGTGACTCCTAGTGCTAAAATTCTTGGCATCGTTGCCAGGGAACTATTTTAAGAATTTTCCCTGGGATTAAAACAACACAGTATTCTAGTTCTAAAGGTGCATTAGAACTTAGTGCCTCGAAGATTGCAGACTGCACCTAGCGACTCCATTGTTTTAGCTCTAGCACTTAAAGGCAGACATACGAGATCAAATCCACAACTACCTTTGGTAGCACTTGAGGCTGACCCAAAGAAGATAATCAAGAAGGGAAAATCTTCCCAAAAACGTTTTTCTGATGTTGCTAGAAGTGCTTCTAGTTAGTTTCTTGATTCTACTCTTGATACTCTAGTTGTTTTATCAAGTAAGATTCCTTTATCTTGTGTTGAAGTATCTAAAAAGTTTGATTTTGAAGAGTTTCATGTTGAATAATCTTCCTTTGAGACTGAATTGAAAAAGGAAAACATTGATATATTTTCTTCCCCTGATATTGAGAAGTGTTTCAGTCTTGATAGTTTTGAAGATTTCCCTACTTTAGGTTTTGCTACACCTCTTTCTGTTAAAAATTTTGCTGCCAAAGAAGTAGGAACTTCATCTCCCTCCCAAACCTTACCATCCTCTTCAAAAACTCATCCTCCTATTGTGAAAACTGAACCCTCCCCTTCATCTGTTCCTTCCTCTCCTATTATACATTTAGTCAAGTCTCCTTCTCCTTCTTGTTCACCAAGAATCCAAAATCAAATGGCAGTTGTTAACCCCCCTGCTAATAGGATGGATTCCATAGTGGCTGCAAGATATGCTCCTCTACTTTTACCTCATCCACTAAATTCTCTTCCCCCTGGATATTATTTGAAATACATGCCTAAGTTTATGGGAGAATAATATGTAACAACTGAGGAACATCTCGTTGCTTTCTATAGCTATGCAGATAACCAAAATATTGAAAATGAAGATGTTTGGATGTGGGTTTTTGTCCAAATCCTATTTGGTGAGGCTAGGAAGTGGTTTAGGGGTCTGGCCCCTGGATCCATTACTGGTATTGAGGCATTGGATGAAGCCTTTTGAGGCATTGGGGTGACAAAAATGATATTTTGTACTACATCACTGAATTTGGATCTTTGAAAAGGAAAGAAGCGGAGTCTGTCTCTGACTTTTCTAAAAGATTTAACAAAATGTACAAGAAAATCCCTGATGAGATCAAACCCACTGAAACCATGGAAAAATTCACTTATGCCAGTGTTTTTGATTCTTAATTATGCCTCCTTTTGAGAGAAAGAAGGTCACCTTCTTTGTTTCACATACAAGATGTTGACTTAGAGGTAGAATCCAACATAGTGGCATCATATAAAATCAGGGGAAAATCTGATAGGGATAGGAGAAAAAACAAAGTTGAAGCTTCAACTTTTGATTCCTGTGTTTTCCATTCTCAAGTAGGTGAGCTGACCAAATTAGTAAAATCTCTCTCCACTGAAATTGAGAAATTTAAATCAGAAGGAAGACAGCCATATAAAAATGCTCGAAACACTGAAAACAGAGGTAATTTCAGAAGACCCAACAATGCTCCCCAAATCCTTCCCAGAAACAAAGAGAGAGATTATCATAGGGTACAAGCTCCTTTGCAAAATAATTTAGTGGTAGATGAAGAAGAAGAGGAGGTTGAAGTTGATCCCGAGATTCACTGTTTAGGTGATACTTCCCCATCCCCACACTTGAATCAATCCTCTTATGAGCAATCTTTAATGGATATTCAAATTAATGAATTAAGAAAGGGGGATAAAGCAAAGGGGAATCCGGGTAGATATAATTTGAGATATAATAAGAATGTAGAAAAACTGAAGCCCCTAATCAGCCTGTTCAGAAAGAAGATCCTGCCAAGGCTGTGACAGTGAGCATCAACGAAAAAGACTCTCAAAACCCACAAGTTCTAATCAGAGATCCTCCTCCTGAAACCAAAGAGATCTTGAAGCCTTCTCCTTCCTTAAGTTTTGAGAATGAGATCTAGAAAATAAATACCCATGTACCTTTTTTGGAATTGATAAAAAATGAGGATTTTAAAAAATATTTATCCAAAATGTTACAGCGAGAATCATCTCCAAATTCCAATGATTCCATAAATCTACAAGATGAAAAAACAACAGTGATTTTAGGTCCTTTGATAGGAGATAGAGATGATTCATCCCCACCTTTTTATACTTCACTGAATATACATGATAAGGTGATACACAATTGTCTCATGGATTCAGGGGCATCCCACAATCTTATGCCAAAATCTGTTATGGATGAACTTGGGTTAGAAGTCACAAAGACCTATCATGATTTATATTCTTTTGACTCCAGAAAATTCAAATGTCTTGGATTCATTAAGGATATGGTGGTGACCTTATTTCAGTTGCCCATGAAGAGTATACTTATGGATATAGTAGTTGCTGATGTTCCCCCCAATTTTGGTATGATCTTATCAATATCCTGGATAAAAAGACTTGGGGGAACATTGTAGATGGATCTCTCTTATGCTACTATTCCAGTTTTTGGGGGAGAGCATAGAAGACTTTATAGGGAAGCTCAATTGGCGTACATCATTAGTGATGAAGAAAACCCCACCAAACACCCTATTTTTTCTTTTGATACAGATATGGCATCTAGTATTTTGACGCTCACCGATGCCCCGGAAGCCCCTTTAGAAATAAAAAAAAAGTCCATCAATTTTTCTGAAGAGCCTCCTCTAACTACTTTTTTCTGGAAGATGTTCTTTGATGGAGCCTCTTCTAAGGAAGGTGACGGTGTTGGAGTGATCTTTGTCTCACCAACTCAAGAAACTACATCTTTGTCATATAAACTAGAATTTGAGACTACTAATAATGTGGCAGAGTATGAGGCTCT
Organism: Picea engelmannii; assembly: GCA_009831015.1. NCBI lineage: Eukaryota > Viridiplantae > Streptophyta > Pinopsida > Pinales > Pinaceae > Picea > Picea engelmannii. The sequence continues at coordinate 46,271 of ML795246.1, forward strand.
TGTCTTGGGTTTGAGGGAAGAAAAATACATGGGGATAGAGGAGATGTCAGTATTTGGGGATGTTGAATTGATAGTCCATCAGATTAAAAATCTTTATCAAACAAAGCATCATAGGCTTAGATCTTACAGAAATGAAGTATGGGATTTAGTGGACAGTTTTTTCTCTGCTTTTAATATATCATATATTCCTAGAGAAGAGAATATTGCGGCTGATTCTTTGGTTGTATCAACAAGCAACTTCAAAATTCCCATACCACCAAAAATCAAGTATGATGTAGAAGTCAAATACATGCCTTCTATACTGGACAATGTAAAATATCAGAAGGTGTTCGAAGATGATTTAGAACTTAAAAAATTTCTTGAGACTGTTGATGAATTTTCTGCATTGCACATTGATCAGGATCATGATCCATAAATCACTACTCATGCTAATGTTTTCCTCAATAAAATTGCTAATCATCATATTGTGCAGCTACCTAGCAATCATATACCAAAGGGACTAGTTCCTTTGGAAAGATTATTTGATGGGAATGATGTAGCATTGAAAGGGAAGTTATCCACTGATGATGTTGATATCACTGAGTGCAATGTGGGCATTGAAAAGGATCCAAAATACATCAAATTGTCAAGCAGCCTATCAGAAAAGAAGAGGGATGAATACACTAAGTTGTTGAAATAATTTGTTGATGTATTTGCTTGGACTTATGAAGATCTCAAAACTTATGACACAAGCATAATAGAGCACAAGATCCCATTAAAAGAAAACACCAAACCTTTCAAGCAAAAGTTGAGGCAAATCAATCCTGTGTTGCTTCCCATCATGGAGAAAGAAGCTTTTAGATGCAAAAATTATCATTCCTATGAGGTATTCCAAATGGGTAGCCAATTTGGTCCAAGTAAGAAAAAATAATGGGGAAATCAGACTTTGTGTCAATTTCCGGAATTTGAACAGAAGATGAAAAAAGGATAATTATCCTTTACCTAAGATGGAGCACATATTATATAAGGTGACAGGAGAATCCAGGATGTCTATGGTTGATGGATTCTCTAGATACAATCAGGTATCTGTTTTTCCAGAAGACAGGGAGAAGACGACCTTCACCACTCCCTGGGGGACATTTATGTATGCCAAGATGCCCTTTGGTTTGATGAACACAGGGGTAAATTTACAGCGAGCTATGGACATAAAATTTATTGGAGAAAAGGATAAGTTTGTTGTTATCTATTTGGATGACATAACTGTGTATTCTTAGTCTGATAAGGAACACTGTGATCATTTAAGAAAGGTTTTATTGAAATGCAGAAAATTTGGCCTCTCTTTGAATCCGAAAAAATTATAGTTTTCCATGAAAGAAGGAAAATTATTGGGACATATCATGTGAGATGAAGGAGTAAGGATTGATTCCAGCAGGTTTGAGTCTATACAAACTTTGTCACTCCCTAGATCTAAAAACGAGGTACAATCTTTTCTATGAAAAATAAACTTTTTGAGAATATTTGTGTCAAATTTTGTTGAGTTAGTTAAGTATATCACAGCCATGCCGAGGAAGGATAGTGAAATCAAATGGAATGTAGAGGCTCGTGATTCTTTTGATCAAATAAAGAAAGCCTTGACAGAATCCCTGGTACTTGTCAGCTCCGACTACTCCAGTTCTTTCTTATTTTTTATTTTGCTTCTTTTGATACAATAGCAGCAGTCGTATTGTAGAAGAACGTTGATGTCTTAGAACAACCCATTACCTTTTTCAGTAGGGAATTAAGAAATGAAGAACTAAAGTATGACATTATGGACAAGCAATCATATGCACTGGTTAAAGCTCTTAAGTCTTTTAGATTTTATGTGTTGCACTGAAGAGTTATTGCTTATGTTCCATCAACTATTGTAAAATAAATTCTTATTCAGCCTGATATTGATGGAAAATGCAGCAAGTGGATTGCTTAACTACTTGAATTTGATTTGGAGATTAGGCCCAGAAAATTAGTTAAAGGCCAGGGTCTGGCCAAGTTCTTGGTTGAATCAAATTGCTCAACACTGGGTGTGAATTTCATTTACTCATGTTCAGAAAATCAACAAACTAGGATGAATTATAAAGGCCCTCAAGTCATTTCTACATTGGAAGATTGCAGCTGGTACAAGGACATTATATTTTTTTTGCAAAATTTACATCCCCAAAGTGGTATGGAAAGAAACAAGGTGAGGGCCTTAAAATTCAAATCAATAAAGTATTGCTTTGTTGATAAAATTTTGTATTGGAAGAATCCATTAAGACTTCTTTTGAGACGCCTAGATCCCCAAGAAGCCCAAAAGATTATGTTTGATTTTCAGGACAGTTTATATGTAGGGCATCATTATTGGAGAACCACGGCATGCAAGATCCTTAGAGCTGGGTACTTTTGGCCTAGTTTTTTCACGGATGTTTGTGCTAAGATCAGGGCCTGTGCTAAATGTCAGAAATTTTGCGGAAAACAACAACTTAAGTATTTTCCATTGAAGCCTGTGGTAGCCTCAGGACCATTCCAATAGTGGGGCCTGGATTTTATCAAGAAAATCCATCCCACTTCCAGTGTTCAACATAGATGGATCTTGACTGCTAATGATTAATTTACTAAATGGATCGAAGCTATTCACACAAGGAATGCTTCGCATAAAGTGATCATCGGTTTGCTGGAAGACAACATCGCAAGGTTTGGGTGTCTTGACAAAATCGTCACTCATAATGCTACATCATTCAAGGTTGAACCATTAATTTAGTTCTGTGAATAGTTTGGGATCACTTTGACTCATTCCACCCCTTACTATCCGTAGGGAAATGGGCTTGCAGAATCCTCGAACAAAAACATTATAAAGATTATTAAAAAGATGTTAGAGTATAACAAAAAAGCATGGGATTCGAAACTCAAATTTTCTCTATGGGATGACAGAGTGACAATGAAAATATCCTTGGGACTTTCCCTTTGTAGCTGGTATATGGAGTTCAGACAGTTTTTCCTTCTCAACTTGCATTACCTGTGGCGAAATTCTTCCAGAATTATCAAGGGGAGCCAAATCATACGATCAGGAGGATTCAATAGTTGGTTGAAGTGAAACAAACTCGAGAACAACTTGTAGATAAGGCATATGATCATCAACTAAAGATCAAGAAAGCATTCGACAAGAAGGTGAACAAAGAGGATTTTCAACTGGGCAGTCTGGTGCTCAACCGAGATGCAGCGAGACAAGATAAAGGTAAGCACGGTAAATTTGAATATTTATGGTTCGACCCTTTCAAAATATCAGAGGTATTCTCTAATAACACTTTCAATCTAAAGAATATGGAGGATGAAGAGGTTTTTGGTGGCCCTGACAATGGGCGTTTTCTGAAAAAGTAATTTGCTTGAGCCTTTAGTGGTTCTTCATGTCATTGTAAATATCATTTCTTTTTGTATTTTTGTTTCAATAACTGGCCCCATAGCCCTAGGATAAGGCATTGAATCTACTCATTCTTGGCATCCCACAGGGGGCACGCCATCCCTTGTGGAGCCAATGTTATCACACTAAATTGCCTTGGGTCTTTTAGTTTGTTTTTATCTTTTTTAAAACCTTAGATTTTATTTTGCTTTTAAATAAAAAGTAGTATTTTCATCCCTTTAAATTTATGTTTGATAGGACACCTTGGATGACTAAACTTTTGATTCATACCTCATGTTTTGATCATGAATTCGATTTTTGATCCTTAAACCCTTTTAGCTCATGGTTTTTTCTTTTTGGTCTCTTTCATGATTTTCCCCTAGGTTGATACCTCCCACGATCAAGATGATGTGACACACCTCTCTCCTCACTCATGACCTCACAAGCATGCCTCATTGTCCTCGCTCACCTATCTAATCATATTTTTGAATTGGAAATGTTTCCTACTGATCAGGTAGTTCGGTAGTGCCCGTCACATTTATCATACCGCAATCCCAAGTCATGATTTCCATGACCGATACCATATCCCTTCTTTTCAGTGCCAGAAGTCGGTTAAAGAGCCTTCAAAATATATTTCATTCATGTTCCTAGATAACAATTTCTAATTTTGAAAACTCAACAGTGTTGCGCTGCGTGAATTCGCCATCTCTGATCAGGCAACCACATGTCAACCAAATCTTACTACTGTGCAAGATTTTAGGGCTGAAGTTTCATCATTTCTATCCTATGATTGCATTGAAGAGATCAACAGGTATCCACTACGCAGGTATCCATTGTTACCTCCTCTACGTATTAATCCTCACAAGAAATTTGTGATCAGGTTTTTGTTTTGTTGAGTTTGCATAGCAGTAAAAATTCATCTTTGTATGCTAGACTCATCTCCTCTCTTTTTCAGACCTGTAAACCTCATGGCCCGTATGTGAGTTAGATTTCTCTTATTTTCCTTAGCCCTTGTTGTTGCAAGCTTTAGACTAGTCTATCCTCTGCGTATGCGTTGCGCTACCCACAGGCATTTCTTAACCTCTCGTTGCTTCCCCTGCATCCTTTCATCTCAAAATTAACCATTTTACTCAGTTGTATAGGGTCATCCTTGCGTACTTGAAACCCCATTCAAAGTCTCCTGAGCATTACCAATCCATTACAAAGCCCTCAGTCTAAGTCATGGAGACCCATAAAGGAGGCAAGATAGTTTGGACAAAACTAGTGGACATGCTTCTTTTTAACACAGAACCCATGGCAAGAGAGGCCTTTCAAAGAGTAGGGTGCCTCTTCTTCTGTCAGAACATGTAGAGAGGCCATCCAAAGGTAGCAAGATAGTTTACATTGCAGTTTGATGGTAAGAAAACTAAGGTTGGGGATTTAGAGTTCGAAGTGACTGAAGCCTCCATCTCAACCACAATAGGGATCCCGACTATAGGTGAAAGGTGGTTCAAAGCCATGGATTTGAGTTCATCTTATGAAAAATATATTTTTAAACCTGGATATCAAGCCAATGACTTGTCCAAAAGTATGCCAAGGAGACGATTGAACAATTTGACATACTAATGAAGATCATACCAAGATATTTTACTTGTGAAGGGAGATTCAACACATTATACCAGTACCATATAAAATTGTTGCTACATTTTACTGGTAAGGTTGAGATGCATATTCCTTATTACTTGTTGAGGAGTATAGGTAAGATGTCAGACAGGATACAAGCCAAATCTAAAGATATGGATTCTATCCTTTTCCACTCTGGATTAATTAGAATGCTAGTATCTGAGGAATTGGGCAAGAAAGATATTTCATGGGAGCACTTTATGGTTACCTCTCATTTTAATTTGGATCTAGCACCCACTCCTCAATCACAGAGGGCAATTTCTTTCTCACCTACCAGTTCTACTAAAGTAGGGTCTAGTAGGAAGAGAAAGGGTAGAGCCCTTGTTCAAGTGTCAGAAGTAAGCAAGCAGGTCACTGAAGCTGAGGAGGAAGTTTGTCCTTCTCCACACAGAGATTTTTCACCACCTCCTTCGCTAGGGTTAGAAGAGGTTCCTCCTTCTACCAAAGTTGCATCTAAGAGAGGGAAGAAGATTTTTTTTTACCCTTCACCTACATCAATCGAAATCAAAGGTAAAATACCTTTCACAAGGTCATCAATTCCTAAGGAGGATTATAGAGAGAAGTCCTTACCAGAGATCCCTATTCAAGGGAAGAAGGGGAAAAATATTGAAAAGACTGTAGAGGAGAAATTAGAAACCTTTGTACAAAAGAAGAAGGGGGAAGGTGCTAAAGGACCTTTGGAGAAGAGAGATAAGACCTCTAAGAAAGGCATTGAGAAACCTGGTGAAAGAAAGCAATAATCCCTTTTACAAAAAGGTAAAGGTACTAAAAAACCTTTGGAGAGAAAGGAGGAAACCTCGGTGAAACACTTCGAGGAGCCTGTGGGAAGAAATGAAGAAACCACTGTGTAAATAAAGAAGGGCAAAAGTAAGGCCACTGAGAAACCTGATGAGGTGGACAAAACACTTCCCATGCAAGAGGAAGAAGAGCCTGAGGAAAATCCTATTAAGGCTAAGCATGCCACTGTCCCTCCTGACAGTCAGACCTACCAAAGACTTATCAAGTAGCTCAGAGATGCAAGGAAAGAAATAGCTTGTCTTAAAGTAGAATAAAAGGTCCACTTGGCTCATATGGAAGAGCTCATGGTTGGCTACAATCACACCATTGACTTGGCAAGGTTTGCAGCGATAAAGTCTCTCCCTCTCCATAAACAACTGAAGAATATTTATAGACAGAATAGGGGCTTTCAGTCTTAGAACACGAAGTTAAAGACAGAACTAAAACACTTTCGATATGAGGTATACCAAAGGAATTTATAGGTTTTGGTTGAAGCTTCCATTGAGGATGATAAACCAACAACTACGGAGAGAACAACTACATAAAAGAAGTCGGTCAATGCTAGGAAAAAGAATTCTATTGTGCCAATTGAAGATCCTCTTTCTACCAGAAAGAGTGTGAGGCTAAGTTAAAATGACAAAATAGTTGGTAATGGTAAGCCCCATATTTTAGAATTGTTTCTTTTTGGGAGAGTTAACTGATATGCACATACTAGTTGTGCCATCTATATAGGATTCTAGGCATTTAGCTATATGAATTTTGAGTTTTGCTAAGTGATAGCTTCACCCAGTGGTAAAAGGCATTACCTATGGTATGGTCAAGGCACCTAATTAAAATGGTTTTTTCATCATGAAATGACACAAACTGCTCTGTACATATTCAAGATTCAAAGGTGCTTCATTTTGGAAATGCTACCCAAACTTGTATGCAGAAGCAGCGTAAGTGAAGCTACGTAAAGCCGCTGCACAATATTCCATAGAGAATAAAATCGACATAAGGGTGTGACATAGGGGCGCTACCTAATGGCACTATCGAATATTTTACACAGGTGATACCTAATATTTCAACAGAGAACCAATGTTGGTGAAAATATGCACCACCATGGTTCTCCCTTCTCTCCTTATTTCGTTTTTCTATGCGCTACCCAGAGTTGCTACCCAAGGAAATTGCCAGCAGACACCCAGAATCTAGGAGGACTAGGCCAACAACTTTTTGGATAAGTTGATAATGGAGAAAGTTACAGAAGTAGCAGCTGGAATTCTGAAGACAACTACGGGCTCCAAAGGGACACATGGAAAAATAGGATTCGAGCAACAAAAGAGGATCAAAGCAGTTAGAAGCATGATTGGATTATTCACCAACATTTCCCTGTCTTATAGCATAGGTTGTTATCCTAGTTGTTAGAACAAATAAATGTTTAGAGATTTTCAAGGGAAACATGCTAGCTCATACCTCCAGTAGTTGCATCCCTTTTTTGTTATAAATAGATAGATCAATTTCTTTAGTAGGCTTGGATGGTTGAACAAGGCTCCCTTTATTTTGTAATATTTTGATGAAGTGACTAGGATCTAGTGATGTACTGGACTTAATAATTTTTGGCTAATAGGAATCAACTTCCTTTTCAGTCTATTTTCTTTAGTTGCTAAATGTTCATGCTTTGAAGGATTCAAATGAATTATTGTGGTGATGTGATGGTGAATGTTTGATCATTATATTATCATGATGTTTATTTATCTTTCTTAGTTTCTGATGTCAAGAAGATCTTGTGATTAGAAACTTTCTTCCTTAGACTATTGTAGAATTGATGTTTGTAGCATTCCCTACACTCCTCTCACTCAAGTCTTCCCTCTGTTCATACTTACTCCCAAACTACTGATAGAAGTTAGCCAAGACCTTAATTGTTGGTGCATGCTAGCCCTATTGTCTGAGTTAGAACATTACCATTTGAGTCCTTTTCCATTTGACCCATTAAAACACTCTATCATTCACATATAACTTGATGGGTACTGGACTTGCCTTCCATGCAATCTGAAGGTGACTCATAGTGCTAACATTATTGACACCTTTGTCAGGAAATGATTTGAAGGATTTTCCCTAAGATTAAAATGACACATTATTCTAGTTCTAAAGGTGCATTAGAACTCAGTGCTTCGAATATTGCAGACTACACCTAGTGACTCCATTCTTTCAGCTCTAGCATCTAAAGGCAGACATATGAGATCAAATACACAACTACATTTGGTACCACCTCAGGTTGACCCAGAGAAGATAATCAAGAAGGGAAAATATTCCCAAAAAAAGTTTGTTTGCTGCTGCTACAAGTGTTGTTGGTCAGTTGCCTGATTCTACTCTTGATACTCCAGCTTTTTTATCAAGTAAGCTTCCTTTATCTTCTGCTAAAGTATCTAAAAAGTTTGATTTTGAAGAGTTTCCTATTGAATACTCTTCCTTTGAGACTGAATTGAAAAAGGAAAATATTGATATTTTCTTCCCCTGATATTGAGAAGTGTTTTAATCTTGATAGTTTTAAAGATTTCCCTATTTTAGGTTTTGCTACACCTCTTTCTGTTAAAAATTTTGATGCCAAAGAAGTATGAACTTCATCTCCCTCCTAGACCTTACCATCCTCTTCAAAAACTCAGCCTCCTATTGTGAAAACCGAACCCCCCCCTTCATTCGTTCCTTCCTCTCCTACTATACATTTAGTCAAGTCTCCTTCTCCTTCTTGTTCACCACGAATCCAAAATCAAATGGAAGTTGTTAACCCCCATGCTAATAGGATGGATGCCATAGTGGTTGCAAGATATGCTCCTCTACTTTTACCTCAACCAATGAATGCTCTTTCCCCTAGAGATTATTTTAAATACATGCCTAAGTTTATGGGAGAAGAAGATCTAACAGTTGAGGAACATCTTGTTTCTTTCTATAGCTATGCAGATAACCAAAATATTGAAAATGAAGATGTTTGGATGATGGTTTTCGTCCAAAACCTATTTGGTGAGGCTGGGAAGTGGTTTAGGGGTCAGGCCCCTAGATCCATTACTAGTATTGAGGCATTGGATGAAACCTTCTTGAGGCATTGGCATGACAAAAAAGTTTTTTTGTATGACATCACTGAATTTGGATCTTTGAAAATGAAAGAAGGGGACTCTGTCTCTGACTTTTCTAAAAGATTTAACAAAATGTACAAGAAAATACCTGATGAGATGAAACCAACTGAAACCATGGAAAAAATCACTTATGCCAGTGCTTTTGATTCTGAATTCTGCCTCCTTTTGAGAGAAATAAGGTCACCTTCTTCGGTTCATATGCAAGATGTTGTCTTAGAGGTAGAATCCAACATAGTGGCATTAGATAAACTCGGGGGAAAATCTGATAGGGATAGGAGAAAAAACAAAGATAAAGCTTCAACTTATGATTCCTATGTTTTCCATTCTCAAGTAGGTGAGCTGAACAAATTAGTAAAATATATCTCCACTAAAATTGAGAAATTAAAATTAGAAGGAAGACATCCATATAGAAATGGTCGAAACACTGAAAACAGAGGTAATTTAAGAAGACCCAACAATGCTTCCCAAATCCTTCCCAGAAATAGAGAGAGAGATGATCAGAGGGTACAAGCTCCTTTGCAAAATAATTTAGTGGCAGATGAAGAAGAAGAGGAGGTTGAAGTTGATCGTGAGATTCACTGTTTAGGTGATACTTCCCCATCCCCACACTTGACTCAATCCTCTTATGAGAAATATTTAATGGATATTCAAATTAATGAATTAATCAAGGGGGATAAAGAAAAGGATAATCCTGGTAGATATAATTTGAGATCTAAGAAGAATGCAGAAAAAACTGAAGCCCCTAATCAGCCTATTCAGAAAGAAGATCCTGCCAAGGCTGTGACAATGAGAAGCAAGGAGAAGGACTCTCAAAACCCACAAGTTATGATTAGATATCCTCCTCCTAAAACCAAAGAGATCTTGAAGCCTTCCCCTTCCTTTAGTTTTGAGAATGAGATCCATAAAATAAAGATCCCTTTACCTTTTTTGGAATTGATAAAAAATGAGGATTTTAAAAGATATTTATCCAAAATGTTACAGCCAGAATCATCTCCAAATGCAATTTATTCCATAAATTTAAAAGATGAAAAACCAACAGTGATTTTAGGTCATTTGATAGAATATAAAGATGATTCATCCCCACCTTTTTATACTTCACTGAATATACATGATAAGGTGCTACACAATTGTCTCATGGATTCAGGGCCGTCCCACAATCTTATCCCAAAATCTGTTATGGATGAACTTGGGTTAGAATTCACAAAGACCTATCATGATTTATATTCTTTTGACTCTAGAAAAGGCAAATGTCTTGGAGTCATTAAGGATATGGTGGTGACCTTATTTTAGCTGCCCATGAAGAGTATACTTATGGATATAGTAGTTGTTGATGTTCCCCCCAAGTTTGGTATGCTCTTATCAAGATCCTGGATAAAAAGACCTGGGGGAACCTTGCAGATGGATCTCTCTTATGCTACTATTCTTGTTTTTGGGGGAGAACATAAAAGACTTTACAGGGAAGTTGAATTGGCTTACATCATTAGTGATGAAGCAAACCTCGCCAATCACCCTGTTTTTGCTTTTGATACAGATATGGGATCTAGTATTTTCCAGCTCACCGATGCCCCGGAAGCCCCTTTAGAAATCAGAAAAAATTCCATCAAATTTTCTGAAGACCCTCCTCTAACTACTTCTTTCTGGAAGATGTTCTTTGATGGAGCCTCTTCCAAGGAAGGTGCCAGTGCTGGAGTGATCTTTGTCTCACCAACTCAAGAAACTATATCTTTGTCATATAAACTAGAATTTGAGACTACTAATAATGTGGCAGAGTATGAGGCTTGTGTCTTAGGTTTGAGAGAAGAAAAAGACATGGGGATAGAGGAGATGTCAGTATTTGGGGATGTTGAATTGATAGTCCATCAGATTAAAAATATTTATCAAAAAAAGCATCCTAGACTTAGATCTTATAGAAATGAAGTATGGGATTTAGTGGACAATTTTTTCTCTGCTTTTAATATATCATTTATTCGTAGAGAAGACAATACTGCAGCAGATTCCTTGGCCGTATCATCAAGCAACTTTAGAATTCCCATACCACCAAAAATCAAGTATGATGTAGAAGTCAAATACAGGCCTTCTATATCGGACAATGTAAAATATTGGAAGGTGTTCGAAGATGATTTAGAAATTCAAAAATTTCTTAAGAATGTTGATGAATTTTCTGCACTGCACATTGATCAGGATCATGATCCAAAAATCACTCCTCATGCTGATGTTTTCCTCAATAAAATTGCTAATCATCATATTGTGCAGTTGCCTAGCAATCATATACCAAAGGGACTAGTTCCTTTGGAAATATTATTTGAGGTGAATGATGTAGCATTGAAAGGGAAGGTATCCACTGATGATGTTGATATCACTGAGTG
>ML795246.1:57673-95937 GCA_009831015.1 Picea engelmannii
GGATGAATACACTAAGTTGTTGAAATAATTTGTTGATGTATTTGCTTGGACTTATGAAGATCTCAAAACTTATGACACAAGCATAATAGAGCACAAGATCCCATTAAAAGAAAACACCAAACCTTTCAAGCAAAAGTTGAGGCAAATCAATCCTGTGTTGCTTCCCATCATGGAGAAAGAAGCTTTTAGATGCAAAAATTATCATTCCTATGAGGTATTCCAAATGGGTAGCCAATTTGGTCCAAGTAAGAAAAAATAATGGGGAAATCAGACTTTGTGTCAATTTCCGGAATTTGAACAGAAGATGAAAAAAGGATAATTATCCTTTACCTAAGATGGAGCACATATTATATAAGGTGACAGGAGAATCCAGGATGTCTATGGTTGATGGATTCTCTAGATACAATCAGGTATCTGTTTTTCCAGAAGACAGGGAGAAGACGACCTTCACCACTCCCTGGGGGACATTTATGTATGCCAAGATGCCCTTTGGTTTGATGAACACAGGGGTAAATTTACAGCGAGCTATGGACATAAAATTTATTGGAGAAAAGGATAAGTTTGTTGTTATCTATTTGGATGACATAACTGTGTATTCTTAGTCTGATAAGGAACACTGTGATCATTTAAGAAAGGTTTTATTGAAATGCAGAAAATTTGGCCTCTCTTTGAATCCGAAAAAATTATAGTTTTCCATGAAAGAAGGAAAATTATTGGGACATATCATGTGAGATGAAGGAGTAAGGATTGATTCCAGCAGGTTTGAGTCTATACAAACTTTGTCACTCCCTAGATCTAAAAACGAGGTACAATCTTTTCTATGAAAAATAAACTTTTTGAGAATATTTGTGTCAAATTTTGTTGAGTTAGTTAAGTATATCACAGCCATGCCGAGGAAGGATAGTGAAATCAAATGGAATGTAGAGGCTCGTGATTCTTTTGATCAAATAAAGAAAGCCTTGACAGAATCCCTGGTACTTGTCAGCTCCGACTACTCCAGTTCTTTCTTATTTTTTATTTTGCTTCTTTTGATACAATAGCAGCAGTCGTATTGTAGAAGAACGTTGATGTCTTAGAACAACCCATTACCTTTTTCAGTAGGGAATTAAGAAATGAAGAACTAAAGTATGACATTATGGACAAGCAATCATATGCACTGGTTAAAGCTCTTAAGTCTTTTAGATTTTATGTGTTGCACTGAAGAGTTATTGCTTATGTTCCATCAACTATTGTAAAATAAATTCTTATTCAGCCTGATATTGATGGAAAATGCAGCAAGTGGATTGCTTAACTACTTGAATTTGATTTGGAGATTAGGCCCAGAAAATTAGTTAAAGGCCAGGGTCTGGCCAAGTTCTTGGTTGAATCAAATTGCTCAACACTGGGTGTGAATTTCATTTACTCATGTTCAGAAAATCAACAAACTAGGATGAATTATAAAGGCCCTCAAGTCATTTCTACATTGGAAGATTGCAGCTGGTACAAGGACATTATATTTTTTTTGCAAAATTTACATCCCCAAAGTGGTATGGAAAGAAACAAGGTGAGGGCCTTAAAATTCAAATCAATAAAGTATTGCTTTGTTGATAAAATTTTGTATTGGAAGAATCCATTAAGACTTCTTTTGAGACGCCTAGATCCCCAAGAAGCCCAAAAGATTATGTTTGATTTTCAGGACAGTTTATATGTAGGGCATCATTATTGGAGAACCACGGCATGCAAGATCCTTAGAGCTGGGTACTTTTGGCCTAGTTTTTTCACGGATGTTTGTGCTAAGATCAGGGCCTGTGCTAAATGTCAGAAATTTTGCGGAAAACAACAACTTAAGTATTTTCCATTGAAGCCTGTGGTAGCCTCAGGACCATTCCAATAGTGGGGCCTGGATTTTATCAAGAAAATCCATCCCACTTCCAGTGTTCAACATAGATGGATCTTGACTGCTAATGATTAATTTACTAAATGGATCGAAGCTATTCACACAAGGAATGCTTCGCATAAAGTGATCATCGGTTTGCTGGAAGACAACATCGCAAGGTTTGGGTGTCTTGACAAAATCGTCACTCATAATGCTACATCATTCAAGGTTGAACCATTAATTTAGTTCTGTGAATAGTTTGGGATCACTTTGACTCATTCCACCCCTTACTATCCGTAGGGAAATGGGCTTGCAGAATCCTCGAACAAAAACATTATAAAGATTATTAAAAAGATGTTAGAGTATAACAAAAAAGCATGGGATTCGAAACTCAAATTTTCTCTATGGGATGACAGAGTGACAATGAAAATATCCTTGGGACTTTCCCTTTGTAGCTGGTATATGGAGTTCAGACAGTTTTTCCTTCTCAACTTGCATTACCTGTGGCGAAATTCTTCCAGAATTATCAAGGGGAGCCAAATCATACGATCAGGAGGATTCAATAGTTGGTTGAAGTGAAACAAACTCGAGAACAACTTGTAGATAAGGCATATGATCATCAACTAAAGATCAAGAAAGCATTCGACAAGAAGGTGAACAAAGAGGATTTTCAACTGGGCAGTCTGGTGCTCAACCGAGATGCAGCGAGACAAGATAAAGGTAAGCACGGTAAATTTGAATATTTATGGTTCGACCCTTTCAAAATATCAGAGGTATTCTCTAATAACACTTTCAATCTAAAGAATATGGAGGATGAAGAGGTTTTTGGTGGCCCTGACAATGGGCGTTTTCTGAAAAAGTAATTTGCTTGAGCCTTTAGTGGTTCTTCATGTCATTGTAAATATCATTTCTTTTTGTATTTTTGTTTCAATAACTGGCCCCATAGCCCTAGGATAAGGCATTGAATCTACTCATTCTTGGCATCCCACAGGGGGCACGCCATCCCTTGTGGAGCCAATGTTATCACACTAAATTGCCTTGGGTCTTTTAGTTTGTTTTTATCTTTTTTAAAACCTTAGATTTTATTTTGCTTTTAAATAAAAAGTAGTATTTTCATCCCTTTAAATTTATGTTTGATAGGACACCTTGGATGACTAAACTTTTGATTCATACCTCATGTTTTGATCATGAATTCGATTTTTGATCCTTAAACCCTTTTAGCTCATGGTTTTTTCTTTTTGGTCTCTTTCATGATTTTCCCCTAGGTTGATACCTCCCACGATCAAGATGATGTGACACACCTCTCTCCTCACTCATGACCTCACAAGCATGCCTCATTGTCCTCGCTCACCTATCTAATCATATTTTTGAATTGGAAATGTTTCCTACTGATCAGGTAGTTCGGTAGTGCCCGTCACATTTATCATACCGCAATCCCAAGTCATGATTTCCATGACCGATACCATATCCCTTCTTTTCAGTGCCAGAAGTCGGTTAAAGAGCCTTCAAAATATATTTCATTCATGTTCCTAGATAACAATTTCTAATTTTGAAAACTCAACAGTGTTGCGCTGCGTGAATTCGCCATCTCTGATCAGGCAACCACATGTCAACCAAATCTTACTACTGTGCAAGATTTTAGGGCTGAAGTTTCATCATTTCTATCCTATGATTGCATTGAAGAGATCAACAGGTATCCACTACGCAGGTATCCATTGTTACCTCCTCTACGTATTAATCCTCACAAGAAATTTGTGATCAGGTTTTTGTTTTGTTGAGTTTGCATAGCAGTAAAAATTCATCTTTGTATGCTAGACTCATCTCCTCTCTTTTTCAGACCTGTAAACCTCATGGCCCGTATGTGAGTTAGATTTCTCTTATTTTCCTTAGCCCTTGTTGTTGCAAGCTTTAGACTAGTCTATCCTCTGCGTATGCGTTGCGCTACCCACAGGCATTTCTTAACCTCTCGTTGCTTCCCCTGCATCCTTTCATCTCAAAATTAACCATTTTACTCAGTTGTATAGGGTCATCCTTGCGTACTTGAAACCCCATTCAAAGTCTCCTGAGCATTACCAATCCATTACAAAGCCCTCAGTCTAAGTCATGGAGACCCATAAAGGAGGCAAGATAGTTTGGACAAAACTAGTGGACATGCTTCTTTTTAACACAGAACCCATGGCAAGAGAGGCCTTTCAAAGAGTAGGGTGCCTCTTCTTCTGTCAGAACATGTAGAGAGGCCATCCAAAGGTAGCAAGATAGTTTACATTGCAGTTTGATGGTAAGAAAACTAAGGTTGGGGATTTAGAGTTCGAAGTGACTGAAGCCTCCATCTCAACCACAATAGGGATCCCGACTATAGGTGAAAGGTGGTTCAAAGCCATGGATTTGAGTTCATCTTATGAAAAATATATTTTTAAACCTGGATATCAAGCCAATGACTTGTCCAAAAGTATGCCAAGGAGACGATTGAACAATTTGACATACTAATGAAGATCATACCAAGATATTTTACTTGTGAAGGGAGATTCAACACATTATACCAGTACCATATAAAATTGTTGCTACATTTTACTGGTAAGGTTGAGATGCATATTCCTTATTACTTGTTGAGGAGTATAGGTAAGATGTCAGACAGGATACAAGCCAAATCTAAAGATATGGATTCTATCCTTTTCCACTCTGGATTAATTAGAATGCTAGTATCTGAGGAATTGGGCAAGAAAGATATTTCATGGGAGCACTTTATGGTTACCTCTCATTTTAATTTGGATCTAGCACCCACTCCTCAATCACAGAGGGCAATTTCTTTCTCACCTACCAGTTCTACTAAAGTAGGGTCTAGTAGGAAGAGAAAGGGTAGAGCCCTTGTTCAAGTGTCAGAAGTAAGCAAGCAGGTCACTGAAGCTGAGGAGGAAGTTTGTCCTTCTCCACACAGAGATTTTTCACCACCTCCTTCGCTAGGGTTAGAAGAGGTTCCTCCTTCTACCAAAGTTGCATCTAAGAGAGGGAAGAAGATTTTTTTTTACCCTTCACCTACATCAATCGAAATCAAAGGTAAAATACCTTTCACAAGGTCATCAATTCCTAAGGAGGATTATAGAGAGAAGTCCTTACCAGAGATCCCTATTCAAGGGAAGAAGGGGAAAAATATTGAAAAGACTGTAGAGGAGAAATTAGAAACCTTTGTACAAAAGAAGAAGGGGGAAGGTGCTAAAGGACCTTTGGAGAAGAGAGATAAGACCTCTAAGAAAGGCATTGAGAAACCTGGTGAAAGAAAGCAATAATCCCTTTTACAAAAAGGTAAAGGTACTAAAAAACCTTTGGAGAGAAAGGAGGAAACCTCGGTGAAACACTTCGAGGAGCCTGTGGGAAGAAATGAAGAAACCACTGTGTAAATAAAGAAGGGCAAAAGTAAGGCCACTGAGAAACCTGATGAGGTGGACAAAACACTTCCCATGCAAGAGGAAGAAGAGCCTGAGGAAAATCCTATTAAGGCTAAGCATGCCACTGTCCCTCCTGACAGTCAGACCTACCAAAGACTTATCAAGTAGCTCAGAGATGCAAGGAAAGAAATAGCTTGTCTTAAAGTAGAATAAAAGGTCCACTTGGCTCATATGGAAGAGCTCATGGTTGGCTACAATCACACCATTGACTTGGCAAGGTTTGCAGCGATAAAGTCTCTCCCTCTCCATAAACAACTGAAGAATATTTATAGACAGAATAGGGGCTTTCAGTCTTAGAACACGAAGTTAAAGACAGAACTAAAACACTTTCGATATGAGGTATACCAAAGGAATTTATAGGTTTTGGTTGAAGCTTCCATTGAGGATGATAAACCAACAACTACGGAGAGAACAACTACATAAAAGAAGTCGGTCAATGCTAGGAAAAAGAATTCTATTGTGCCAATTGAAGATCCTCTTTCTACCAGAAAGAGTGTGAGGCTAAGTTAAAATGACAAAATAGTTGGTAATGGTAAGCCCCATATTTTAGAATTGTTTCTTTTTGGGAGAGTTAACTGATATGCACATACTAGTTGTGCCATCTATATAGGATTCTAGGCATTTAGCTATATGAATTTTGAGTTTTGCTAAGTGATAGCTTCACCCAGTGGTAAAAGGCATTACCTATGGTATGGTCAAGGCACCTAATTAAAATGGTTTTTTCATCATGAAATGACACAAACTGCTCTGTACATATTCAAGATTCAAAGGTGCTTCATTTTGGAAATGCTACCCAAACTTGTATGCAGAAGCAGCGTAAGTGAAGCTACGTAAAGCCGCTGCACAATATTCCATAGAGAATAAAATCGACATAAGGGTGTGACATAGGGGCGCTACCTAATGGCACTATCGAATATTTTACACAGGTGATACCTAATATTTCAACAGAGAACCAATGTTGGTGAAAATATGCACCACCATGGTTCTCCCTTCTCTCCTTATTTCGTTTTTCTATGCGCTACCCAGAGTTGCTACCCAAGGAAATTGCCAGCAGACACCCAGAATCTAGGAGGACTAGGCCAACAACTTTTTGGATAAGTTGATAATGGAGAAAGTTACAGAAGTAGCAGCTGGAATTCTGAAGACAACTACGGGCTCCAAAGGGACACATGGAAAAATAGGATTCGAGCAACAAAAGAGGATCAAAGCAGTTAGAAGCATGATTGGATTATTCACCAACATTTCCCTGTCTTATAGCATAGGTTGTTATCCTAGTTGTTAGAACAAATAAATGTTTAGAGATTTTCAAGGGAAACATGCTAGCTCATACCTCCAGTAGTTGCATCCCTTTTTTGTTATAAATAGATAGATCAATTTCTTTAGTAGGCTTGGATGGTTGAACAAGGCTCCCTTTATTTTGTAATATTTTGATGAAGTGACTAGGATCTAGTGATGTACTGGACTTAATAATTTTTGGCTAATAGGAATCAACTTCCTTTTCAGTCTATTTTCTTTAGTTGCTAAATGTTCATGCTTTGAAGGATTCAAATGAATTATTGTGGTGATGTGATGGTGAATGTTTGATCATTATATTATCATGATGTTTATTTATCTTTCTTAGTTTCTGATGTCAAGAAGATCTTGTGATTAGAAACTTTCTTCCTTAGACTATTGTAGAATTGATGTTTGTAGCATTCCCTACACTCCTCTCACTCAAGTCTTCCCTCTGTTCATACTTACTCCCAAACTACTGATAGAAGTTAGCCAAGACCTTAATTGTTGGTGCATGCTAGCCCTATTGTCTGAGTTAGAACATTACCATTTGAGTCCTTTTCCATTTGACCCATTAAAACACTCTATCATTCACATATAACTTGATGGGTACTGGACTTGCCTTCCATGCAATCTGAAGGTGACTCATAGTGCTAACATTATTGACACCTTTGTCAGGAAATGATTTGAAGGATTTTCCCTAAGATTAAAATGACACATTATTCTAGTTCTAAAGGTGCATTAGAACTCAGTGCTTCGAATATTGCAGACTACACCTAGTGACTCCATTCTTTCAGCTCTAGCATCTAAAGGCAGACATATGAGATCAAATACACAACTACATTTGGTACCACCTCAGGTTGACCCAGAGAAGATAATCAAGAAGGGAAAATATTCCCAAAAAAAGTTTGTTTGCTGCTGCTACAAGTGTTGTTGGTCAGTTGCCTGATTCTACTCTTGATACTCCAGCTTTTTTATCAAGTAAGCTTCCTTTATCTTCTGCTAAAGTATCTAAAAAGTTTGATTTTGAAGAGTTTCCTATTGAATACTCTTCCTTTGAGACTGAATTGAAAAAGGAAAATATTGATATTTTCTTCCCCTGATATTGAGAAGTGTTTTAATCTTGATAGTTTTAAAGATTTCCCTATTTTAGGTTTTGCTACACCTCTTTCTGTTAAAAATTTTGATGCCAAAGAAGTATGAACTTCATCTCCCTCCTAGACCTTACCATCCTCTTCAAAAACTCAGCCTCCTATTGTGAAAACCGAACCCCCCCCTTCATTCGTTCCTTCCTCTCCTACTATACATTTAGTCAAGTCTCCTTCTCCTTCTTGTTCACCACGAATCCAAAATCAAATGGAAGTTGTTAACCCCCATGCTAATAGGATGGATGCCATAGTGGTTGCAAGATATGCTCCTCTACTTTTACCTCAACCAATGAATGCTCTTTCCCCTAGAGATTATTTTAAATACATGCCTAAGTTTATGGGAGAAGAAGATCTAACAGTTGAGGAACATCTTGTTTCTTTCTATAGCTATGCAGATAACCAAAATATTGAAAATGAAGATGTTTGGATGATGGTTTTCGTCCAAAACCTATTTGGTGAGGCTGGGAAGTGGTTTAGGGGTCAGGCCCCTAGATCCATTACTAGTATTGAGGCATTGGATGAAACCTTCTTGAGGCATTGGCATGACAAAAAAGTTTTTTTGTATGACATCACTGAATTTGGATCTTTGAAAATGAAAGAAGGGGACTCTGTCTCTGACTTTTCTAAAAGATTTAACAAAATGTACAAGAAAATACCTGATGAGATGAAACCAACTGAAACCATGGAAAAAATCACTTATGCCAGTGCTTTTGATTCTGAATTCTGCCTCCTTTTGAGAGAAATAAGGTCACCTTCTTCGGTTCATATGCAAGATGTTGTCTTAGAGGTAGAATCCAACATAGTGGCATTAGATAAACTCGGGGGAAAATCTGATAGGGATAGGAGAAAAAACAAAGATAAAGCTTCAACTTATGATTCCTATGTTTTCCATTCTCAAGTAGGTGAGCTGAACAAATTAGTAAAATATATCTCCACTAAAATTGAGAAATTAAAATTAGAAGGAAGACATCCATATAGAAATGGTCGAAACACTGAAAACAGAGGTAATTTAAGAAGACCCAACAATGCTTCCCAAATCCTTCCCAGAAATAGAGAGAGAGATGATCAGAGGGTACAAGCTCCTTTGCAAAATAATTTAGTGGCAGATGAAGAAGAAGAGGAGGTTGAAGTTGATCGTGAGATTCACTGTTTAGGTGATACTTCCCCATCCCCACACTTGACTCAATCCTCTTATGAGAAATATTTAATGGATATTCAAATTAATGAATTAATCAAGGGGGATAAAGAAAAGGATAATCCTGGTAGATATAATTTGAGATCTAAGAAGAATGCAGAAAAAACTGAAGCCCCTAATCAGCCTATTCAGAAAGAAGATCCTGCCAAGGCTGTGACAATGAGAAGCAAGGAGAAGGACTCTCAAAACCCACAAGTTATGATTAGATATCCTCCTCCTAAAACCAAAGAGATCTTGAAGCCTTCCCCTTCCTTTAGTTTTGAGAATGAGATCCATAAAATAAAGATCCCTTTACCTTTTTTGGAATTGATAAAAAATGAGGATTTTAAAAGATATTTATCCAAAATGTTACAGCCAGAATCATCTCCAAATGCAATTTATTCCATAAATTTAAAAGATGAAAAACCAACAGTGATTTTAGGTCATTTGATAGAATATAAAGATGATTCATCCCCACCTTTTTATACTTCACTGAATATACATGATAAGGTGCTACACAATTGTCTCATGGATTCAGGGCCGTCCCACAATCTTATCCCAAAATCTGTTATGGATGAACTTGGGTTAGAATTCACAAAGACCTATCATGATTTATATTCTTTTGACTCTAGAAAAGGCAAATGTCTTGGAGTCATTAAGGATATGGTGGTGACCTTATTTTAGCTGCCCATGAAGAGTATACTTATGGATATAGTAGTTGTTGATGTTCCCCCCAAGTTTGGTATGCTCTTATCAAGATCCTGGATAAAAAGACCTGGGGGAACCTTGCAGATGGATCTCTCTTATGCTACTATTCTTGTTTTTGGGGGAGAACATAAAAGACTTTACAGGGAAGTTGAATTGGCTTACATCATTAGTGATGAAGCAAACCTCGCCAATCACCCTGTTTTTGCTTTTGATACAGATATGGGATCTAGTATTTTCCAGCTCACCGATGCCCCGGAAGCCCCTTTAGAAATCAGAAAAAATTCCATCAAATTTTCTGAAGACCCTCCTCTAACTACTTCTTTCTGGAAGATGTTCTTTGATGGAGCCTCTTCCAAGGAAGGTGCCAGTGCTGGAGTGATCTTTGTCTCACCAACTCAAGAAACTATATCTTTGTCATATAAACTAGAATTTGAGACTACTAATAATGTGGCAGAGTATGAGGCTTGTGTCTTAGGTTTGAGAGAAGAAAAAGACATGGGGATAGAGGAGATGTCAGTATTTGGGGATGTTGAATTGATAGTCCATCAGATTAAAAATATTTATCAAAAAAAGCATCCTAGACTTAGATCTTATAGAAATGAAGTATGGGATTTAGTGGACAATTTTTTCTCTGCTTTTAATATATCATTTATTCGTAGAGAAGACAATACTGCAGCAGATTCCTTGGCCGTATCATCAAGCAACTTTAGAATTCCCATACCACCAAAAATCAAGTATGATGTAGAAGTCAAATACAGGCCTTCTATATCGGACAATGTAAAATATTGGAAGGTGTTCGAAGATGATTTAGAAATTCAAAAATTTCTTAAGAATGTTGATGAATTTTCTGCACTGCACATTGATCAGGATCATGATCCAAAAATCACTCCTCATGCTGATGTTTTCCTCAATAAAATTGCTAATCATCATATTGTGCAGTTGCCTAGCAATCATATACCAAAGGGACTAGTTCCTTTGGAAATATTATTTGAGGTGAATGATGTAGCATTGAAAGGGAAGGTATCCACTGATGATGTTGATATCACTGAGTGAAATATGGGCACTGAAAAGGATCCAAAATATGTCAAACTGTCAAGCAATCTATCAGAAAAGAAGAGGGTTGAATACACTAAGTTGTTGAAAGAATTTGTTGATGTATTTTCTTGGACTTATGAAGATCTCAGAACTTATGACACAAGCATAATAGAGCACAAGATCCAATTAAAATAAAACACTAAACCTTTCAGGCAAAAGTTGAGGCAAATCAATCCTATGTTGTTTCCCGTCATGGAGAAAGAGGTTAAGAAGATTTTAGATGCAAAAATTACCATTCGTTTGAGGTATTCCGAATGGGTAGCCAATTTGGTCCCAGTAAGAAAAAAGAATGGGGAAATCAAACTTTGTGTCGATTTTCGGAATTTGAACAGAAGCTCAAAAAAGGATAATTATCCTTTACCCAAGATGGAGCATATATTACAGAAGGTGACAGGAGCAACCAGGATGTCTATGTTTGATAGATTCTCTGGATACAATCAGGTATCTATTTTTCCAGAAGACAGGGAGAAGACAACCTTCACCACTCACTGGGGGACATTTATGTACGCCAAGATGCCCTTTGGTTTGATGAACATAGGGTCAACTTTTCAGCGAGCTATGGACACAAAATTTATTGGAGAAAAGGATAAGTTTATTGTTATCTATTTGGATGACATAACTATGTATTCTCAGTCTGATAAGGAACACTGTGTCATTTAAGAAAGGTTTTCTTGAAATGCATAAAATTTGGCCTCTCTTTGAATCCGAAAAAATCATTGTTTTCCATGAAAGAAGGAAAATTATTTGGCCATATCATGTCACCTGAAGGAGTAAGGATTGGTTCCAGCAAGTTTGAGGCTATACAAAATTTGTCACTCCCTAGATCTAAAAAAGAGGTACAATCTTTTCTGGGAAAAATCAACTTTTTGAGAAGATTTGTGTCAAATTTTGTTGAGTTAGTTAAGTACATCACAGGCATGTTGAGGAAGGATAGTGAAATCAAATGGATTGTTGAGGCTCATGATTTTTTTGATCAAATAAATAAAGCCTTGACAGAATCCATGGTTCTTGTCATCCCCGACTACTCCAAGGAATTTCTTATTTTTTCTTTTGCTTCTTTTGATACAATAGCAAGAGTCCTATTGCAAAAGAACATTGAAGACTTAGAATAACCCATTTCCTTTTTCAGTAGGGAATTAAGAGATGCATAACTAAAGTATGACATTATGTACAAGCAAGCCTATGCACTGGTTAAATCTCTTAAGTCTTTCAGAGTTGATGTGCTGCACTCAAGAGTTATTTCTTATGTTCCATCAGTTGTTGTAAAAGAAATTCTTATTCAACCTGATATTGATAGAAAACGCAGCAAGTGGATTGCTAAACTACTTGAATTTGATTTGGAGATTAGGCACACAAAATTATTTAGAGGCCAGGGTCTAGCCAAGATCTTGGCTGAATCAAATTGCTCAGCACTGGGGGTGAATTTAATTTACTCATGTTCATAAAATCAGCAGGCTAGGATGAATGATAAAGGCCCTCAAGTCATTTCTACATTGGAAGATTGCAGCTGGTACAAGGACATTATATTTTTTCTACAAAATTTACAACCCCCAAGTGGTATGGAAAGAAACAAGGTGAGGGCCTTAAAACTCAAATCAATAAAGTATTGCTTTGTTGATAAAATTTTGTATTGGAAGGATCCATTAGGAGTTATTTTGAGATGCCTAGATCCCCAAGAAGCCCAAAAGATTATGTCTGATTTTCATGACAGTTTATGTGGGGGGCATCATTATTAGAGAAACACGACATATAGCATCTTCAGAGATGGGTACTTCTGGCCCAGTTTGTTCATGGATGTTTGTGCTAAGATCAAGGCCTGTGCTAAATTTCAGAAATTTTGCGGAAAACAACAGCTTAAGTCTTTTCCATTGAAGCCTGTGGTAGCCTCAGGACCATTCCAACAGTGGGGCCTAGATTTTATTGGGGAAATCCATCCTACTTCCAGTGGTCAACATAGATGGATATTGACTGCTACTGATTACTTTACTAAATGGATCGAAACTATTCCCACAAGGAACAATTTGCATAAAGTGAACATCGGTTTCCTGGAATACATCATAGCAAGGTTTGGGTGTCCTGACAGAATCATCACTGATAATGCTGCATCATTCAAGGCTGAACCATTAATTTAGTTCTGTGAACAATTTGGGATCACTTTGATTCATTCCACCCCTTACTATCCGCAGGGAAACGAGCTTGTAGAATCCTTGAACAAAAGCATTATAAAGATTATTAAAAAGATGTTAGAGTATAACAAAAAGGCATGGGATTCGAAACTAAAATTGTCTCTATGGCTTGATAGAGTGATAGTGAAAATATCCTTGGTAATTTCCGCTTTCCAGCTGGTATATGGAGTTGAGACAATTTTTCCTTCTCAACTTGCATTACCTGTGGCAAAATTCTTCCAGGATTATCAAGGGGAGCCAGATCATATGATCAAGAGGATTCAACAGTTGGATGAAGTGCAACAGATTCAAGAACAACTTGTAGATAAGGAACATGATCATCAACTAAAGATCAAGAAGGCATTCAATAAGAAGGTGAACAAAGAGGATTTTCAACTAGGCGGTCTCGTGCTCAAGTGGGATGCACCGAGACAAGATAAAGCCAAGCATGGTAAATTTGAAGCTTTATGGGTCGGCCCTTTTAAAATCTCATAGATATTCTCTAATAACACTTTCAAGTTGCAGAATATGGAGGAGGAAGAGGTTTTTGGTGGCCCTGACAATGGGCATTTTCTGAAAAAAGTACTTTGCTTGAGCCTTGAGTGTTTCTTCATGTCATTGTAAATATCATTTCCTTTTTTATTTTTGTTTCAATAACTGACCCCATAGACCAAGGATAAGGCACTGAATCTAATCATTCTTGGCAGACCACAGGGGGAATTCCATCCCGTGTGGAGACAATGTTATCACACTAAATTTCCTTGGGTCATTTAGTTTGTTTTTATCTTTTTTAAAGCCTTAGATTTTAATTTTTTTTAAAATAAAAATTAGTTTTTTCATCCCTTTAAAGTTATGTTTGATAGGACACCTTGGATGACTAAAATTTTGAGTCATAGCTCATGTTTTGATCATGAATTCGGTTTTTTATCCTTAAACCCTTTTAGCTCATGGTTTTTTCTTTTTGGTCTCTTTCATGATTTTCCCCTAGGTCGATACCTAACATGATCAAACTGATGTGACACACCTCTCTCCTCACTCATGACCTCACAAGCATGCCTCATTGTCCTCGCTCACCTATCTAATCATATTTTTAAATTGGAAACGCTACCTACTCATCAGGTAGTTCCGTAGCACCCATCATGTTTATCATACCACTATCCCAAGTCATGATTGCCATGAACGATACCATATCCCTTGTTTTCAGTGCTAGAATTCAGTTAAAGAGCCTTCAAAATATCTTGCATTCATGTTCCTGGATAATGGTTTCTAATTTTGAAAACTCAACAGTGTTGCACTGCATGAATTCGCCATCTCTGATCAGGTGACCACATGTCAACCAAATCTTACTACTGTGCAAGATTTCAAGGCTGAAGTTTGCTCATTTTTATCCTATGATTGCGCTGAAGAGCTCAACAGGTGTCCACTACGCAGGTATCCACTATTACCTCCTTTGCGTATTAATCCTCACAGGAAATTTGTGATTGGGTTTTTGTTTAGCTGAGTTTGCACAATAGTAAAATTTCATCTTTGTATGATAGCCTCGTCTCCTCTCCTTTTCAGACTTGTAAACCTCATGGCCAGTATGTGAGTCAGATTTCTCTTGTCTTCCTTAGCCCTTGAAGTTGCAAGCTTTAGACTAGTCTATCCTCTGCTTATGCGTTGCGCTATCCAAAGGCGTTGCTTAACCTCTCGCTGCTTCCCCTGCCTCCTTTCATCTCGAAATTAAACATTTTACTCAGCTGTATAGGGTCATGCTTGCATACTTGAAACCCCATTCAAAGTCTCCTGAGCATTACCAAACCATTACAAAGCCCTCAGTCTGAGTCATGGAGACCCCTAAATCGAAGAAAGCACATAAAGGAGGAAAGATAGTTAGGACAAAACTAGTGTACATGCTTCTTTTTAACACATAACCCATGTCAAGAGAGGCATTTCAAAGATTAGGGTGCCTCTTCTTCTATCAGAGCATGCAGAGAGGCCATCCAGAGGTAACAATATAGTTTTCATTGTAGTTTGATGGTAAGAAAACTAAGGTTGGGGATTTAGAGTTCACAGTGACTAAAGCCTCCATCTCAGCCGCAACAGGTATCCCCATTATAGGTGAAAGGTGGTTCAAAGCCATGGATTTGATTTTAGCTTATGAAAAAGATATTTTTAAACCTGAATATCAAGCCAGTGACCTTTCCAAAAGTATGCCAAGGAGCCAATTGATTGAACAATTTGATAGACTACTGAAGATCATACAGAGATATTTTACTTTTGAAGGGAGATTCAACACATTATACCAGTACCATATAATATTGTTGCTACATTCTACTGGTAAGGTTGAGATGAATATTCCTTATTACATGTTGAGGAGTATAGGTAATATGTCAGACAGGATACAGGCCAAATCTAAAGATGTGGATTCTAGCCTTTTCCACTTTGGATTAATCAGAATGCTAGTATCTAAGGAATTGGGCAAGAAAGATATTTCATGTAAGCACTTTGTGGTTACCTCTCATTTTAAGTTGGATATAGCACCCACTCCTCAATCATAGAGGGCAAAGAAGATCTTGTGATTAGAAACTTTCCTCCTTAGACTTTTGTAGACCTGATGTTTGCAGTAGTCCCTACACTCCTCTCAGTCAAGTATTCCCTATGTTCATACTTACTCCCAAACTACTGATAGAAGTTAGCCAAGACCTTAATTGCTAGTGCATTCTAGCCCTGTTTTTTGAGTTAGAACATTACCATTTGAGTCCTTTTCCATTTGACCCATTAAAACACTCTATCATTCACATATAACTTGATGGCTATTGGGCTTGCCTTCCATGCAATCTGAAGGTGACTCCTAGTGCTAACACCATGGATTTTCAATACATCATCCCAAACTTCGGAAGGATCTTTACAACATACTTCCTATTGTGTTTCTTATATGTTTAGTATAATGCACTCATTAATTATCAATACAGGATTCGTAATCAACAGAGTTACAAGACACCAGTAAGAAAGGTAATTTCTAATGTCACAAGTATATAATTAAACTAGATTATGCATGCTAGAAAAAAATCAAAATAGCAAACTACAATGCACTTTGGTTGTCTTTCACAGAGAGGCTATCCACTCCATTATGGCACATGCAAGTATGAGATGGAGTTGGTTTGAAAGATCAACTCTGCTATCTGACCCAGAAAACTAACTATGCAATCCACACTTCTGAAAGGGAAATCACACATCAATCATCAAGACATAGCATGGGTAGTTCAATAGTCAATATATTGAGTATGTTGTGGTTCACATTGTGCTTTTGTGGACTTCACTAGTTCTCCTTTAAATATGTCTGACCACTGCTGCCAACATTCATGTCTAAAAACCAAATTCATAAAAATAAAGCATATGCAAAAACAGAGAAAGTAAAGATCTCTAAACAATTATATAATGGAAATACTAGTCTAAGTTGTACTGCTATCATCTAACAGAGTTAAAGCTTCAACTAATTTAATGTTTACACTACTGAAAACAAATGCTAATGCTAATCTACAAAGATGTTTACCTTTGTTGGGCGGTGGGCCCTTGCCGCTTCAACAAGTCAGCTATTGAAGTCTATAGTAAGCTTGTCTTCAACCCACACATTACTCTCACTCAAATCTCAAAACATAACATCAAACTTTTGTTAACAACTCAACTCATATTCAATCATAGACAATCAAGACATGGAGATAAATGATGTTCTTCTATTAGTCTTCACTCAAAATATGTCCTGCAATATCATACGTTGTTTCACATGTTGGTAATATGCTAACTCTCCTCTCTTCCATCATCCTTGACACGGCTATTTAATAGTCTTAGTCGTGAAACACAAGGAGGTGAAATGATTTGCAAATCAGTCAAATGTTTAAATTTAATTATTCGGTTACATCTTTTAGCTTCATCCTCATGACACGAAGTGCATGAGGATGAGGCAATCAACAAACTATTCTAACATAGCCTTGCTAAATCAAATAAACATCCACCAATTGTCTTGGGTGATTTGGAGCTAAACTTGGTGCATTCGGTTCTCTATATTGGTACCGGATCGTGACAGGTAGATGGTACCGTATCACAACAGTGCGCAAATGGTGGTACCATATCACAACAGTCCACGACCGTTGGTATCGTATTGCAACAGATGAGATTTTAGTACCGGATGCATTTGGTACCATATTCGAATAGTGGTAGTCTTGGTGCACAAGTACCGGATAGCTGAGTTGGTACAGGAAGGTTGGATATCTAGAGGTCAAAGATTATACATGGTAAATTGAAGCATTAGTACATGAAATATTTAATTCCTTAACTTCAATAAACCACAAAATGCATGAATTAACCATACTTTACCTTATGACCTTATCAATGGCTAATGGTAGCATTCTTGTCATTCACCCAAGCTTTAGGTAAGCCAAAAAGGTATAGATGAAGAGTATAATAGGGTGATGGGGATGTCAATTTCGAGTCTCAACATTCCCCCATGCGAAAATCATTGCATGTCCTCATGCAACTAAAAACAAACCAATTTTTTTTCAAAACTTTGAGACTGTGTTCTTTACTTTGGTGGATCAATGATGTTGATGGTTGAAGCCTCTTCTTTCAGCTCCCTTTTGATGACCCTAACGTATTGTAGGAGTCGTAATACCTTCTTGAGCTTGTTATAAGTATCTTCATGTTCGTCTTGAAGTTATTGCCTGGTTGCTTTCGATTGCTCATTTTCATTTTTGATATACCTGTCCAAGAGTTGGTATTCCTTCACTTCTTGTTTGAGTTCCTGATTTTGTTTTTGCAGTTCCCCAATCTTTTTCTTCATTTGTTCTTTTGTCAAGGTGTTTGTTGATTCCATCATTACTGGTTGGATTCACTCCCTTTCCTCGACTTCCTCCCTCATCCCACATAAAGTAATAGTGGCTTGCTCCTCAGTCAAACTAAGGATGTCATCTTGGACTGATAAATCCTTAGAAGGGGAGGTAAGATCGATTGGATATTCCTGTGTATGAGGACTAACTATTGTTTTTCCCTTCTTTTCCATTCTCCTCGTGGTTCTTTTACAAGGAGGTACCGGATCAGGGGTGCTTACAGGCTTCCTTTTCTTCTTTTATAATTGTGAAATGGTGACAGGGGATTGTGCCATAGACTGTTTACTTTTAGTTTCTGAGCTATGCTTCCCTTTCTTCATCATTTTTGTCTGATGGCCCTCTTTATCAACTGCCACCATTGAAGTCTCCTCTACTAATTTGTTTTTACCTTTTGATTCAGAGCTTTTAAAAGTTTTATTGACTGTGGAAGAGGACCCTGCTTTTTCATGTTGGCTCACTGCCCTAGATGATGGTGGAGTTGTCTTATCCTTCTTTCCCTTTTGATTTTGAGGTTCCTTATTTTTCTTTGGAGCATGCTGGGTTTCCTCCACAGGTTTGTTTTCTATGGGAATGTGTTGAGTGATAAGGGTTTTCCAACTAATCCTATGTTTCCTAAGTTCATGTAAAACTGGCATTTTAATGAGACCTTGATGGTAAATGCTAGTCTTCTCAGTTTTGGATATGGATTTAACACCTCTTACGATTTTGTTCAAACTCATCCATAGAAAATATGGGAAATCGATTTTAGGGCCTCCTTCAAAATGTAATAGAAGCCTAAGATGATATATGAAGGTCACAGCATACCTGCCCTCACAAGTGACGAATTGTTGAAGACTAGTAATCATTGGATGATACTCCTCCTTGATATAGTTCCTAGGGATCCCCTTTTTCCAGTCAGGGTGTTGATGATCTTCTTTCAAGAATCGTTGGCACATCTCCTTGTTGATTCCTACGCCTTTGAAGTATTTGGCTCCTCTGTTAGGTAATCCCATGACCTCCCTTAAGGTTGCTTCATTAATTGTCAGTTGTAGATTACCTATATGTGCAATCTCTCCATCGTAACTCTGAATAAGTTTGTGAGACATATTCTCGTGCCAGCCTGTGAATTTTTCCATAAATAGCATCCATCCCGATCTAGCATATTTTTATTGACATAATTGGAACTCCTCGGTTTACCTATAAATTTGGAAGATGGGTTCGTGTCTACTAACGACCATCGTTATAAGTTGTGAGAAAAGGATCGGGCTATAACACAAGGGTTTGGTCAATTGATGAGGGTAAGGGTTAGGTACTGGAAAGGAGTAGGCTCGGGACTGGAGAAATCTCACGACAAGGGGGGATATGGTGATATTGTTGATAATGCGAATGGTAAGTTTAAGTAAGGATGTCGTAAGGAAAATTTATGACCAGGTGAGGCTTATCTAGATGGCTTCGCCAACAGATAAGCCATTTCATTTATACCCGTTACTGTAATTATCAGGACAAGACATTGGGTGTCAAAGTATCATTTTGGGATAGTTGATTGGAATTTCGGGTGGTGAATTTGATGTTGGATCATGGTTCATGACATAAGATAGGTTCATGAATTGCTTAAGGACGAAATATATTCGTGGCTTATCATTGCTAGACATGCTTCATATTTTGATATGATTTTTCCCTTAACCATGTTCGAGAGCTATGAGAGGATTGATTAAGTTTAGGCATATGGGTATGAGGGATAGGCGCATGGATTTAGTACTAAGGTCATAATATCTAGTATATATTTTCATACTTATTGTAGTTTTATGAGCATAGGAAAATAAATACCATGTTACCTTTGCTTTTACCTTTGTATGATTAATACCCATAGCATGTGTGACTGCTTGTAAATTATTAGAATTCATCCTATTAGACTAAAGTTTCTTGAAAACTTGGTACGGGAATATCATGTACTTCCTTTATTCTGTGCTTATCTTCTTTTGTATTTGGCTCTGCAGGGTGATCATGTGAGTGTGAAAAAGAGTTCTGAAGGGGCTCTTTGCCTTCCCCCATGCCGAAGATGTTGTATATCTGTATGCAAGAAGATTCAACATTTTATATCATAATGGAGAAAAGATGATAAGAGGAAAAGAAACTAATCAAATTGCAGAAGTACATTTATCACCTAGCATATGATCTAATACCTAAAAAGTAAAATTACCCTTCTTTTGATGGATTATTGACAAAGGTAGCATTCAGCAGTGAAACAGGGAATATTTATATGTTTGCCAGAAGAACAGATCCCACCTAACTTGCTTCAGAGATTTACTATCATTGGATGTTTATAGATAAATTTCACAGTATAAGTAGATTAGACTCCCTAGTTAGGGCTCCACTCTTAAGAAGTTTCCTTCTTAGGTAATGTAGGCTTTAGATGTCAGACCGGTAAGTTGACTTAGGGTGATTCTCAAATGGACATTTGCTTGAAGTAATTATGTTTCTGATTAATCTGGAGTTTGTATCTCATGAAAGCCAATAGTGACCTTTGCTCTTTTTGTTTTGGATGACAAAAGTGAAATTTTCAATCAGACAAGTATAAATGAGACATTTCTCAACCAAAACCCACTACCAACAAGCTTGTTCAGTACTCCAGTGGGGTAGTTGTGATAATTAGTGAGAGGTGCCTTCCCCAGGTAGAATGCCCCATTGCCAACAGGCCTGTTCGGTACCCTGATGGGTTTGCCTAGTCATACCACAGATCGGTACCCGCTGCCAGCAGACCTGTTCAGTATCCCGGTGGGTTAGTCTCTTAAACCATTTTTCCATCAGAGGCTTCTTGTCCATAGTCACCTATTTTGTTTTTTATTAAAGAGTGCTTTGCACAGTGACAGGGGAGGCTCGTCTGAAAACCTTTTTACAGGTTGGGATGGTATTGGGTTGGAAGGCATATACTCTTCTTTTGGATGTCTTTTAAAGATTTGTCTGAAGGAAAAATAAAATTTTATGCACATTATTTCTTTAGAGTGATCCAGATGTATAATTTTGTCTGAATTTGTCCATAAGAGAATGACCTAAAGTTTTCTTAGGGTACTAGTACATCCTCTTCCATACAAGTTTTGGTAGTGTGCCCATGGTAGAGAGTGTTCATATACTCATATGTTACTCTTTAATAAGATAATCCAATGAATACTATTGAAGTCTGGTTAGGGTGAGATAGTTACTTATAGGCTAATATATTTTTTCCTTTAAATCATGCTGAAACATTGGGTAAAGGAAACTTCTAGTCTTTCAAGCGGATTATGGTTCTTTGAGAAATCATAGGTAAGTATTGTGTCCCTCTTTTATTTTGTTTTTAAGCAACAGAACCAGAAGAAATTAAAATACTTCTTAGTAACAAAACCAAAAGAAATTAAAGTACTTCTTAGCAACAAAACCAAAAGAAATTAAAATACTTCCCTTTAGTTGTCAACAGAACCAAAAGAAATTATTTCTTCACGAGGGTTGCCATTTGATATTGCATTCGGCTTCTTGGTTCCAGCTTAAGTGGTTGTTTGCATGGCTTCATACTTCAGATTAATTGACATAAGATTTTGAAGTATGCATAGTATGCTTTGTCAATTAGGTAATGTGTCTTGATAGTACTGTAGAAGGACAAAATTCTGGTACCAGACTGGTACCAAACTGCTAGTACCAGACTGCTGGTACCAGACCAGAACAGGATTTCTGGTACCGAAGCATAACAGAATATTGTTGATGCCTACAAACTGAATTTTAGCAAGTCCATGAAGGATCAAGTAAATTATAGAAATTTACTTATAAAAAAAAAACTGTGAAAGTAAAACAAAGGGAGGTAAGAATCTATTGTTACCTTCAGGTTATTAACAAAATTTGATCCACACCTATGTACAAAAATTTCAAATAAACCAATCAATCAATGTGGATCAGTAGGAGGGTCTCCTTCCTTACTGATCATCTGCATATCTGAATTCTGTAGTATACGAGTTAGGAATTCTTCTTTTGACAGAGGTTTGTTGCAAAATCACAACCGGAGACCATTCACAAGTAGTGGTGTCTGTTTTTCATCAATTGTCTTTATCCTAATTGAACCATTATTGTAGACAGTGTCAATTTTGTAAGGTCCCATCCAACGGGTGGTTAACTTACCTTTGAAGTTCTTGAATCTGCTATCATACAATAGGGCCCAATCTCCTTGTTGAAATTTTTTCTTTTTGAGATACTTGTCATGCCATTTTGTTCTTTGTTCTTGAATGAGGGTAGTTATTTGAAGTGCTTTCTGCCTAGTTTCATCCAATTCATTAAGCTGCAAGAGTCTTTGTTGTTGGGCTTCATCCAAGTTCATGCCAACTTGTACTGCAGTCCTAAAGGTTTTGATCTGGAATTCTATGGGAAGAAGCACATGCTTCCCATACACCAACTCATAGGGTGTATGTACTGTTGTATTCCTCCAGGTGATTCTATAAGCCCATAAGGCTTATAATAATCTGTCAGCCCAATCCTTATGGTGCAGTTGTACTGTTTTGGTAAGAATGGACTCAATAACTTTGTTGGTAGATTATACGTGTCCATTTTCCTGTGGATGTTAGGGTGTAGATTTCCTGTGTTTGATTTGGTACTGTTATGTAACAGCTTTGACTAGATGAGAGGTAAATTGAGTTCCCTGATCATTCACAATTTTTCGTAGTACACCAAATCTAGTAAAGATATCATTAAAAAGGAAATCTACCACTGATTGTTCACTTGCAGCTAGTAAAGTTTTTGCTTCAATCCATTTAGTCACGTAGTCAGTGCATACAAGTATATACATTTTCTTTTTAGATGTAGGGTTAATGGGCCCTACAAAATCTAATGCCCATTTCTCAAATGGTTCAATGACTACTTGGGCTTGAAGTGGCATTTGGTCTCGTGCAGTAGGCTTACCCATTCGTTGGCATTCATCACAATTGGATACATAGGTTTTAGCATCTCTGAAAATATGGGGCCAGTAGTAACCAGATTGCAGAACTTTGTAAGCGGTCTTCTTGTCTACGAAGTGTCCTCCATAAGGACCATCATGGCAGGCTTGCAAAATATCATGAATTTCATCTCATCTTCCCTTACACATCTCCTAATCACCAAATATGGTCCTGTTTTGTAGAGGCAATCATCGTGCCACATGTAATTTGCACTTAGTTGAATTACTTTGTATTTTTCTCTAGGAGACAATTTCTGAGGCATCTTCCCTATCACAAGATAATTAGCGACATCTACATACCACGGAGTGAATGTATAAATAGAAAATAAATTTTCATCAGGAAAGTTATCTTCTACTGGTGCATTATCTCCCAGATGAATCATTCTAGATAAGAAATCAGCCACAAGATTATCTTTACCAGGTCTATCAATAATGTTGATATTAAACTCTTGTAATAATAAGAGCCATCGTGTAACTCTAGGATTTGTTATAGGTTTGTTCATTAAC
Source organism: Picea engelmannii (assembly GCA_009831015.1). Classification (NCBI taxonomy): domain Eukaryota; kingdom Viridiplantae; phylum Streptophyta; class Pinopsida; order Pinales; family Pinaceae; genus Picea; species Picea engelmannii. The sequence goes on from ML795246.1 coordinate 80,836, forward strand.
AATTTGATGGCTAAATGATCAGTGTGTACAAAAGCTTTATATCCTGTAATATAGTGTCTGAATTTATTGATAGCATGGACTACAGCTAGCAATTCTTTTTCTATGACCGTATAATTAACTTTAGCTGGAGACAGATTTTTACTAACGAAGTAAATAGAATAGGGCATTTGATTTTCTCTTTTTCCAAGGACTGCCCCAAGGGCTGTGTTTGGGGCATCGGTACAGATATGAAAAGGAAGGGACCAATTTGGTCCTCTTAACACAGGTGTAGCTGATAATTTATGTTTTAGAATTTTGAAAGATATTTGGCATTCATCATACCACTTAAATTCGGCTTCTTTAGATAATAATTTGAATAAAGGGGTAGATAGGCTTGTAAAATTTGGAATAAATCTTCTATAGTAACCAGTATGTCCTAAAAAGCTACGAACTTCCTTTTGTGAGGAAGGTAATATGATTTGTGTGATGATATAAATCTTTTCCGGATCAACTCTCATTCCAGAACCGGAAATGTGATGTCCCAAAACAATACCTTCAGTGAGCATCATTTTTTATTTTTCATTACTTAAGGAAAGATTTGTTTCCTTACACCTAATCAATACTTTTTCTAGACTGTTCAATGGTTTCTTGAAGTCTTGTCCATGGACTGTAAAGTCATCCATGTAGACTTCCACACAATCATTGGTCAAGTCAGAGAAAATGGTTAGGACAACTCTTTGAAAAGTGGCTGGGGCATTGCAAAGTCCGAAAGGGAGCACCTTATAAGAATATGTGCCCCAAGGGTAGGTGAAAGTGGTCTTCTCCTGGTCTTCGGGTGTTATTTGTATCTGGTTGTAACCACTAAACCCATCCAAGAATGAAAAATACTTCTTTTCGGACAGGGTATCCAACACCTGATCAATAAATGGTAAGGGAAAATAATCCCTATGGGTGGCTTTGTTTAACTCCCGGAAGTCTACACATATCCTCCACTTACCATTTTTCTTGGGAACTATGATAAGTGGAGATACCCATTGACTATCTGAAATGGGGTATATGAGATTGGCTCGAAGGAGTTTTTGCAATTCCTCTTTTACAATATCTTTAAGGGCTAGATTCATCCTTCGCTGAGGCTATCTAACTGGTCTGATTTGGTCATTAGTGTAGATATGATGTGTGCATGTGTCAGGGTGAATGCATTTCATGTCTGCATAATCCCATGCAAAGGCATCAAATTGTCTTTGTAGCATTTCAATCACTTGTGTCTTTTGTTCTGGTTCCAAACTAGAGTTGATGTACAACGGATTTCCTGGGCTAATCTCAACAAGTTTAGTAGTTTCTTCCTTATCTGATGAGGCTAGTGATAAAGTATATAATTGAGTAATATCAGGGTGCCAAGTTTGTTGAAATTCGGAACTAAAAATATGTGACAATTCTACAAAAGACCTTGGGTATTCAATGCAATTTGTGTCAACCAAAAATAATCTTAAGACTTCTTCATCTGATTGTTCTTGAATTCCTCTTACTTGTTCAAGTGTTAACAGAGGTCTGATGCAATCTTCCTCTCCATAAGGGTTTTCTAACCAAATAGGTACTTCCTGTGCTGGTTGGGAAGGAGGGAAGAGGACAAGTTTTTGGCTATGTGTGCCATTGGATACAGTCATCTCACCAGACCGACAGCTGATAAAGGCATCTGCTATGGCCAGCCAAGGGCGGCCAAGAACCACAGGGTGTCCTGGTTTGGAGGATGATTTAGAATAGATGACTCAAAAATCTACTGGATATTCCCAAGAAGCTAGAGTGACTGTGACATCATCTAGACTACCTGCAGGGCTAATGACTAACTTATTTACCAACTCGATCATGGTTTGGGTTGGTCTTAATTGGTTGATTTGGAGCTTTTTCATAGTGTCAAAAGGAATTACATTAATAGTTGCGACCAAATCAATGAGTGTGTTTGGTAGAGAAATGCCATTAATTTCGATAGTGACTACTGGATTTCTAGGGTCATTATATTTGTATGGCATTTTAGAAATAAATTCAGATAATTGTCCCACTACCTGAAAAAGGGGAGGTTCCTTCTTCTTCCTTCCTGGTTTCTTAATGCAAAGATCCCTTATAATTTTGGCGTATAGAGGGATATCCTTAATGGCTTGCAGCAGAGGTATTTTTATGCACACATTTCGTAATTCATCTTCTATATCTCTGTGCAAGGGTGGGTCAGGTTTCTTCACTAATAGTATTTCGGGGTAAGGTGGGAGATTAATTTGTTGGGGTACTCGTACAGACTGAGAATTGATTGGAATAGGAGGAGAGGCCTCTTCTTCTGCAGGGGTGGTTTGAGTGTTTTCTTCCTCAGAATGATTATCATTTTCTTCCTGAATTATTACTGCAGGATCTGATTGGTTTACAGCTTTCCTCGATTGTAGTTGAATTTCATAGGTGGGGAAGGTTTGAACTTCTGTATTCTGCACATGGTGGGTGGGTCGATTATTGGGGTTAGGGATTGGTTGGGCAAGGATTGTTGTTGGTCTTGGAGGATTGTGGGCAGCTTGGTTTTGTGGTTGTTGATTGGAATTTATAGATACTTGCTGCTGCTGATTTGGGTTCAAGGGGGTTGTAAATTGTTGTTGTATAGGAGGTGGGAGTAAAGATTGCATCTGTGGTGGGTTGAATCCAGGTAGTAATTGGGAAATGTTTGTAGGGTACTGTGGATATGTAGGGTAAGAGGGATTTCCACACATAGGTCCCCTCCAACCTTGTTGCCAAGGTTGAGTTTGCTGAGGTGTCCATTGTGGATAGGTCACTGGGGAAGGACCCCATTATTGTTGTTGATATTGTGTATTAGGATCATAAAATGTATTGGGATTTTGGGCTCTCCAAGGTATTCTGGAAGGGTATGGTTGTTCTTGTGAGACTCCTCCTCCCCTATACATGGCTTGTAGCTCAAGCAAGTTTGGACACTCAGATGTGGGGTGTTCTAGTGTACAAAAACCATAGATTTCTATGACATTTAATGGGCATTATTTCTCGTTGTTGTTGTCCCCAGCAACGGCACCAAAATGTTGTGCTTCTTTCGGCATCTATGACAAAATATTGCTAAAGAAACTTCTTCTTCTTGTTTCTTTTTCAGTTTCAGAGTATCTAACTAGTTACTTATTGTGCTCAAGATGTATGTTTTAAAGTTCTCCAATAAGTTTCCTAACTCAGTTCTAGTGACAGTCCCTGAGCTTTGTTTTGTATTTCTGCTAAAAGGATCTCTTGGTCCTTTGCCTATTTTAGCTTGTCCTCTTGAGTATCTCCTACAGTAATCTGCAACTTCTGAAAAAGGTTTTTGGTGTACGTCTCCTAAACTCAACAAGTTTAAAACTTCTATGCAATCATATATGAGACCTTTCAAGAATACAATTCTTACTACAATTGGATCTGTGGTGAATAGTTTTGAATTTTGATAGTTGTATAAGAATCTTTCTAAGTAGTCTTCAGGGCTTTCATCTTCTGTTTGCTGCATTTTAAAAATGTCGTTTTTAACATTATCCTTACAATAGTCTTGGTATTTTCATAAAAATGTGTCTTTCATTTGATCCCAAGAAAGGATTGTATTTTCTCCTAAGCTTATGAACCATCTTAAGGATGAATCTTTCATTGTAGCAGGAAAGAGCTTAAGTTTTTTGGCATCGTCTGAGTAGTTATAGCTTCTACATAATATGTCAAACTCGAATAAAAATAAATCTGGATCTTCAGTTGAAATACCTCTGAAAGTGGGTAGTGATGATAGTGGGATATTCTTCATGCTGATGTTTCTGGAAATATCTAAGATTGGAAACCCAAAAGTCTCAGTCTCTGTGGTTGCATTTCCTTCTTCTTCTTCCATTCTACTGATGGATGGTTCAGAAACTGGATTTTCTGTGTCTCCCAAATGTTCATCAGACTCACGTTCTACATGTCCCAATACTGATTCTTCCATTTTAGGTTCTCTTTCTAGAGCCTCGCTGGCTCCCCTTGAATTTTCTGTTGGTGGAATTTTTCCTGCACCAGTGTCAGTTGGATTAGTGGGGGGGGTTGTTTTTGAATCTTTGGAGCTTACAAATCTACCTTTATTATCTCTATATCTATGCATAAAATGGAAATTTGATTCTTTAACTGAATTGAAATCCTAATTCTATCTAGAAGGTAAGAAGGCAACCTGGCTTCAGAGAACCCCACTCTAGTGGCCACGTGGCTCTTCACTCATGTCTTAAATGTTTTATCCTCCTCTCTCAAGCAACCTTTAAAAAAAAATTATACAAATAATCTAGGCTAAAAATCACTTTCTACCGTTTGCAACTCCCCAGCAATGGCGCCAAAATTTTGTGCTTCTTATATGTTTAGTATAATGCACTCATTAATTATCAATCCGGGATTCGTAATCAATAGAGTTACAAGACACCATTAAGAAAGGTAATTTCTAATGTCACGAGTATAGAATTAAACTAGATTATGCATGCTGGAAAGAAATCAAAATAGAAAACTGCAATGCACTTTGGTTGTCTTTCACATAGAGGCTATCCACTCCATTATGGCACATGCAAGTATGAGATGGAGTTGGTTTGACAGATCAACTCTGCTATCTGACCCAGAAAACTAACTATGCAATCCACACTTCTGAAAGGGAAATCACACATCAATCATCAAGACATAGCATGGGTAGTTCAATAGTCAATATACTGAGTATGTTGTGGTTCACAATATGCTGTTGTGGACTTCACTAGTTCTCCTTCAAATATGTCTGACCACTACTGCCAACATTCATGTCTAAAAAACAAATTCATAAAAACAGAGCATATGCAAAAACAAAGCAAGTAAATATCTCTAAACAATTATATAATGGAAATCCTAGTCTAAGTTGTACTGCTATCATCTAACAGAGTTAAAGCTTCAACTGATTTAATGTTTACACTACTGAAAACAAATGCTAATGCTAATCTACGAAGATGCTGACCTTTGTTGGGCGATGGGCCCTTGCCGCTTCAATAGGTCAACTACTGAAGTGTACAGTAAGCTTGTCTTCAACCCACACATTACTCTCACGCAAATCTCAAAACATAACATCAAATGTTTGTTAACAACTCAACTCATATTCAATCATAGACAATCAAGACATGGAGATAAATGACGTTCCTCTATTAGACTTCACTCAAAATATGTCCTGCAATATCATACACTGTTTCACATGCTAGTAATATGCTAACTCTCCTCTCTTCCACCATCCTTGCCACGACTATTTAATAGTCTTAGTCGTGAAACACAAGGAGGTGAAATGATTTGCAAATCAGTCAAATATTTAAATTTAATTATTCGGTTACATCTTTTAACTTCATCCTCATGACACGAAGTGCATGAGGATGAGGCAATCAACAAACTAGTCTAACATAGCCTTGCTAAAGCAAATAAACATCCACCAATTGTCTTGGGCGATCTGGAGCTAAACTTGGTACATTTGGTTCTCTATATTGGTACCGGATCATGATAGGTAGATGGTACCGGATCACAACAGTGCGCAAATGGTGGTACCGGATCACGACAGTCCATGACCATTGGTACCGGATCGCAACAGATGAGATTTTAGTAACGAATTCATTTGGTATCGGATTCAGACAGTGGAAGTCTTGGTGCACAAGTATCGGATAGCTGAGTTGGTACAGGAAGGCTGGATATCTAGAGGTCAAAGATTATACATGGTAAATTGAAGCATTAGTACATGAAATATTTAATTCCTTAACTTCAATAAACCACAAAATGCATGAATTAACCATACTTTACCTTATGACCTTACCACTGGCTAATGGTAGCGTTCTTCTCATTCACCCAAGCTTTAGGTAAGCCAAAAAGGTATACATAAAGAGTATAATAGGGTAATGGGGATGTCAATTTCGGGTCTCAACACTTCCCTTTCCCTATGAATACTTCACCACACTTATTCCATACTTCTAGTCCCAAATAATAATACATGAAACCAAGATCCTTCATATCGAATACAGAGGCTAGCTCCTTCTTACATTGAATAATGAGAGGCTCTGCACCTATAAAAAACAAATCATAAACAAATAGTAGTAGGATTACAGGTGCATCATTTACAACCTTGTAAAAAAGTTTTGGATCAACATAGCTCTTTTAAAATCCAAGTCTCTTCAAGTAACCTTCAATTCATGCATACCAAGCTCTTGGAGTTTACTTGCCATACAAGGCCTTCTTTAATACACATACATGGGTTTCCCTTTGGTGTAACTCAAAAAACTTGGGGTTTCTCTATGTTTACTTCTTCCTCAATTACTCCAATGAGAAAAGAGTTTTTTACATCCATATGATGTAAAATCCAACCCATGGATGATGAAAGAGATATGATGGATCTAAGAGAGGTATATCCGACAACTAGAGAAAACGTTTCATCATAGTTTTCTCCCTCCTGTTGGGAGGACCTTCTAGCCATGAATCTTTCCTTGTATTTATTGATACTCTACAAACTTTCCTTCAAGTCTAGGCACAAATTCCCGTACACCATTATGTATTAATATTCTTCCATCATAGATTCCTTCCATTCTTTCTTCTTGATTGACAACCAAATATCCTCAAATGTTCAACACTTGGCTTCTTTATGGAGAAATCTTCATATCGAGACATGTTCTTCAATATATGATGAGGACTTATATTCTGAACATATACAACTATCATAGTTACTTCTCCCCCTAAAAACATGGATAGATTCGGGTCATTCATCATTGTCTTGATGGATTCTTTAATGAATCGATTCTTTCTTTCTGCTACACCATTTTGTTGAGGATTGTAGGGAGTAGTGAGCTCCCTCCTAGTCATGACCTCTTTTTAGAATGTCTTGAAATCATATGAGGTGTATTCTCCCACTTTATAACATGGAGGTTGACATTGGTCCACACACATATGAGTGAACGATGTCCAAAACTTATTTTGATTTACACACTTCCTTTAGCATTGATACTTGGTGAGATCACCTGCCTCACCACTTAATGGAGTCATTTTCTCCATGTTTTTCAACTGTCACTCTAGATCCTTGTCAAATATATCATCTATGACCTTCCCCGAAAAAGAAAAACAAGAGAAAAAGTATTTCCAATAGTGTTTTCATAAGAACATATCTATGGTAACAAGGATGGTAGTCATCATAAGATTACCAAGGTGACCTACCTGGGAGAAAGACAAGAAATAAATCATAGAGGATATGTTAGTTCATTTTGCAAACAAGTCCAATAAGCATCAATACTTACATACAAGCAAGAGTACCTAACAGTAATAGACCCTTTCAAATATTGTTGTCACAACTATAGCTCATACTTGTACTATAGAAACTATCAAACTTGATATGTGCAAATTGAAACTTAAAAATTTGATTAATCAAACTTGGAACCTGGAGCCTCAACTTCCTGTTCCTCTGAATGTATTGAATCCAATATCACTGCTTGGACAAGGTCTCTTGTACATTCCCTGTAAAACAAATTCATTCTTTGATGGATAATATAACATGGAAAACATATACAAGTGCATACCTTTGAAATTTGTAGCATTGTTCAACTTGTCTTCTAATCTGAAACTAGACACCATATTGACACGAAGAGGTTAGAAACTGAATAAAAAAGGTTCAATGATTAGAACAAGCTAGAAACTGTGAAATTTCAACTTTGACCATAAACTCAATTTGACCAAAAGTCAACCTTTTACTTTGACCAAAAACTCAAAATTGATGTTTTTGTTGGCTGAGGGCACCAGAGGTTGTGCTAGGATAGGGAAAAATAGAATATCTGGAAATTAGGTCCAACACTTCACTTAAGGATCCCAAAGAGTTAGATTAGGGTTTTCTACAACTACAAATTCAAAAACCTTGGTTGCATCTACAACTGGTGCCACAATGAGCTTGACAAAGAACTGCCACTCTACCTTCTAGCAGTTATATTGTCCTAAAGGTGGTGTGGGACCATAACCTGTTAAAATATTGACATGCTCATTTTACCATAGAAAATATCAGCATTGTGACCCAACCATAGGAACATAGGCACACCTAAGCACCATAACCTTTTCTAGATAGAATGATTCTCAAAGCATCACTAGAACCAATAGATAACCAAGAGAGCACATATTTCTCCAAGGATAGCTCACCAGAAAGAGTGTCTCAAAGCCACAAAACAAGAAATATAATCAGTTGCAGTAGTTGTAGTTTCACTTTGATCTAGGTGGATATCAGTGGCAACCCACCTTTTCCGGTTCAAAACAGTTTTCTGACAATTTTGGTAATTTACTATTTTTAGCAGCTTTTCACTTCCAGAGCCATTTTGAGGCCCTAAACGATGTATTTAGGGAAAATGGGTAGAAATATGGAATTTCCTTTGATATTGAACCTAAATTTAATATCTTTGACGATACCTTTCCAACGGCCTATCATAAGCCTAAAATGGAGATCGTATGCAAAAGTTACGACCGTGGGAAGTTGATGTACTAACTTACCCAAACGGGGCCCACATGACTTTTGGCGCTTCATCTCCTAGGGTTAGGGTTTTTGGATGTCTGGGGTTTTTGGAATTCCTATTTATTATAAAAAAATCCTTCAGAGCCTCATTGTAATCATCTTCTTGTGAATGAGTGCAATAGTCACATCTCTTCTCAGAGATAAGCCGCCACCATTCCAGCAAGCTTGTTTCTGTTGCATTTTACAATTTCATCTTATTTACTTATTGAATAGAAAACCATTTTTACTGTATCTCTGTTATTTTGTGTTAAGAACATGTTAATAATCTATATTCATCTCATTCTTCCCATAAAATCCAGATCAGTGGTATCAGAGTGGTCTTCTCCTTGTCGTCTTAATGCATGTCCCCAATGAGGTCGGAGTACAAAGAGTTGGGTGTTGAGCTTGTTTCTTTTGAGGACAAAAGCTCTTGCATTCCCAAGAGACCTCTCATGGTAGGAGAAAATAAGGATGACGAGACATGCGATCCTTTCAAATTGTTGATTAAGGAATCCCTCATGCAACAAAGGAACGAGATGATGGATAGTTTCACGCAAATCCTTCGATGGCTACCAACAAGCGATGCATCTTCTTCGAGTGGAGGCGCTGCCCCCTTCAAGGTACAAATAAACTTCAATATTCCTATATTTGAAGTTCAGATAGACGCAGATGCTGTAGAAAAGTGGTTGAATCTACTAGAAGGGTGTTTTTCTATCCATAACTTTTCGAATAGAGAAAAGATTACTTTTGTGCTCCTCAAAGTCATTCCCCATGTCAAATATTAGTGGGAAAATTTCTGTGAGAAAAAGGAAACAGAGGAACCCTCATTATTTACAGTCACAGCCACCTAGGAATCCATTGGGGATGTTATTGAGGTATTGAGGAACAATACTACCCTATCGAAATTTATGATGACTTGTATACCAAATGGACCACACCGCGGCAAGAAAGAGACCAAGCAGTGGCATATTTCACAAATATCTACTATAACTTGCACACCAAGATGGGTATAAAATATTTAGAGTGACATCTGGTGCTCAAGTATCACAGTGCTCTACATAGATACATCCAGACCGAAATGGAATTTCTGGACATCTCATCCTTGGGCGTGGCCTATCGACATGCCGTCAAAATCGATCAGAAGCTCAAACAAAAGACACGAAAATTTGGTCCTGGGAACCCCTCACAACAAAATATAGGAAAGGGCATCCCCAATCCATAGAAAAAATGACAGAGCAAATATGGACAGTATCATAACAACCAGTTCAAGCTGCAAGCAAAGAATGACACCGGAAAGACAAAGAAAGATACCGTGAAGTGGTGCAACTTCCATAAGAACCCTTGGAATAAAATTATTGACTGCCACTCAAAGGATTCGTTGGTGACCGAAGTGAAAGCCTCTGAATCATATGTGGGTTTTGACTCTAAACCAGAACCAGAAAGGGGAAGACAGATCATTGACATGAAACCCATTTCCACCATTGCTACCAACAAGCTCCATCCTGGTGAACCAGATGAACCAGAAGAAGGAGAGCGCCTCTTCCATTCATAGATGTGGGTAAAAGGAACCCCACTGCACTTCATCATTCATAGTGGTAGCTAGAATAACCTCATCTCAGCAGAGGTCGTCAAGCGGTTGGCCCTGCCGACAATCCTGCACCCACAACCCTACACCATTGGATGGCTCCACTAAGGAATCGATCTCCGCATTATCTAACAATGTCGAATGTCGTACGTCATCAATCCCTTCAAAGACGAGGTATTGTGTGATGTTCTTTTGGGCCAACCTTATTTATGGAAACATAATGTTGTATATGAGTCTAGGCCTCGTAGTATTATTATTACTTTGAACAGGAAATTGTACAGGATACCCGAGGGAGTCCCACCTAGTGCTATTTCCTTGATTTGTGCTAAGAAATGCAGGAAGGTCATCTCACAGATGGGGAAGTTTGCCTTCTTCATGATTCGCTCTCAGAATAAGTGAAAGATGACAGACACAACAGAAGCAAGTAAATAAGGCCATGGAAGAATACTTGGATATCTTCTCCTCACCTACCGGGGTACCTCTGCACTGCCAGGTCAAGCACCCCATCGATCTGACCCTCGACGCACATCTGCCCAATGGTCCAGTCTATCGTTGCTCTCTGTTAGAGAATGAGGAGATCAAGCGACAGATCCAAGAACTGCTCCACAAGGGTCACATCTGTCCCAACTCATCACCTTGCAGGAGCCCAATCGTGCTAGTACAAAAGAAATATGGAACATAGCAACTCTGCATTGATTACTGGGATCTGAGTAAAATCATAGTCATAAACTGGTACCCGATTCCCTGAATCTACAAACTACTTGATCAAATCATGGGGGCCAAATACTTTAGTAAGATTGATTTGAATTTTGGCTACCACCAGGTCCCGATAGAACAAACATATGTATGGAAGACCACCTTCAAGTCAAAGGAAGGCCTTTTTGAATGGTTGTTCATGCCCTTTGGTTTGACAAATGCTCTAGCCACTTTCAAGAGGATGATCGACGATATCCTATGACCATTCAACAATACTTTTGTAGTGGTGTATCTGGATGACATTCTCATTTACAACAAGACTTGGTCCGAACACTTGCATCATATTCAACAGGTTATGCACACCCTGTGGCAGCATAATCTATATGCCAACTTGGAAAAATGCTCCTTCGACATGGACAAGGTCCATTACATGGGCTACATCATCGATCGACATGGCGTACGTGTGGATCTAGACAAGATCCAAGTCATGCATGACTGGCCAACCCTAGCCAAAATCACTGAGCTTTAGAGCTTCTTGAGCCTTGCCAATTTCTACTGCAGGTTCATGTTGGGATTCTCCCATATTGCATGGGCCCTCAGGCAAATAACCAGGGGTGGTGGTAAGGAGAAATTTGCGTGAGGCTAGTCCCAAGAACAAGTGCTCGCTGATTTGAAGAAGCGCTTGTGATCAACCCCAATACTTTCACTACCAGACATGCATCAACCCTTTGTGATCGAGACAGATGCTTCAAACTATGTTGTGGGTGCCATTCTCACTCAGCACAACCACCCTGTGGCCTATAATAGTGAGACACTATCGGATGTTGTCTGTAAGTACACTACTTACGACAAAGAAAGGTACTCCATTGTGAAATCCTGCCGCCAGTGGATACATTACATTCTTGGGAAGGAGACAATCATCCACATTGATCATAATCCACTGCAGTTCATGAAGACACAAGGAAAATTGCATAATGACCGCCATCAAAAGTGGTCCACATACTTGTAGCAATTTCACCTCAACATCAAGTATAAAATAGGAAGCACCAATCGCATCGTTGATTGCCTCAGCAAACCGCCAGTTGCAACACTCACCACGGTGCTAGAATCTTGCATCCATGAGACCTATGGATGGCCCCAACTCTATGAGATAGACTCGGCCTTCGCCACCACCTACCAAATGTTGGGTGCAAATGTAGTTGTCGATAATTTCCATCTTTAGGATGATTTGTTGTGTCATTTGGGCCATATATGTGTTCCATCAAGCAAGCGAGCGAAGTTGATATGGGAATCCCACTACAGTCAAGTGGTAGGACACTTCAGTGTTGAAACGATAGTGGTTATGTTACAGAAACATTTCTACTGGCCGAAACATCGACAGGAGGTCAACAAGTATATTAGTTCCTGCACTGCCTACGCTATTGCCAAACCGACCACTAAGAAACAAGGCATGTACACTCATCTTCCTACTCCTGAAAGACCATGGGAATCCATCTCAATGGACTACATGTTGGGCCTCCCATCCACCAAGTGGGGAAATGACTGTGTTTTTTTGGTTGTTGATTGTTTTTCTAAGATGGCGATTCTAGTTGCCTGCAAGAAGAGAATCACAACAGAGGCCACTGCCAAGCTCTTCATTGAACGAGTCTGGGTACATTTTGGAATCCCACAAACCATTGTCTCAGATCAGGACATTCTATTTCTCAGCACATTCTAGTCGAGCCTTTGGTCACTGTTGGACACCAAGCTCACCAAATCCACGACCTTCCACCCCGAGACAGATGGCCAAACCGAGGTCATAAATCGAATGATTGTGCATATCCTTCACATGTATAATTCCAAGCACCCTCGCACATAGGATGAGAGCCTTCCCTATGTCCAACATAGCTACAACCGATCCTTGCAAACTCAACCGACCACAACCCCTTTCAAGTGGGGTTGGGATTCCAGCCATTGGGTCCCATAGATGTTTCACTTCCCCTTGAGGTCACCTCGACCGACTCATATCCTGATCCAACTAAAGCTGACAAAGCCACCTGGTTCATTGAGCGGATCTAGCACATCCACCATTAGGTTCAGGATATCCTACAGAAGTCTAATGACAAGTACAAGCAGTGCCATGATCAACATCAGGTGCCACATAAGTTTCAGGTGGGGGACAAAGTTTGGTTTCACTTGGAGAAAGAATTCCTTACAAGACCCCATCGGAAGCTTCACCCACTCCATTATGGGTCGTACACCATCACCAAGGCCATGGAGGATAATTATTTTGAGCTCAACATTCCTCCTTTCCTTGGCCTGCACCTAGTGTTCAACGTGGATCTCCTTCACCCTTATTTCCCACCATTATTGGACACCTCAGAAGTAGCCTAACAACTGACACCAACAGAGCTCAACCCCGACTTCATACACCAAGCATTAAATGATTAGATTGTGGACACACAGATCAAGGGCAATCAACAACAAAGGATCCATCTTTATCGAGTCGTCAAAGCTAGGCAGTTCCTGCACCAAGGCAAGTGGCTCACCCCGGGCCAAATTCAACAAAACTTTCCTCATTTGATGGGGGAACTCAACTCAATGGAGACCATTTATTCCTAAGGAGGGAGGATTGATCCAGGTAGATATCAGTGGTCACCCACCTTTTCCAACTGGCTCAAAACAATTTTCTAGCAATTTTGGTAATTTACTATTTTTAGTAGTTTTTCACTTCCGGAGCCGTTTTGAGGCCCTAAACGATGTTTTTTGGGAAAACGGGGAGATATATGGAAATTCCTTTGATATTTCCCCCAAAATGAATCTCCTCTATGATACCTTTCAAACAGGTTATCATACACCTAAAACAAATATCTTATGCAAAAATTACGACCCCGAGAAGTTGATGTACTAACTTACCCAAACGAGGCCCACATGACTTTTGGCGCTTCATCTCCTAGGGTTAGGTTTTTTGGATGTCTAAAGTTTTTGGCATTCATGTTTATTGTAAAAAAGGCCTTCAGGGACTCATTGTAATCATCTTCTTGTGAATGAGCACAATCGTCACATCTCTTCTCAAAGATAAGCCGCCACCATTCGAGCAAGCTTGTTTTCATTGCATTTTACAATTTCAGTTTATTTCCTTATTGAATAGAAAACCATTTTTACTATATCTCTGTTATTTTGTGTTAAGCACCTGTTAATAATATGTAGTCATCTCGTTCTTCTCATAAAATCCGGATCACACTTACCAAGAATACCACCAAGAATATCATAATACTACCAAGAATGTCACCAAGAATACCACTAAGAGATACTAGAAGGTAAGGTGCATATATTAGGCTAGATAGTGCTAGAGAGAGACCAAGAATCACCCCATAGGATCCACCTTCCATTCTTGTAGTTGTAGCTCCAAAATTGTGCCACTTTTGAGAGACTGAGTAAGGTGAATGAGTGCAAGAGATCAATTGTCCTCTATTTATAGTGCTCCCTGTCAATTATATAGGCGAACTTGTCCTTTTGGAGGATAATACTTTAATACTATTCATTATATTGAGTCGGATTTTTTTCTAGGGTTTCTACACATTATTTTAGGGTTTCTCTTGCTTCCAGGACATTATATTCTAGCCAAAGGTTACACATGGAGGTTAATACCTTCCATGACTACCATAATATCAACACCCTCTAGTCATCGTGTTAAAGAAACAATGATAGGGTGACAAGGAGGGATACGAAGGATATACAAGAGCCAAACAATGCAGATGGAGGGGGAGTTGAACAAAGATGAGCAGAGGAAAGGAAAGATGGTCAAACCAATTCCAAACGAAGGTCGAGATACACAACTTATCCATCAACCCAGATAATAAACAATGGAAGTGGACTTAATGATTGATATGAAATCTAGTAAAAGGATTTATGTCTATGTGAGTGATCATAACAAAATGAATAGTGCAAATAACATACCAAGTAGGATATAGGTACTATTGGAGCGTCGTGTGTTGAGATTGATCATGACAAGAATGAAGAGCCATGAGAAGAGCAGTACATGCATAAAGGGTGGGTTTAATTTTCATGAGGTGATGTTAGAGGTGGTTGGGGGGTGGAAGGTGTCACCATCTTGGAGTGAGGTATCAAAGCCTGTCTTGGAGGGAAACCCCATGTATTGTCTCTTCCCCGTCACCCTATAGGAGGTGTTCCACATAAAATTTAATTATGTCTTTTTTTTTAACCTTTTTATGTAAGAAAATTGTAAGAATTTATTTGTGTAATTAGGAAAAAATAAGAGTAAGTTATAGTAGGTCAAGGTCAAAGAGTTGGATTTCTCCCTTTCATTATTTTGATGTGAGAAGGTTTG
>ML795246.1:97356-109402 GCA_009831015.1 Picea engelmannii
GATGAAATCAAAGAGAAGTTTAATAGAAAATACAAGGTTTAAAATATGGAATTTTTTTGTCTATGATTTCCACAAATATGATCCACATTCGATATGATTTTGCCTCAACTATAATACGTTAACGGTTGCACAAAATTATGAACCTAAAACATTCTATGACTTAATAAATTTGTGTACGTTAACGGTTGCACAAAATTATGAATCTAAGACATTCTATGATTTAATAAATTTGTGAACAACAAATGTAACTAATAATTCTCCCATAACATCCTTGCACTTTCGCAAAATTATGAACCTAAAAGAATTCTATGATTTAATAAATTTGTGAACAAAAAATGTAACTAATACTTCTCCCATAACATCCTTGCACTTTTCCTTTTTGTATTGTAAAGAAACTACAATGCTCTTTTTCAATAGAGGTGTCTCCTTTATGAATTCAGGTACTAATGTATTTTGAACTTTTACTTATATATGATCACCTTTCTATCATTTACTTCCAAAATATTATGATAATCTTATTTCCATTTTGTGTTTCTATGTGTATTATTATTTACAATCATTATTTTATGAATTTTAATTTAAAATAATATTTAATAATTTGATAAGTAAATGTACATTATTTTACATATAAAATTTATATTTATCTTGTGAGAACATTTAATTCATTTTTACCAAGGTCATTATATTACTTTTCATTTTACAAATATGAGGAAAGTAAATATGTTTAAATTAATTATATATATATGTTATGGACTATGTTAATATAATTTATTATTTTTATTTTTATTTGTGTTATTAGTATTTATATTTTTACTTGTCCAACTGTCCTTTTTTGATGGACACGTGTATGAAACAAAAATTTTATTAAGTTAAATGCCAACTGACTATGACTCCATGAGTGGGGAACAAGTTTGAGTTAACTCAGAGCTGATTTTTACAAGTGTTAGAAATTGAGTTTTGTCACTAGCAGCCCTTAAAAATCAGGGATTTGTAAAGATGCAAATTTCCCCAAGGAGGGTGAGGAATGAAAAGTCCTAGGCACAAGGTAAATACAACATATGTGGGAGGGAGGATGTTGTTTAGTATGTTAGAGGAATGATAATTGTTTATATCATTATGAACACATCTAGTGTGAGGTAAAAACATTTTTGTCTTAACTATTGAAGGTGATAGTGGCTAAGGAGTGTGACTCAATTTTCCCTTATGGATTCATGGTCAGGATAGGCGGTGATCAAGACAAGTGATCGTGGTTGTTATGTTTCTACGATTGGGTGGAATGTGGCTATTCCATTTGTTTCATAGCATCAATATTCAGATATGTATTTCAGCTATGTACTTTAATGGTTGATGTTATATTGTTTATGTTATATGGTTAATGTTATTCTTTATATTCCATATATATATATATATCAGAATCTATTAAGTGGAATATGTAGCCATATTACATTCGTGGATTGCCACTGTGTAAGAGTATATGTAGTGACGTTTATGAAGTGTTTTAGCTTAGTATATATACATAGAATATAAAAATGTGTATATGTGCCTATTGGCCATGATGGAATTATTTCTTTGATTGTTGTTCAACTACTGGAAAAAATCAAATACTTCAAAAAGAAACATATATAAATAGACTGTATGTAAATATTCTACTATAATGTTGAGAACGGGTGGGAAAAGAATAAAAGTCTGAATTACATTCTTTTTATCTATTAACACATAAAGATAGCTGATACAAAATATCTCAGAATGTTTGAAAAATTACATTGATTATAGTATTTAGGTCACTGACCAAATAGTACAGATGGGGTTCCATATACCCAAGAACTACACAACTAGTTTTAAACAGAGTTTTAAAAGAGCCTACATAGAAACTATATGTAACTGAAGTGAATACACTCATGCACCGATGAAGGAAGATTATGGAACTCAAATACATTTTGGTGGTAGGAAGATTCTTTCACCAAACACACTGTTATTCCCAACCTGCAAGAGAAATAATGTGAAGGTGTTAGTAACTTCACTAGTATTCAAGTTATTAAATAATGAGATAAATAAAATAAGTCAAGTACACAACGTATCTTTGATCCTGATGAATATTGGATTGCCTCTGTTTACCTTTGAAAAATAGTTGATCCATGATTTAGGAGGAGGAGAAGTGGGTTCATAACCATATGATGGGTTCCCTTGCAAAGAAAAAGGGACCCATCATTATTTTTTATCCATGCATATAATTTCACTTGTAAAATTAAAGAAAGAATAAGAGACAATTAAATAAAGTTTTGTTGCTTCATCATTCATGTACATGTCCTCTAAAATCCTTTGAATATAAAATACAGAGAATGGATATAAACAGAAAGATACAGATTGTAACTACAGAAGAAACTTGAAAAAGAATAGTCAACAAAGAGGTAGCAACAACAAGCAAAAAAAATACCAGTTTGTCCTCAAAATAGTATTTTTACAGAGTAACCATAAAAAGAATTACCTAGAAGTATTTACCAAAATCATGTATAGAGGACCAAAAGGGAGGAAGGAATTTTACTATGACAAAGTCAACAAATTAAATTAGAGCTAACAATTATTCCTGTATCACACAGATGTAATTGTGACAAGGATAAGGATTACGATAAATAAATTATTACATTGATGATTAATTACAAAGGTGCACAGGATGTGATCTGGATATATATATATATATATATATATATATATATATATATATATATTTGAGTAACGATCACAGTCGAAGATATAGAGAATAACGACAAATCTAGGGCACAACAAATAATCTTTAACCATTAATAGAGATAGAGAGTTACAATTTCACTCAATGGGCTATGGATTGAAGGAATCTAATAACCAGTGAATACATTCAGAGAATGTCGGTTTCCCTTAAAGTAAAATTAAAGGTTTTTCAACCTTTCTATACAAAAGACAAATAGATCGAATACAAACTAACCACACAAAGAATAAACTATCCAGACTGTAACAAATTTATTGAATAAAAGAAGCTTCGTGGACTACAACCAAATCCTCGAAGGGAAAGAAATTTAACACCTTAAATGCATTCATTATCGACCTTCACTCAAGGTTTTGTATTTAAAATGTGTCAAGGATGAATATTATTGCATAAAAATTTCCGAAGAAATGACCATGGGGTGTAACAAACTCTATTCAACCTAAACCAAAATGATTAATAAGAAACACAGAGGGTTTAGTATGGAAAGGTTTTACACTGAATCCCAACCTCAAGATTGACTGGGATAAAATATAGAATGATATGGGTTGGATGACTTATAGTCAATAGGGAAGAAGACACAGTAACCCTATCTCTTATAGCCAAACCCGATTGATAAAACCTACAATATTAAACACAATAGACAAGTGAAGCCTTATCACAGTGGAACTTGGAATGCAGCGTATACAAATGGAAACAATATGTGGGTCCAACCTTCATACCAAAGAAAAGCAGAAGTAACATGACATGGAAACCTAGATAATGCATTTACACCCGAGGATGCATTACAATAGAGAATGCATTGCATAGAGAATATATGGCACCAAAAACCCATCACAAATGTTTACAAAGCATGCAGTTACTTACTCGTGCTTGTGGAGAATTGTTTCCAGCGTGTGGTTGCCACCATTTTTCTACACCAGGGCCGAGAACTACCAAGAACCACAGGACGCGAGGAATAACACAGTGAAGAGGAAAATGTGAATGATATCATAGAGGTGACTACGATAAGTGAAATGATACCTCAAGACCCTTGTCAGTAGGTAATATCTTGATCCAGGTGGATATTGGTGGCCACCCACCTATTCCAACTAGCTCCTCGTGTCTGTTTTTTGTTCAACACGTTCTTTTGCACTACTTTGTAATTGTGGGTTCTATGCTTCTAGGGCTGTCTGAATCCCCACACATCCCACAGGTGGATACGGGTGGCCTCTCGCCTAATCCAAATGTATTATTTTGTATGTTTTCATGTCAGCACATCTTGTTGTACTTCCAGGGCCATTTTGGGGCCCTAAACGTTGTTTTTTTGGCTAACCACAGTCAAACTATAAATAGAGTCAGATTTTGACAACACAATCTATAGCTCTCTGAAATACATTTCCAACCGACTATCACGTGCCTAAAACAGAGGTCATATGCAAACGTTACGACCCTTGGAAGTTGAGGTACCAAATTACACAAACTTGCCCATAGAGCCCACATGAGTTTTGGTGTTTCACCTTCTAGGGTTAGGTTTTTGGATGTCTAGGGTTTTGGAATTCATGAGTAATATCAAAAAGGCCTTTGGAGCAGCATTTTAATCCATTCTTCTTATATGGATGCGCGTAGCAGCCACATCTCTTCTCGAAGATAGATACCACCATTCAAGCAAGTGTTTCAGTTCTACAGTTTCACAGTTTCAACCTATTTCATTATTTAATAGAAGATATTGTTCACTACATATTTGTGTTAATCTTCATATATTTGTGTTTATTGTATTCAGTCTGTTCATCAATTCGTTCCGCTCCTAAATCTAGATCAGTGGTATCAGAGTGATCTGCACTAAATTTATTTTTATTCGTGCATCTCCTCGACAAGATCTGGGTACAATAAGTTGGGAATCGAAACAATCGAGCCATTACAATATTGGTCACACCGAGCCTGACAAAAACCCATGAGGGATGAAAATAAATATGATTTAGCAAGAGATCGTATTAAAATGTTGCTCAGGGAAGCCCTTGCGCAACAAAGGAACAAAATGATGGACAACTTCACGCAAATCCTTAGATGGCTACCCATAAGAGAAGAACATTAATCAAGTGGCCATGCAACCCCCTTCAAGGTACAGGTAAATTTTGATGTTCCATTATTTGAAGGATTGATAGGTGCAGATGTTGTAGATAAATGGTTGAATCTGCTCGAAAGATATTTTTCTGTCCACAATTTTTCTGATAGTGAAAATATCACTTTTTCACTCCTCAAGGTCATTCCCCATGTTAAATACTGGTGGGATACTTACTCCGAGAAAAGGGACATGGAGGAATATACAATGTTTTTGGTGACCCCTACATGGGATTCCTTCTTGGATTCCATTAAAGAATAGTACTACCCTGTTGGAAGCTACTAGTACCAGTATACTAGATGGACCACCCTACATCAAGAAAGGGACCAGACAGTACCATATTTCACTAATATTTTCCATACCCTATGCAGCAAATTGGGTATCAAATACTCTGAGCGTCATCTAGTACTCAAATACCATGGTTGTTTGCATAGATAAATTCAAACAAAAATGGAGTTCCTGGACATCGCCTCATTGAGAACGACTTATAGATACGTTGTCAAGATCAAGCAGAAATTTAAGTAGAAACGATGATATTTTGGATCTACAAACCCCTCATAGTGAAGTAGGGAAAAGGAATCCCTAACCCACATAGAAAGGGACCAAGTCAAAATGGTCTCCCTTGGGATAACCAGTCCAAGCCCCAACACAAGAAGGGCAATGAGAAGATGAAGAAGGAGATGAGAAAGTGGCGTGAGTACCATAAAAGTCCTCGGCATAACACTGAATAATCTCTCTCCAAGAAGTCCCTCATGGCCGAGATGAAGGCTTCTGAGTCAGAGGATGATTCTGATTTCAAGTCAAATCCAGAAGGAGGGAAGTAGATTATCAATGTTGAACCCAGTGTCACTGTCGCTACCACCAAAGTCCGACCAAGAAAACCAGAAGAACCAGAGGAAGGGGAACGCCTATTTCACTCACAGATGTGGGTCAAGGGGGCTCCGAGTCATTTCATTGTCGACGAAAATAGTCAGAAGAAACTAATTTCAGCAGAGGTCATCAAGTGTTTGGACCTCCCAATGACACCACACCCGCAACCCTACACTATCGGCTAGCTTTTCCAAGGAAGAGATCTTCGTGTCAGCCAATAGTGTCATCTTCCCTAGGACATTAATCCTTTCAAAGATGAGGTACTATGTGATATTTTTCCCCTTGAAGTTTGTGATGTTCTTTTAGGAAAACCATATTTGTGGAAGTGTCATGTTGTGTATGAGTCTAGACCTCACAGTGTTATTATTACTTTGGGTAGAAAATTGTATAGGATTCCAGAGGTAGCACCACCTACTGCTATTTCTTTAATCTCTGCTAAGAAATGTAGTAAGGTCATTTCATAGACCAAGAAGTTCATCTTTTTCTTGATCTCTGCTCACAGTAAGTAGAAGGTCACCGCCACATCCATGGCCTATACACAACGCCTCTCTTTGCAGAATAAGCAAGTGGACAGGATCGTGGAAGAATACAGAGACATTTTCTTCTCACCTACAAGGGTAATGACACACTGCCAAGTCAAGCATCCAATTGATCTGACCCTCAACGCGCCTCTACCTAATGGACCAATCTATCGGTTCTCGCTGATGGAATATGAGGAAATCAGGCGTCATATCCAAGAGCTTCTTCAAAAGGGGCACATCAATCCCAACTCTTCCACTTACGGAAGCCCGATTGTACTGGTGCAGAAGAAGGACATGACTTGGCAAATCTACATTGATTACAGAGCCTTAAAAAAAATCACAGTCAGGAACTGCTACCCCATTCCTAGGAGTGATGACCTTCTTGACCAACTCAAGGGGGAAAATTAATTCAACAATATTTACGTAAAGGATGGCTACCACTAGGTTCCCATTGAACCAATTGATGTATGGAAGACAACCTTCACATCTAAAGAAGGTCTCTACGAATGGCTAGTCATGCCCTTTGGCTTAACAAATGCACCAACCACTTTCATGAGGTTGATGGATGATGTATTGAGACCATTCACCAACTCCTTTGTGGTATTATATTTTGATGACATCCTCATCTAAAACATAACTTAGGAGGAGCACATGCGGCATATTCATCAAGTTTTGGGCACTCTGCAACAACACAAGATTTATTCCAACTTCGAAAAATGTTGTTTTGGGATGAACAGGGTCTAATAATTGGGATACATTGTTGATGAGCATGGGGTACATGTTGATCCAGCTAAGATCCAAGTCATACGTGACTAGCTAACCCTAACCACACTGACCGAACTTCAAATCTTTTTGGGACTAGCCAAGTTCTACAAACGGTTCGTGTTGGCATTCTCCCATATTGCATGGGCCCTCAGCCAAGTGACCAAAGATGGTTGTAGGGTGAAGTTTGTGTGGGGGAAGGAGAAACAACGATAATTTGATGATCTGAAGCATCACTTGTGCTTAGCTCCAGTACTCTCCTTTCCTGATCTGCAACAACCATTTGAGATTGAGACTGATGCATCTGACTATGCCATGGGTGCATTTCTCACTCAACATAGGCATATGGTGGCATACCATAGTGAGACACTCTCTGATACTGTCCGGAAATAAACCACCTATGATAAGGAAATCTATTCCATTGTACAAGCCTGTAGCCAATGGAAACATTACATTCTGGGGAAAGAGACGATCATACACACTGATCACAAGCCTCTATAGTTCATACAAAGATAGGGGAAATTACAGAATGACCACCATCATAAGTGGTCCACCTACCTGCAGCAGTTCCATCTCAACATCAAGTATACAACAGGTATCTCCAATCGTGTCCTTGACTGTCTCAATCTACCTCTTGTGGCTACACTCAACACTTTTCTCCATCCTGTGGACATGAAGCATTTGAGTGGCCCCAACTTTATCAGCAAGATCCGGACTTCACCACCACATATCAAGTCTTTGGTACATGCGCAATTGTCACTAATTTTCACATTCAGGACAAACTCTTATGCCACCTGGGCCATCTCTTTTTTCCTACAAGCGAGTGTGCAAAGCATATTTGGGAATCCCACTACAATCGGGTGGCAGGACATTTTCACGTAGAGAAAACTATGGTCATTCTTCATAAACATTTTTATTGGCCAAAACTTCGACACGACGTCAACAAGTATATGAGATCTTGCACTACCTATTCCATTTCAAAACCATCCATCAAGAGGCAAGGCTTATACACCCCTCTTCCTATTCTCAAGAAGCCTTATCAATCCATCTCAATGGATTACATTTCTGGCTTATCATCCAATAAGCAAGGAAACGACTGGATGTTTGTGTTCATTGATCGGTTTTCGAGGATGGCCATACTCACAACCCGTAATAAGAAAGTCACAGTGATAGAAATTGCTAAGATCTTCTTCGAACAAGTGTGGGTCCACTTTGTAATAGCATAGACCATCATCTCCGACCTATTGGAAACCAAGCTCACAAAATCCATTTATTTCCACCCCCAAACTAATGGCCAAACAAAGTTCGTCAATCGGATGATTGTGCACATCCTGTGCATGTACAATTCTAAGAATCTATGTACATGGGAAGATAGTCTCCCATATGTCCAACACAGTTACAACAAGGCTCTCCATAGTTCCACTAGCCATAGCCCATTTTAGGTGGGTCTGGGATTCCAACCCTTGGGACCCATTGATGTTGCACTTCTTCTTGCCACCGCAAAGATAGACTCTTCCCCTGATCAGTTTGCATTCAAAAAAGCCACCAGATTCATTGAGTGGATTCATCACATCTACCAACATGTCGAGGAGATTTTGAATAAATCCAATGCTAAGTACAAGAAGCACCATGATCAAAATAGGGTACCACACCAGTTTCAGGTTGGCGACAAAGTCTGGTTACATTTGCAGAAGGAGCATCTGATCGGGCCCCATCAGAAGCTTCACCCACTTCTTTATAGGCCTTACACTATCACCACAACTATGGGTAGCAAATATTTTGATCTCAACACTCCACCCTTCCTTGGTCTGCATCCAGTATTCAATGTGGACCTCCTTCGGCCATATTTTCCCCCATTATTGGACACCTCCAAGATAGTAGAACAACTGAAACCAATAGAGCTCAACCCTGACTACATGGAACAACCATCCATTGAACATATAGTGGAAACACAGGTCAAGGGAACTCGCCAGCAGTGGATCCATATTTATCAGGTTGTCAAGGCAGGGAAAATCCTACACCAAGGAAAGTGGCTCAACTGGGGCCAAATCCAGCTAAAGTTTCCTCACCTGATGGGGGAACTCAATGCAATGGATAAATTTTCTTCCTAAGGGGGGTGGATTTATCTAGGTGGATATTGGTGGCCACCCACATATTCCAACTCTCTCCTCTTGTCTATTTTTTGTTCAACACTTTCTTTTGTATTTTTTTGTAATTGTGGGTTCTACACTTATGGTGTTGTCTGAAGCTCAACACATCCTCCAGGTGGATATGGGTGGCCTCTTTCCTAATAAAACTGGCTCATTTTGTGTTTTCTCATTTCAACACATCTTGTTGTACTTCCAGGGCCATTTTGGGGCCCTAAACGTTGTTTTTTTGGCTCCCCACAATCAAACTATAGACTGATTCAGAGTTTGATGGCGTAATGTGTAGTTCTATGAAAGAAATTTTCAACGGGCTATCATGCACCTAAAACAGAGGTTGTATGCAAAAGTTACGACCCTTTGAAGTTGAGGTACCAAATTACACCAACTTACCCATAACGCCCACATGACCTTTGGCATTACACCTTCTAGGGTTAGGTTTCTTGATGTCTAGGGTTTTGACATGCATGAGTAATATCAAAAAGCCCTCAGGAGCCTCATTGTAATCCATTTTTCTCATACGGATGCGCGTAGCAACCAAATCTCTTCTCAAAGATAGCTACCACCATTTGAGCAACTGTTTCAGTTCTATAGTTTTACAGTTTCCTCCTATTTCATTATTTAATAGGAGATATTGTTCATTAGATATTTGTGTTATTCTTCATATCTCTGTGTGTATATTATTCAGTCCATTAATCAGTTTGTTCCACTCCTAAATCTGGATCAGATCTATTGGTATGCCACCCCACACACTGCCATATGATTCTGAATGAGTGGAGAGCCACATTGGGTGAGTTCCTGTAGTGACGGGACACATAGTACTAGACAAGTTCTATCACCATTAATGGATTGTCATAAATTTAAACACCTACAAGATATAACGACATAGGTCACAGTATGACTTGGCACCCACCTCAACACGAGTATCAAAACACTTTAATGCTATATTATATGTGTATAATCCTAGTTCGAGTGGACAAAAACTTAGTATTGCGGAGGGTTTTAAACTTGGACCATGGGTTCATTGTATACATGGGTCTTGTATAATATAGTGTTGGATTACATGGTAGGTTTGTAATCCCTAGAGTACATACTAGGGACATAGTCATTTATGTATTCTAGCCTAATAAGTTTTTTTATGTTATAATATGATGGTTATAGTATTGCAATATGGTGAGTGTTATGGGTATGTTATAACCCTAGCACATAGATTACGTCCAGTAGTGTTTTAACCTTGGTGTTAAGGGTTACATCATGCAAGTTTTTTATAACATAGGTTCTTACACTAATATAGTTTTTTATTTTTATTTTTGTTTATTAATTTGTGCGAGACCTGTTGGCTACGCGATTAACCTGTGGCTTGAGAAACCACGACTCAGGGGCATCTAAGCTGTCAAAATCACCCGAGGATTGCACCTGGCCTGAGCCACACCAACCCTGAACATGGTTGTATTTTTTGTCCCCGCAGGTTTCAAACCGGTGACTTTAGCATCACGGAGTGTCTTAACAACACACTCCGTCACCGACTGTCCTACACCTCGGGGACTCTAATATAGTTTTTTATTAATATAAATCCATGACTCCAATTTATTAGCAAGGTTGCATGGTTTCATAGTGCATAGTAATTTAGTTTATGAGTTAATCTAACAAGAACACCTTGGTTAATTTAGTGCATGGATAATAGACTTTAGTCTCCCTGACAAAAAAAGAAATATTTTAGCAAAATTTTCGGTACATTACATATGGTATCAGAGTTGTTGGTGACAACACTTGGACCTAAGGGAAACACCAGAAATTTATTTTTTATTAAAGAAAAATATAACTAACAATATTTATTGTTACAAACAAAAAAAAATTGTCTCTTGTTAAAATGTCAATGCAGAATGAAGAAGGAGATATACCTAAGGGTGTCGGGTATTAATATCTCTTCAAGTACTTAATAGAGGGGAACTAAATCAAGAGATTCCTAGAAACCCAGAACATCATAGTGAGGGAAGTTAAACCACCCATGTATTGGAAACAATGAGAAACCTTATTGTAGAATTACAAGTGTTTAAAGTTGATAATGAAAAGTTGAAGAAAGCTCAAGAAGATCAGCTGGAAATGAATGAAATGTTTCTATGTAGTACAGTAACAAAAAAGAGTCCAAAATATAATGAAAGGGAAGAAGTGGTCAACAATAAGTCCTCAAGGAATTCTAGTGACAAAATAGAAAAAGAAGACAACTCCTTTGAAGACACATGCATGACAGAAAACAAGGCATCTACAGGAAGGTAAGGAAAACAAGTGGACTGCCTGTAAGGTGAGTTTAAAAAGATAAAACCCTCCACCTTCGATGGAGAATCAAATACTAGTGAGGAAGTTGAAGCATGGTTGTTAGAAATTAAGAAATATTTACATATTTATAATTAGTCTAGTAATATGAAGGTTAGAATGGAAATTTATAACTTAAAGAGAAAATCTAGTATCTGGTGGAAAGACCTAAAGCTAGCGAAAGGATTGAAGGAAAAATGAATGGAATGGTCAGAATTAAAAGATTATTTCAAGAATAAGTACTTATCAGAAAGCTATTACGAAAGAAATACTAAGGAATTCTATGAACTACAACTAGGACAAATGCTATGGATGATATGATTTATAAATTCCTAGATCTGTTGAGGTTGTTTCCTTATATCAAAGGGGATAAGGTAAAAGTAAAAAGGTTCTTAAGTTGTCTACCACAATCATACAAGGACATAATTGAATTTGATAATCCTAATTCTTTAAACGAAGTGTTTAGGAAGGCTCGAATGTGCTATGAACAGTACAAACAAAGATCTTAAATTCCCAAGGCATGGAACAATAAGAAACAAGACAAAATGAATCAATGAAAGAAAGGTTTCCAACCAGCCCCTTTTTGTAACATGGTAAA
>ML795246.1:111612-143397 GCA_009831015.1 Picea engelmannii
TTGAATACTTGTCTAAATGTTTAGATTGTCAACATGAAAAGGTTGAACATAAACATATGGAAGGTCTGTTACAACCTCTATCTGTACCCGAATGGAAATGGGAAATTATTTCGATGGACTTCATCACAGGTTTGCCTAAGACTCGGAGAAAAAATGACTTGATTATGGTAGTAATTGATAAGCTAAGTAAATATGCACATTTTATACCTGTGAAATCTACAGACAAAGCGATTAACATCACTAAAATTTTTATGAAAGAAATTTTCAGATTGCATGGAATTCCTACGATGGTGATTTCAGATAGACATGTCAATTTTACATCCAATTTTTGGAAAGAATTGTTTATAGGTTTGGGTACTAATTTGAATTTCATCACAAGTTACCATCCACAAACGGATGGGCAAATAGAATGAATGAACCAAATTATCGAAGATATGTTACGAATGTATGTCAGAAGAAAACCAACTAAGTGGGAAGAATATATGCACCTAGTTGAGTTCGCATACAATAATGGGTATCATGCATCAGCTAAAATGAGTCCCTTCGAAGTGTTATACGAAAGGAAATGCACAACCTCGATCAGTTGGTATAATCCAGTTGACAGGATTATGGTTGGACCATAAATGCTCCAATAAATGGAGAAAATGGTAAAAAGGATACAACAAAACTTGAAGGAGGCAAAAGATCGACATAAAAGCTATGTAGACCTAAAAATGAGACATCAAGAATTCAAGATTGGGGAACATGTATATATATAAGTCAAAGAAAGGAGAAGCTCCCTAAATCTAGGAAATTGTTCCAAGTTGGCGCCAAGGTTTTTTGGTCCTTTCGAGATCTTAACTCGAATCGGACCAATGGCGTATCAACTGACACTTCCTACAAATTTAAAAGTTCATAACGTTTTTCATGTTTCATTATTGAAAATATATATTTATGATCCTATTCACATCATTGATTGAAACATGGTGCAGGTGGAACCAGAAGGAGAGTTCCAAGAGGAATCTCTATACATTTTGGATAGGAAAGAAACAGTACTTGGGAACAGAGCCATCTCCCAGGTAAAAGTGCAATGGAAGCACTTTATCCCTGAGGAGGCCACTTGGGAATTGCAAGAAGATATGCTGAAATCTTATCCAATTCTGTTCCAAGAGAGAATTGAACAATAAGGATAGTGTTGTACTTAAGGGGAGAGGATGTGATATCCTCAAATTGTTAGAAAATAAATTCCAAGTTGAATTAGAAATAAATTTCCATTTATGGAAAATACAAATTTAGAATTTTGGAATATGTAATTATTATTTTATGAATGTTGGGAAAAGGTTTGACTTTCCCAACTATCCTCTTTTCATGGACACATGTATGAGACAAAATTTTATTAAATTAAATCATGGCATACAAATGGAACGGCCAGGTTAAAAATAGTTGACTATGACTCCATGAGTGGGGAACAAGTTTGAGTTAACTCGAAGTTTATTTTTACAAGTGTCGGAAATTGAATTTTGTCACTAGTAGCCCCTAAAAATCAGGGATTTATAAAGTTGTGAATTTCCCCAAGGAGGGAAAGGAATGGAAATTCCTAGGCACAAGGTAAATACAACATATGTGGGAGGTAGGACATTGTTTAGTATGTTGGAAGAGTGAAAACTATTTATGTTTTTATGAACACATCTGGTGTGAGGCAAAAACATTTTTTCTGAATTGTTGAAGGTGACAATGGATAAGGAGTGTGACTCAGTTTTCCCTTATGGATTAATGGTCAGGCTAGGAGGTGATGAGGACAAGTGATCATGGTTGTTTTTTTTTCTACGGTTGGGTGGAACATGGTCTTTCCATTTGTTTCCCATCATCAATATTCATATATGTATTTCAACTGTGTACTTTTATGGTTGATGTTATATTGTTGATGTTATATGGTTAATGTTATGCTTTATATTATATATATATATATAAGAATCTATTATGTGGACTGTGTAGCCATATTAGATGTGTGGTTTGACACTGTGTAAGAGTATTTATAGTGACATTTGTAAGCTTTTTTAGTTTAGTGTATATATATATATATATAACTGTGTATATGTTCCTATTGGCCATGATGGACTTATTTCTTTGATTGTTTTTCAACTACTATAAAAATTCAAATACTTTAGAAAGAAACATATATAAATAGAATGTATGTAAATATTATACTATTATGCTGAGAACAAGTGGGAAAAGAATAAAAATCCCAATTACATTATTTTTATCTATTAACACATAAAGATAGTTGATACAAAAGATCTAAGAATGTTTGAAAAATTACATTTATTGCATTCTTTAGGTCGTTGAACAAATAGTACACATGGGGGTTCCATAGACCCAGGAACTCCATAACTAGTTTTAAACAGAGTTTTAAAACAACCTACATAGAAACAGTCTGTAACTGAAGTGAATACGTGCATGGACCGGTGACGAAAGATTATGGAACTTGAATACCTTTTGGTGGCAGGAAGATTATTTCACCAAACACATTGTTATTCCCAACCTACAAGAGAATTAATGTGAAGGTGTTAATAACTTCGCTAGTATTCAAGTTATTAAATAATGAGATAAAAAAAATAATTCAAAGATGCAACTTATCTTGGATCCCAATGAATATTGGATTGCCTTTGTTTACCTTTGCGAGGTAGTTGATCCATGATTCAGGAGGAGGAGGAGTGGGTCCATAACCCTTTGATGGGTTCCCTCGCAAAGAAAAAGGGACCCATCATCAATTTATATCCATGCATAAAATTTCACTTGTGAAATTAAATAAAGAATAACAGACAAATAAATAAAGTTATGTTGCTTCATCATTCTTGTACATGTCCTATAAAATCCTTAGAATATAAAATAAAGAGAACGGTTATAAAAAGAAAGGTAAAGATTGTAACCGGAGAAGAAATGTAAGATCTCACTCTTGCGAGAACATGATATCGACTTATTCTTTGAGGACACTTACATGCAAGTGATCCAGTTATAGTACATGGATACTTGTTTAGATTATGGATTTTTATGATGATTTTGATGGTTGTGATTTATTGTCATTTGATATATATGTATTGACAAATGATATTGATGAGTTTACATGAGTGTGCAGGACACATGATAGATTTTGGATGTTGTTGGCATCAATGGACCTCCTTGGACTCCATATTGAGTTAGGGAGTGGATTATGTTTTGTTTGAGTATTTCATTGTACGCATATGTTCCAGATGATTTATTTAGTATTATTATGTATATGGATATGTGACATTGTTTTGTTAATGAATGTAGGCTGACGAATGATTTCTAATTTGACTCACATAAGGAGTAAAGGGACCATGCAAAAAAACCAGATATTGAGGGAGAGGTGTGGCAGCGTCCCTGTCACAGCCTACTAGCACTCTCGCTGTGGCTCAAATTGTAGGTTAACGATTACCTAGTTCGAGAGGTCCACATTGTCATGAGGGAAGACTCAGACAATATCTCATGAATATTATAAGGGGCAAGCAATAAAGTGGAGTTCGTATTCCTTAGAATCTATTATTCTCTCACAAGGTCGCATGAATGGAGTGTTGACTCCAAGGGTTGGAAAACTACCAAAACTAGTCAAAGGTGAGTGGCACCCTTGGAGCATGGAGTTGCGTATTGAAGGGCACATTGCATAATTAAATCTTGAGTCAATGAATCTAGGTGGCCTAGAAAACCTTGAGAAAATAATTAAACCTTAAAAAATCTCTAGGTCTTGCCAGATTTAATTAATTAATTAAAGATTGAATTTATTGATTATAAATCCCAAATGAAAGTCTAAGCCTATTAAAAAATTAGTCCTAAGTCTAAGTTCTTGTAAGGAGACTAAACTAAATTATTAACTAAATTAAAAAGGAATGAGGTAAATAAATATAAAAATTAAGTAAAATGATTAAATTTAAAGAATGGATATAATACACATATGTGCAAGAAAATACCAAATTGGAATTTAAGATATGAAAGGAATAAAGCATGAGAGATTATGTGTATGCATAGAATGGTATCTAGAGTCTAACTACCACTAGTCTAACTAGAAGAAGACTCTTATTTTAACTCAACTCAGATTTAGTAAGGCATCAGTCATTAAATAATAATCTGGGGAATAAAGAGACAACTAGGAGTGATTTAAAGAGCGCATTTAGGAAAGGTGAGGAAAATTAAATTTTAATTAAAATATAATATGTAATTACTTGTGCAACTTGGGGAGAGGGTGACAAGTGTAAGGGGGAATAATACTAATTTTATTTAATTAAAAACCAAACTAATTGTGCAAGTGGGGATGTTTCATTTAGGAAATTCCTATAAAGCAAATGGTCTAGATGGAAAAAGGGAGGAGACTAGTTATTGGTAAAGTTATGCTTCCGAATTATTTTTGACTCGTTTTTCTTGTGAGAGTTGGGATAACAAGCTTGGAATAGATTGGTAGATTTACCTTGCAAGGAAATATTGGAGCTAGAGTATTTCTGGTTTGTGTGCATGGCCCCTTTGTGGCTTAGGGCACTGAGGGGGAAGAAGAGTACCCCGAGCATTGGATGGGAGGTATCGATGAAGTCTCAATGATTAGCAAGAGAAAGGTTGGAAGACGTTCCATCGTCAAAGAACACCTTAGATTCCTTCGTTGTCAATCATGGTATTTTTATTATGATTTTTATTTGTAATAGATTATATTATAGATATAGTTAGAAATTTTTGTAAACTGCATTGGAATTTCTGATATCAAAATGGTAAGTTTATTGATGTTCATGTACCATGGAAGGTGATTTTTTCTAGAATTACTACCATTTCAATCTCAAACTAATGTATGTGAATTTTTTATTCATTGATTTTCTTGTTACAATCCAATGGATTTATGCTTTGAATCACTGCTAGTAATTCATATCCAAAATACAAAATTGTTTCGGTTGCTTCCATTGAATGGAATTTCAGAATTTTTAATTTAATTATCGTTGTTAAATTTGCAATTGATGTAGCAGAATGGTTCAAGAATTATAGATCGAGAGGAATGTCTTGTTATGTTTGGGTGTGGGTGAAATTTTTGAAGACCATCTCTAGTTTTCATTGTCATATGTGTTGTGGAGAATATTGCAATTCCTTCATAATCCATAGTGCATAAGGAGGAGTTGTTCCATGGCCAGAAATAAAATCCTACCCGACTCTGAAGAATGGAGCAGCTTGCGAGTACCACAATTATAAACCACTGGGTGTCTCCTTTTCCTTCGAGAATTCCATTTTCAAGGAAGCCCATGTCTACAATGGCACGCATGGTTTCACCGTATACAAGGGAGACTTTCCTGTTGGTCTCAGGAAATCCTCATCTCTTCATTTTCATTTTCTTGCTGCATTTTTTTGATGCTTGGAATGACTTAAAATCTCATACCTAAAAACTGCACGCATTTTAGATGTTAACTTCCTTTATGTTGATATCTTAACTTACTTTATATGGATATATTTTTGGAAGGAGAGGGTAGGTCCTGGAATATGTCTATTGTCATGTAGAGCCAAGTTAGGAATGCACGCACCCATGCTAGTTGGGGTAGACTTCCACTGGCCTACTGTAGACCACGTCCATGTCCACTAAAATTTTTGGTAGGCCTTAAGGAGAATATCGACCAGGCTTCTTAGTTATTATGTACTTGTTGGAAATCATCTCCCAGTGCTATGAGTTCAACCGCTACATCCAGGTGCACCATGGCTACTTGAAGTGTCAAGTAAAACCAATGGAAATGAAACCTAGTCAATATTGTCTTCCTAAAGAGAACGTGGGATGGGTAGGCCTGGTTCTGTACTGAATGTTTCATTTAATACAAAAATGCTTTCATTGAGAAATCATGGTTTCCATCTGCAAAAACAATGATGATAACTTAGAACTAATATCGAAGAGGTTCAGGTGCATCTTGAGGTTGATGGCCTTAAATGTTTGGAATTTGCTTACAACTTTTTCTAGATGATAACCTCTAGGTCGTAAATTCCCTGCCTTAATAGCCATTGTTGAAATATTTCAAAAATATCTTCAGATTATTCTAGAAAGTCAATGAGATTCAAATTATTAACCAACAAAAGTTTTTGGGAGATGTATGCAAATTGATGTTTCCAATCAACTAGATCGAAGTCTCCACCAATAGTCCATTTTTATACCAGTATAGATTGGGTCATATGTTCTTAGAGCTTAATTCTCCCCACTTTGCATCATTGTGGCCATATATAGATCAAAAACTCTTTTCTATTCCAACTAAGACGATTGTCAATTGCGCTTGACACAATAGTCGTAAATTTTATCCAAAATTAATGGATCTTGCTAGTGAACAATAGAATATTCTACAATGTGCACCTTCTCTTTGTCTCTCATGACTTGTAGACCATAAATCAGCCTTCCATACTCATATAATTCAATAGATCCTAAAATCAGTCTCCCAAAGGAAAGATACATTTGGCTTGGAAAGTTGGTTCATGTTCTTCACAAGAGATATTCTCCCCCCACCCAAGGTACTGGTCACAATTCTAGGATATGGCATTGATATTCATGGGAAATCCTTGCCAAGTCCCTGCTCAAGGACTAAAAATGCATTATTGGTTCTAAAACCCTACTCATCCTAATCTATAAGTGTTAAATATTTGGATTTATCACCCATTTTGTTGTCCTCCAATCCAACAACAAGTGGGTCATTGGCATGTTGATCATGGCTTAGTTGTGTGCTCTAGTTATTCTTTGCTTAGCTTATATGCCTTTAAGGTGTGTAAGAAATTTGGAGGGACTTTTGAGAAATGATTATAAGAAAAATTGTGTACAAGGGAGGCTTTATGAGCAAACATAGTGAGGTCGATGAAAGAAGTCCTACACCAAAAGAAGAAAGACCAAAAATAAGTTGATGCATTAATTGTCAGAGAAAGGGGCATTTTGGATGAAATTTCCATGAAATGTGGATGAGCAAATGTTGTGGATTTTGCAAAACGTAAAAAAATGATAGAACAAAATAGTGAAATAATAATTAAGAAAGTTAACATAAGGAAACATGACAAAAGAATTTTGTATTGGGAGCCTGCACCATGAGGGCACTTGGTAATTTTAGAAGGTAAGCATAGAGGAACTTTTACTATGATAATAAAAGAATAAATGGAAACCTAATAGAACAATTTATGAGCTTTCAATGATGTTGTACTTCTAACTAAACCTTGTAGTGCCTCAAAAGGTTCAACGTGAAAAGAAAATGATGGCAAAGTTGTTTCCAAAGAAGTCCTAAAGTCATCTAGTCTCATATGTAGCTAAGGAAAACAATATTCCAAGATTTGATCTCAAATCAAACATGATTTCTATTCATTCCAAGAGTAGGAAGGTGACAAATGGTGGTATGTCCAAGGAATCGTGAATTGCAATAAGTTAACAATCATCATCTTTGATATGATAGCCTAAATTCAAGTATATGAATTGCTTAACGTGGCAATAAACAAGGGAAGACAAAATGAAGTTTGTTTCAAAAATTCATGGTGTGATGGATTTATAAGAATGGATCAATTGATTTGATCTTATAAATGGATTTCCATGCAAGTCTCTTTGGGATTGATTATGGTTATTAAATTATGTTGTGATTCTTTTCACCTGTCTTAACATTCGTTTAAAAAAGTAAATATTTACCTATTTTGTAACCACTTTTGTTGTCGTAATGAAGTAGTTGTTTCAAGAAACTTGAAAACGAATAGTCAAGAAAGAGGTAGCGACAACAAGAAAAAAAGATACCAGTTTTTCATCAACATAGTACTTTTATAGAGTAACCATAAAAAGAATTACCTAGCAGTATTTACCAAAATCCTGTATAGAGGACCAAAAGAATGGAAGGAATTTTACTGTGACAAAGTCAACAAATTAAAACAGAGCACCCAATTGTTCTCGTATCACATAGATATAATTCTGACAAGGATAAGGATTACGATAAAGAAATTATTGCATTAATGAGTAATTACAGAGGCGCACAAGATGCGACTTGGATATATATATATATATATATATATATATATATATATGAGTAATGATCACAACAAGGAAATTGTTAAATCGAAAAGTATTTAGAGAGACACAAGGATACGATTGGAGTACATAATTACAGTAAGAACTTAATCAGTTTGTTAATACTTACTAACGCAAAAAAAATTCATCCAAATCCCTGAAAAAACATTGTATCATGCATACAACTGAAGATATGGTGAATAAGAACGAATCTTGGGCGCAACAAATAATATTTAACCGTTAACAGAGATAGAGAGTTACAATTTCACTCAACGAGTTCTGGATTTAAGGAATATAATAACGAGTGAATACATACAGAGAATTATGGTTTCATTTAAATTAAAATTAAAGTTTTTTCAACCTTGCTATACAAATAGACAGAGAGATCGAATAGGAACTAAACATAAAAAGAATAAACTTTCCATACAGTAACTAACTTACTAAATACAAAAGGCTTCATGGACTATAGCCAAGTCCTGGAAGGGAAAGAACTTTAACACCTTAACTACATTCAATATCGACCTTCACTTGGGGTTTTGTATTTACAATGTATCAAGGATGAGGATTATTGCAAAAAACTTTTCGGAAAAATGGTTGCGAGGTGTAACAACCTCTGTTCAACCTAAACCAAAATGATTAACAAGAAACACAAAGGGTTTAGTATGGTAGTGTTTTACAGTGAATCCTGACTTCAAGATTAGCTAGGAGAAAATACAGAAGGATACGGGCTGGAGGAATTATAGTCAACAAGGAATAAAACACAATAACCCTATCTCTTACAGCCAAACCCGATTGATAAAAATTAAAAGATTCAGCATAGCAGACAAGTGAATCCTTATCACAGTAGAACCTGGAACACAACGTATACAAAGGGTGACAATATGTGGTTCTAACCTTCAGACCAAAGAAAAGAACAAGTAACGTGACAAGGAAACCCATATAATGAATTTACACCCGAGGATGCATTACAACAGAAAAAACATTACATAGAGAAGGTATGGCACCATAAACCCATTAAAAATGTTTACAGAGCATGTGGTTACTCATCTGTTCTTGTGGAGAATCGTTGTCAGCACACACTTGCCACCAGTTTGTGGAGAATCGTTTTCAGCACACACTTGCCACCAGTTTTCTACACCAAGGCCGAGCACTATCAAGAACCACTGGACATGAGGAATAACACAGTGAAGAGGAAAATGTGAATGAGATTAGAGAGTCGAATACGGGAAGTGAAATGATATGTCGAGCCCTTGGTTAGTAGGTAAGAGATACTGCTACGCCACCCCACACACTACCATGTGATTCTTATTGAGTGGAGAGCCCGCATTGGGCAAGTTCCTATAGTGACAGGACGCAGAGTATTGGATAGGTTCTATCACCATTAGTGGATTGTCATAAACTTAAACACCTACAGGATATAATGGCCTAGGTCAAGGTATGACTTGGCACCCACCTCAACATGAGTATCGAACTACTTTAAGGCTATATGGTATGTGTATAATCCTAGTTTGAGTGGAAAAAAACTTAGTATTGCATAGGGTTTTAAACTTGGACCATGGGTTCATAGTATACATGGGTCTTGTACAACATAGGATTGGATTACATGGTAGGTTTTTAATTTCTAGCGTGCATACTAGGGACATATTCATTCATGTCTCCTAGCCTAATAACTTTTGTTATGTTATAATATGATGGTTATAGTATTGTAGTATGGTAAGTGTTATGGGTATGGTATAACCCTAGCACATAGATTAGGTCCACTAGTGTTTTAACCTTGGTGATAAGGGTTACATCGTGCAAGTTTGTTATAACATAGTTTGTTACATTATTATAGTTTGTTATTAATATAAATGCATGACTCCAATTTATTAGCAAGGTTGCATGGTTTCATAGTGCATAGTAAGTTAGGCCATGAGTTAATCTAACAAGAAAACCTTGGTTAATTTAGTGGATGGATAATAGACTTTAGTCTCCCTGACAAAAAAAAAATTAGTGAAATTTTGGGTACGTTACAAGTTTTTTTTTAGAATATAATCGGTGCGCTCATTAAACATGTATGGACTGGTGCAGTTGTGTATCAGACGCACCAGAAGAAGGTTTTATTAAAAACAATTTATCCATGGTAAAAATTATTTTTACCATTTTCAGTGTTGTAGAGCTCAAAAGCATTGGTGCAACCTTTTCCTATATGAATATCCCTTCCATCAGTGATTTCCTTGGTTGCGTTCCTTTCATCTATTGCTCAGTGTATGAATTTCAAATTTTTCGAAACGGTGGGAAAATTTAGTTTTTTTTAGTACATCATAACCATGCCTCCTTGATGACAAAATGTCTAGGTAATGGCCTTATTTCTTCATAACTTAAGTTTTCACCATATTAAAATTTAAAATTGAGTGAAATTTTAGGTGTAAAAAAAACAAAAAAAACTATGCGGTGTGTTTAAGGATCTTGACTCACATCGTGTACCTTGTTACATTTCTTGGCGGTGTGTTGGTAAACATAAACGTATCAACATGTTCGTTTAAACACACACCGAAGAAAATCATCTAACTGGTGGGGATGTGCATCAAAGTATAGATAACGCACTAGGACGTTAAAGTACATAGAGCACCAGCTTTATTAGATATATTTTTACGCAGTGCATTGGTAAATGTGTGCACTGGGGTGTTCAATTTTACCAAACACACCGTCGAGAAATGTAACATTGTGTTGTAGTGCACCCGATATTTTTTTTGGTGGCACCGTGTGTGGTGCGACAGTAATGACCGGAACACACCCTAATAAGTTTCCTACTCGAAAATTTGTCAAAATTTATGTGACGGTGAAACTATGTTAGTTACACGCATCGGTGCGTGTAGTGAATGTATATGCACCACGTTTTTTGCTAATTTTAAATAATTGTTTACCTACGCTAATATTTTAATTTGATTTTTGGTTTAAGCGGTGCATGTGATAATAGTAATGCATTGAAGCATATGTGTTGTAGTGTAGTTCCGCAATGTGATATTGTTTTCCAACTCACTGAATGAAAAAGTAGAACATATTGTTTTTGATGCATTAGGTTACACTGACGCACTAGTCACGGTACTCACAATGTCTATGCGCGCACCACCGAAGGTGCATGCATTTTTTATTTTGTGCACCTTTCGTGCAATTATCTTATTTTTTGAAGGATGTTATTTTTCACTATTTATAGACAAATTTACCATTCATTAGATTTTTTTTATGCTTTATGTATGAGTGAGGCTAATGTATTTTGTATGTTAATCATGCAGAGACATGAGTAGAGAGAGAAACATCAACAACATAAGTAGAGGGTGGACCTATACAATGTTGTACAGGAATGGGAGGAGAGGGAGAGGGAGAGGGATTTGTACCCTCTCCCTATTACTACAACGATTGATGCTCTCTTGAGGTATGTAGGCCTCCTTATGTACTATGACGAGGGTACATCCCTTAAGGGGCACTCTAGGTTGTTGGTGCATCTAATTCATCAATGGGATGTCAATCGAGAGGATTTTCATGTGGGCCCGAATCAA
Organism: Picea engelmannii; assembly: GCA_009831015.1. Lineage (NCBI taxonomy): Eukaryota > Viridiplantae > Streptophyta > Pinopsida > Pinales > Pinaceae > Picea > Picea engelmannii. The sequence goes on from ML795246.1 coordinate 123,178, forward strand.
TGGTACCCTCCCACTGAGGAGGATATTTACTTTATCACTGGGCTATCTAGGAGAGGGGAGGATTTTCCCCATTTCATAGATGTCCTAGTAGGTTTTGCTACTAGGAGTCAGCTAATGTACTCTCGGCGATATAATGGGGTTGAGGTACTATCCCCAACTGATTTTCAGGTGTCTGGTGGATAGCTAAAAATTCTCTCTTTTAGTGAAGAGGAGGTTAGGTGTGTCTCACTCTTAGTGACTACCATATCCTATTTTACTAGTGATGGGAAGTGCATTAATTTCCTTCTTTTCTAGTATGTTGATTTGTTGGTACAAAGACCATGATGTATCATATGGTCTGCCATTTTTTTGCGGCAATTTTTTATAGCGCTCCACAAATGTCGGGCTATAATACGTGGGAGATCTAACTTTCCATTTTCCTGAGAGTTGTTTTGCTTATTTTTTGAGAGGTTTCCAGAGACGAGGCTAAATTTTGTCCATCAAACTCCTAGGCCAAGGAATCATGTGTGGATGCACATGTGGGGGGAGATGATTCCCAAGAGGGGTCAGAAAGAGTTTCTGGCCAGGATTGCACCATACGCATTAGGGCTACTAAGTAGTGTAGAAGATCACATGTTTTTCATGGTGCCATATACTTACGCGGGTTTGGATTGGAAAGGATGTTCGCACATCCTATTCAAAATAGATGAGACACCAAATGATAGAGGTAATATCAGTGTTTTGTTTAAATCAATATAGTTTCATTTTATTGTCTTACTTAATTAGAATAAAATTAATTCTAACACGTTCTTTAACTTGTTTAATGAATTAACTGTGTAATTATTGTTCTGTACTATATATGTTGCAAATATTGGAAATTTCATTAGGGACATACCTCCTCCCCCAACATATGATGATGAGGATATGATGCCTGAGGCCATGATGGGTAAGGGTCCTCGAGTGTAGATACCCGACGACATGTGTTGTAGGCCCGGTACCAAATTTAGTTTGGAGTTGGGAGATTGACTCTCTACACCTTTGACTGAGGTGGGATTCTTCCTGCCTTGATGTGAGACATCAGGGAAGATCATACACTCTTGGATCTTTGGAGGGAGACGTCGCATGATTTTATGCCTCTTATGTGTCATATCGTCGGAGTTCCCATGCTACTAGTAATGAGGAAGGCTCCCTATGATAGGCGCAACTCTTCTTCGACATCCTCCTCATCCTCATTCACCTCACACAAATCATGAGGAGGAAACACATATTCCTCATCCTCCTCTTTCAACTCACCTAAATGAGCAGGCATGACCTATTCATCATCCATCATCTTCCACTATAGACCAAGCCTCCACTATTGTTGTAGATATCCAGATTATGCCATCCGCTGGACCAGATATGTTATAGTGGNCATCGGTTGGACCAGATATGTTATAGAGGTTATTTTACTTGTCCATGATATATATATATATATATATATATATATATATAATGTGCTTGATAGATGTGTATGTTATATTATTGCTCATTAGACGTGCATTTTTCTTGTTGATCGTGATGATATACTTAATTAATTTATATGTTGATGATACATTTTTAGGTCATGTTAGATATGTTTAATGTTAAAATTGGAGGGCCTATCCTTATCCCTCAAATACACAAGATCTTCAATTTAGCAGTCAAGAAGGGATTCCCTAAACCATGTATGCAAAGCCTCATTGTTCCTATTTTTTTAAATGTGGATAGAAACATTCCCTCCAATTATAGGACCATTATGATTAGTCCTATTTTATCCAAGCTTTATGGAATTATTTTGGAAAAGAAGGTTAGCCTTTGGCTATAAAGTCACAGTAAAAGAGCTAAAGGCTAGGCTGGGTTTAGGAGAAATCATTCAACTGTGGCACATCTTGTTACCTTTACGATCATTGCAGAGGATTTTTTCAATATTAAAACCAATCTTTGTTTTTTTTTTGGTTGACTTTATAAAATATTTTGACATGGTTCCTAGGAAAAACCTTTGGAATAGGTTGGAAGAGATAAACATTCCTCTTGACTAGAGGGTTTCTACAATAAATATGTATGAGAAAATTATTGCTAAGTTTAAAAAAATGAGAGCTGGTTGAAAGATATTAACTACAATATTGGAGTCAAAGAAGGTTTTCCCTTGTCCCCTACCCTTTTTGGCATATATATTGACAAGCTAGAAGATTTCCTGGAAAAAGCAGGTTGTGTCGACCCTACTCTCATTGGTATAGTCATCAAACTTCTTCTTTATTCCAATGAGATTGTTCTTAAGGGAAGGAGTCCCCATGATCTTGAAAACCAACTAAGAATCCACAAGGATTTTTTCTCCAATATGGGTATGATTGTTAGTACTGATAGGAATAAGGTCATGATTATTAAATCCAATAAGATCACTTTTGATACCTTCGTTTATGATAAAAAATCTTGGAGGAAGAGAATTCATACAAATATCTTGGAATTGGTATTTACCACAAGCTCAACTAGAATTATAGGATTGAGAAAAGGATTATTGGGGGATGGAAATCTTATTGTGGGCTTGAAAACATTTGTAAATCATCTTATCTTTGGAGTTGGGATAAGAATAAAGTGTTCTTTGAGACTCTTTTTAAACCCCTTATTATTTATGGATGTGAATTCTGGGGTTATAGTATCTCTCGTGAATCCTGGAGAAAGATAGAACAAATACAAAAGAATTCTATAACCTAAAAACTCAAAATTAAAGGAAAAGAACCCTATCTCATCCTCCTCTTAGAAACAAACCTCTCCCCCATTGAGAGAACAACTGTGACTAAATACCTAATGTATAAGAATAAGTTAAACAACATGGAAGACAAGAAGCTTCCTAAAATTTCCTCAAAATCAAGTCGTAACCACCAGCGACTCAAGTGAGGATGGAATACCGATGTCTGATCTTCGATAAACTATTGGGGAATCATTGAAGACACTATTTTTCAAAATAAATATAGTGTTAAAAATATCATCAAATCAAAATTTAAGGAGAAAATGTGGTGTGATAAAGAGTCACAGGAAAAAAAAAATTAAGCTATTATAAGGTCGTAATCAACCATAATCTAGAAGATAAAAATTATCTATCTGTTTGAAAAGTGTAAAAAAAATAAATTATTGCTAAGATAAGAACAAATTCTCACGAGATCCATAGTTAAACTAGGCCTTGGTCAATTCCTAAAACGCCACGAGATTAAAGAGTGTGTCACCTTTGTGACACTAAGAAGGTTGAAGATGAAAATGACTTTCCCTCAGATTGCCAACCCTATACCTAGATTAGATCTCATTTTCAAAATATTTGTCACACTACCAATCTTCCTAACCTCTTAACTCAACAAACTACGGTGATCTTTGAAACTTTTTCTTAATGTTTTTCGAGCAAAGAAAAAAATTCTAAAGGATCACAAGTAATCACTTACCCTCTTAAGGCCCGATAGACCAATTCGGTCTTAGTGAACATTAATCATCATCATCATCATCAATAAAAAAATCATTTAAATATTTACAAAATTTATTTTAATCTTATTTGTGATAAATTTAATAATATTTTTAGCTTTTAATTTTTAAATAATTAATAATAATATTTTATCACTATATGACAACTCATTTTATAAAAAAACAAATCATTTTTTGGAATTTTTTCAAATTTTAATTTCTTATTAAATTTAATCTAATTTTCTAAAATTAAATATAATTTTTTCTTCACATGTTAAATATAACTTTTTTATAATTTAGAATCTCAAAATTAAGGGAAATACATCATATCCTATACTCCAAATAGAAGGGATGTTTTCCCCCATTGAGAGAATAACTATGATTAGGTACTTAATGGACAAGAACAAGATAAATAGCATGGATAACAAGAGGCTATCGAAAATTACTCCAAATTCTAGAAAAAAAACAACAAGAAGTCATGTTGGGATGATATAATGATGTCAAGTCTTGGCTAAATCATTAGGAAATAAAAGAAGTTATTCTACATAATACCGATGATATTAAAAAAACTGTACAAGCTAAATTTAAGGAGAATCTATGATGTGATAAGAAATTTGAGGATAAAAGCAAATTAAGATATTATAAGGAGGTGATTAACTCTAACCTTGAAGATCAAAAGTATTTCTATGTTTTGACCAACTTAAATAAGGGAAGCGATATTGCTAAATAAGAATAAATTATCATGAGGTGCATAGTGAAGCTGGGTGTTGGGAAATCCCCAAAATACCATGGCAAGAAAAAATTTGTCACCTTTGTGACACCAAGAGGGTTGAAGATGAAAATCACTTTTCCCTAGAATCCAAAATATTTGTCACAATAATGACCTTTCTAACCTTCCTCATCAAAACTTTAGTCAATTGGAAATGTTTCTCTTAATTCTTTTCAAGCATCAAAATAACATTTCAAAGAAATCAAACTAATAGTCTAACATAAGTTTATTCACTATGGTTAAAAATCCAATTATCACCGAGATTAAAACCGGATTCATATTTTTTCTAAGTGTTAGCGTGTTACCCTCGAGACCAAATCCTATAAAACATGCACCATATGTATGGAAACCATAAAAAGAAAATTGTTTACAAGTTTGGAATACCATCTTCTCTTTGATTTCAAGGATTTAAAGGTTGGGTTTCTAAATATGTTCAAATATACCTATTAAAAATTAATTTTCAACTTTTTTATTATTAAAATACTAAAATATAATTATACCAATTAAATATTAACAATTTTATTATTAAATGTATTTTAGAACGCTAATAAATCTAAGTTAAGAGTTACACCTAAAAATAAAAATTAGAAAATAAAATGCCAAATCAAATAAAGCATAAATTTTATGTTTCTCTAGATTATTGTGGACATAACAAATAAATAATAATAATAATAAAACATTATTACTTTTGAAATGGAACATTATACCACCCAAATGAGGAAAGCGAAGTAAAGTAGGAGACAAGCTTAGCCACACGATCCCCCAACACTTCGACATCGTACATTCTAATGGAAGCCATGCTGCCACTTCCATGAGATCACGTTAAAAAGGTTAAGTCCCTCCCACCAAAATAAACTCTGTGCATGGGGACTATTAGTATCAGGCCTTCGTTCCTTCATTCGGCCAGTTTTATGATTTCCAAGCACTTACAGAGAGAGAAGAATTCAAAGTCCTTCATCGCTTATAGCCTTTATAAACTTAACAAAGGTCACCGCAATCAGAATTCAAAATAACTGATTTCTTGTATCTAAATCTTCATGATATTTTATCTAAAACTTCATGGTATTGAAAATGTTTTAACATAAGCCCATTTTAGTTTTATCATTTTTTTTTGGTATACTTTCAAGAAATTGTACGTGTTTCTCCTCTTTGAATCTTAGGATGACACTTTATATATCAGCAAAACGTAATGATATTATTTTTGAAAATAATTTGTGTATCCAAAAAATATTTTTAAAAAAATTAAATATAATTGTTTTCTAAATTTAATTTAAAAAATACAATAAATATATTATAGATATTAAAATATTTGAATAACTAAAATAAGAAAATTTAATTATTTTTATACCAATTATAATTATCTAAAATTTTATTAAAATCAAGTGAAGAGAACCTATGTTGTTTTGAATGGGAATAATACTTATAGGGTTTTGAAGTAGATATTTTATTTCTAACATTATACCTTTGTCGTTTGAGAATAATATTTCTCTGTAGTTTTATTCTTTTTTATGAAAATAATCTTTGTAGTTTTTATGGTTTTCAACACCTCAATACATAAAATATATTTAAAATCAGGTGAGTCAATTTTTACTTTGTTTCAATTTTAATTTAAAATATATTTATAATCTAGTAACTTGTGAAAATTAAAGAGATTTAAACATATTTTACTTTTCTATTTTATTTTTTTAAGTTTAATAAGTAAAAGTTGATTTCAGAGATAATAATTACAGAATAATAATTGCTACTTTTTTTCTCTTCTTTGCAATATGAGCACTCCACCACTTATTCCAAAAACTCATCCTATCCGAGGACACCCCCCAACAAAATCATTAGAAAAAACTAAAGAAGAGAGAGATGTGAAAAGACAAATAGAGTTAGAAACATTATAAAAAAGGAGTGAAGAAAGAGATCGTAAAACTCCAAATAGAGGTAGAGGCAATGCTTGATAAAAAAAATTAGACTCTTCAAAGATACCATTCAAACACAAATAAAAGTTAGATTCCTAGGGGGTGAATCGCACAAAATGAAGTATAGGATTCAAGAAATAGAAAAACATAAAAAAACAACCCAAGAATGAGAGGTTGAAGAAAATCACAACTTGAGAGATATGATTAAAGAGATAGAAGAAAGTCTATCATATCTATCAAAGAGGAAATGAATAAGTTAATCGAACTAGACCATGAGCTTAATAAAATAGCCTTGAACCTCATAATTTTTTGTATAGAAGAACAACAAGAGGAAGATACTCTAGAAATACTAGAAGAATAATTAAATAATAAATCACAAATTGATACAACTTACCTCATAGAAGAAAAGAGGCTACTAAAAATAATTGATCACAAAGATATGTTGATATGTGTCAAAGTAAGTTGTAACNCTTCATGGTATTGAAAATGTTTTAACATAAGCCCATTTTAGTTTTATCATTTTTTTTTGGTATACTTTCAAGAAATTGTACGTGTTTCTCCTCTTTGAATCTTAGGATGACACTTTATATATCAGCAAAACGTAATGATATTATTTTTGAAAATAATTTGTGTATCCAAAAAATATTTTTAAAAAAATTAAATATAATTGTTTTCTAAATTTAATTTAAAAAATACAATAAATATATTATAGATATTAAAATATTTGAATAACTAAAATAAGAAAATTTAATTATTTTTATACCAATTATAATTATCTAAAATTTTATTAAAATCAAGTGAAGAGAACCTATGTTGTTTTGAATGGGAATAATACTTATAGGGTTTTGAAGTAGATATTTTATTTCTAACATTATACCTTTGTCGTTTGAGAATAATATTTCTCTGTAGTTTTATTCTTTTTTATGAAAATAATCTTTGTAGTTTTTATGGTTTTCAACACCTCAATACATAAAATATATTTAAAATCAGGTGAGTCAATTTTTACTTTGTTTCAATTTTAATTTAAAATATATTTATAATCTAGTAACTTGTGAAAATTAAAGAGATTTAAACATATTTTACTTTTCTATTTTATTTTTTTAAGTTTAATAAGTAAAAGTTGATTTCAGAGATAATAATTACAGAATAATAATTGCTACTTTTTTTCTCTTCTTTGCAATATGAGCACTCCACCACTTATTCCAAAAACTCATCCTATCCGAGGACACCCCCCAACAAAATCATTAGAAAAAACTAAAGAAGAGAGAGATGTGAAAAGACAAATAGAGTTAGAAACATTATAAAAAAGGAGTGAAGAAAGAGATCGTAAAACTCCAAATAGAGGTAGAGGCAATGCTTGATAAAAAAAATTAGACTCTTCAAAGATACCATTCAAACACAAATAAAAGTTAGATTCCTAGGGGGTGAATCGCACAAAATGAAGTATAGGATTCAAGAAATAGAAAAACATAAAAAAACAACCCAAGAATGAGAGGTTGAAGAAAATCACAACTTGAGAGATATGATTAAAGAGATAGAAGAAAGTCTATCATATCTATCAAAGAGGAAATGAATAAGTTAATCGAACTAGACCATGAGCTTAATAAAATAGCCTTGAACCTCATAATTTTTTGTATAGAAGAACAACAAGAGGAAGATACTCTAGAAATACTAGAAGAATAATTAAATAATAAATCACAAATTGATACAACTTACCTCATAGAAGAAAAGAGGCTACTAAAAATAATTGATCACAAAGATATGTTGATATGTGTCAAAGTAAGTTGTAACAACCAAAAATATAGCATACTTCGTAAATCTCTGATCTTAAAAGGATCATGAATATTTATAAATGAAGGCCTCATTCCTGAAGGAAGGAAGGAAGTTGAAAAGGAAGGAAGAAAAATGGGCAATAATTAGAAATTGAAAATATATTGTTAGAGATAGAGACGAGAAGGATAATAATAAATAGGAATTTGGGACACTCAGGATCCTTTTTTGGAACTGTCGTGGATTTCCATGACGAAAGGTCCTATGACAAGTTTTATCCTGAGTGATATTGATATTATTTTTCTAGTTGAAACTTGGGAGCATGAAGAGTCTAAGGTCCCTAACATAGAAGGATATGTCTTGTGGTCATCCTAGAATAAAAAGTCCCACCGTAGAGGGATAGGAGGCATATCGTGTTATATTAGGAAGAGCATTTATCCTCACATTCAACTTCATAAGATCAACCCTCTCAATCAATAAATTTCAATATAATTTTCAGACACCAATGCTAAGAAGATGTATATAGGAATTTGTTATTTTCCACATATTAATTCTACTTTTTATAAGAAAACAAATCTAGATAGAAATTGTCCCTATAATAATTTAGAACAATATATTTATAGTTTCAAAAATGAAGGTAATATCCTCTTGCTAGGAGACTTAAATGCTAGGATTGCAACTAAACAAGCTACTCTTTTGATCATTGATTCCAACCATAATCCTTTATGGATAGATGGGGACGTTGTTTTATCTAATAGCTACAAAAGAAGATCTAAAGGCCTAATTGAGAATTTGTTTGGTACTAAGTTGGTCAAACTTTGAATCTCTCAAGACCTAATAATTTGCAATGGAATAATGAAGTGGCCAAACTCCAACCAGATGACATGTATTCATGGGCTAGGTAATAGTGTCCTAGATTATGTGATATTTGATATCCTAGTTTCCAACCAAATAGTAACTTTTGACATTTTAAATGACCATCAACCTAACTCTGATCATAAACCTTTAACCCTAAATCTAAACTTTTCCATGAGTATGAGCGCCATTGAAGAGAAGTCTGATAATCAAAGGAAATTACGCTTTGACAAAAGTAAAGTTGACCTTTTCTTAAAGGATTTAAATAGTAATTTATATCTCCTAACTTATAACAAAAACATTGAAGAACTCTATCATAATTTTACAACTACCTTTGCCACTTCTATTAACAAGTTCTCTTTCGAGGTGTCATGTAAAAATAATAATAGAATGACGAACCCTTGGTATGATAAAGAACTTAAAATTCCTAGGAAAACCATTAGGGATGCTTTTAATGATTCTTTAAAACTCGATAAGATCAATACGTACAAATCCCTAATTAAAAGGAAAAAATTGTACTATATCAATAAAAGGAAAGAGCATATTTCACAACTATCTAAGATGGATCCTAAGATGTTCTGGAGCCAAATTATAAATCACAATACTAAAGAAAATAATATGATTCCCTTAAGGGGCTGAAATTCTTACCTTAAAAGTCTTTACTAGTTCCCTAATTCCATTGACACCATTCCTATTATCCCTACAGAAGATGAAGTTTTTCTTTAGATGACATAGAGTTTGGGGTTAAGCGGCTTGCAAATGGGAAAGCTAAGGACATTGAAGACTACCATGATGAAAATTTTAAAATCGGAGGGCCTATCCTTATCCCTGACATACACAAGATATTCAATTTAGCAATTAAGCAGGGCTTCCCTAAACCCTGGACACAAAGCCTTATTGTTTGTATTTTTAAAGATGGGGATAGAAACATTCCCTCTAATTATAAGACCATTATGATTAGCCCGAGTTTATCCAAGCTTTATGGAATTATTTTGGAAAAGAATATTATCCTTTGGCTAGAAGGTCATGGTAAAAGAGCTAAAGGCGAAGTCAGGTTTAGGAGATATCATTCAATTGTTGACCATTTTGTTACGTTTAGGATCATTGCAGACGAGTTCCGCAATAGTAAAACCAATATTTTTGGTTGTTTCGTTGACTTTAGAAAAGATTTTCACATGGTTCCTATGGAAAACCTTTGGAATAGGTTGGAAGAGATAAAATTCACTCTGGAGTTGAGGGATGTTGCAATAAGGATGTATGAGAACGTTATTGCTAAGTTTAGAAACACAGAGGGTTGGTCAAAAGAGATTAACTGCAATATTGGATTCAAACAAGGTTGTCCCTTATCCCCTACCATTTTTGGCATCTACATTGATAATTTAGAAGATTGCTTGAAAAAAGAAGGTTGTATTGTCCCTACTCTCGCTAGTACAATAATCAATCTTCTTCTTTATGCCGATCATATCGTTCTTATGGCAAGGAGTCCCCATGATCTTGAAAACAAACAAATAATCCTCAAGGATTTTTTCTCCAATATGGGTATGATTGTTAATACTCATAAGACTAAGGTCATGATTATTAAATCCAATAAGATCACTTATGATACCTTTGTATATGACAACAACAACTTGGAGGAAGTGAATTCATACAAGTATCTTGTAATTGATATTCACCACAAACTCAACTAGAATTATAGCATTGAGAAAATGATTATCGAGGGATGGACAGCTTATTATGGGCTTGAAAAAAATTATAAAGCAGACGATAGATTCGGATTTTGGATAATAAGAAACTCCTCTTTGAGACTCTTGTTATACCTGTTATTCTTTATGGATGTGAAGTCAGGGGTTGTAGTATCTCCCGTGAATCCTTGAGAAGAATAGAGAAAATACAAAATAATTTTAGAACCTGTAATCTCAAAATTAAAGGAAATACACCCTATCTCATCCTCCTCTTAGAAACAAGACTCTCCTCCATTGAGAGCATGAATATGCCTAGATACCTAATGTATAAGAACAAGTTAAACAACATGGAAGACATGAGGCTTCCTAAAATTGTTTCAAAATCGAGTCGTAACCACCATCGACTCAAGCAAGGATGGCATAAAGATACCTATTTGGGAATCATGGAAGACACCATTTTGTAGAATGAAGTTACTATTAAAAATATCATCAAATAAAAATTCTCAATCAAGGATGGCATAAAGATACCTATTGGGGAATCATGGAAGACACCATTTTGCAAAATAAAGATACTATTAAAAATATCATCAAATCAAAATTTAAGGAGAAAATGTGGTGTGATAAAGAGTTATAGGAAAAAATAAAATTAAGGTATTATAATGATGTAATCAATCCTAATGGAGAAGATCAAAATTATCTAGATGTTTTGACAAGTGTAAAGAAAAAAAGAAACATTGCTAAGATAAGAACAAATTCTCACTAGCTCCATAGTGAAATTGCGCATTGGTGAATTCCTAAAATGTCATGGGATGAAAGAGTGTGTCACCTTTGTGACACTAAAAAGGTTGAAGATGAAAAACACTTTCTCTTAGATTATCCACCCTATACCCAGATTAGATCTCATTTTCAAAATATTTGTCATTCTACCAACCTTCCTAACCTCTTAACTCAACAAAACTATGGTGATCTTGAAAATCTTCTATTAATGTTTTACCTCTTAAGTCAACAAAACTATGGTGATCTTGAAAAGAAAGAAACAAAATTTTAAAGAATATAAACCAATTAAGTTTTAGTGGAAGTTAATCATCATCATCCTCATAAACTTATAACAAATCAGTTTTATTAAAAAGTTATTATTTTTAATCATATAAAATATATGAATTACAATCACCATCCCAAAAAATAATTAGTGAATTTAAAAAAGTAATTTTATTAAAGAAATATTATTTTTAATCATAAAAAAACATTTGAATTACAATCACCATCTAGAGAAAAAGAATTGCTCCAAGAGCAGCAATATTATTCATTAGCCAATGAGACAAGCCAGCAGTTAGTCAATGAATTACATTATTACATTAATATAGTACCCTAATATTAAAAGAACCTTTTCTCGATAGCCTTCCAAGTTCCCTGTCCACCAACACTTGCCGATATTGCTTTTTAAAATCTTGATACTTCACATTGCTTTCTTAAAATTGGCAATTCAAACGATGGTTGATATTTATCAATAAGATATATGCTGTGATTTTAAATCTTCACACTTCACATTGCTTTTAAGCTTGACAGTTCAACACTGGTTGATATGGCTTTTTTTCATCATGCTTTCTTAAGCTCGACTGTTCGTATGAATAAAATATATGCGGTTAAGCTTGACCGTCCCCATGAATAAAATATATGCGGTGAATGTTGCAAGTCTCATTTTACAGTAAAATATATATTCCATAGGAAAAAATTGAGTTTTCTTGTATATTGATTCGTTGTGACTGGCATATCTACTAATGCAACAAGATTCCTTTTCGTGCAAGGCTTTTCATAGGCTCAGCTGGGTATGTATGTCTGAGGGAAAAAAATGTAAAACAAAAAAAAATGGAGACAGATTTTACCAAGATATGTTTTACTTAATTCGGTGAAAAAATTTAAAAAGTTAAATGTTTAGACAAAACCTAAAACATAGCAACAACAAAGGTATACCCATTCCCTAAAAACGAGCTAAGGTGGTGTCCAGCAATTAGTCATTTTAAATCGGATGATTTTACTTAAATAAAAATAACGTGTTACCTTCAAAAATAACAAGTGATCGTAACTATCCCACATGAATTGACACCTAAATAAATAGATTTTCGTATTTGGAAAAAAAAAAACTAATTCTAGAAATGATAGTCTGTGATGATCATTCAATAAGTAGGGATACATTTCAACACAACAATATCGCTTATTGCATGCCCATATGGACGCATTTAAGACATATAGATCCACGCTTCACCAGAAAAGATCGACTACAAAGTTTCTTGGTGGCTTGCTTATCAGTGTCGAATTCCAAATTGAAAACCCGTCGGACGAAGTACCGCGCTTATAATTATCCAATATATATTTTTTAAACGAATAAACACAGAGGTTCCCTAGTATATCTGTACATGTGGCGATTACAACTAATATTAAACGTACCATTGAACTTCCAGCTGTAATTACTATTACGATAAGATAGCGCAGCCATTGGGATACTCATCTCTCACAACGGTGTATGCTGCGTATCCGTAGGGATAGACATGATACAGAACTGGAGGAGCCTTCCGCATCCTTTTTCTCCTCCGCAGCACCCTCCTCCTCGTCCTTAGCATCCCTTTTCTCGTCCTCCACAGGACCCACGCTTAGCAGCTCAGCTCTGCACCCTATTTTCCTTAGCTTTTTTGCGACATACACCGGATCCACGTTTCCCACCGCCGTCAGCGTTCCCTCCTCCATGTTCACTTCAACAGAATCCACTGAAACAGAGCCGTGGCAGAATTAGGAAACCAATACAAAACAACAAACATATACGAAATGGAGATAAAATGCTTTGGCTACATGTAATGCCATAAATAGAGGTAATGGAGATTCGTGCCTCCGGACCCTGCAACAGCCTTCATAGCCCTTCTCTTCATTTTTTCATCATCCATGATCGATTTAAATACTATTTTCTGCACATCGAAATAATGGTTCATGACGTCCATACAAAATCTTCAATCAGTCACAAAAACAACTGTAACAGATTAATAGTATGGACAATGTACATACCTTCGACATTTTGACAGCAGAAAAAGTAAAAACTTTAAATATCTCAATGACCGGGCAGACCAAATTTGCATACGGGCCTTGAACGATCTTTTTCCTGTAACCGAAAATAGTCGTGTTGAGCGTTTTATTTGTAGCCTGAAGAAGATAAATAGTTACAGGCGAGGAAAATCAGATTTTGGTAGAAAACGCTTAGTTCAGCGAAGGTTCTGCGTTAATGTAGGAAGGCTAAGAGGGATGGATGGATGCCCGCTCTATGCTTTAGGCATCTTGATGTAGTCAATACCAGACGTGGTTGTGCATTTTTGAAAAACGAATTGTGCATTTTCGAAAAACGAATTGTGCATTTTCGAAAAACCTATTTTGTTAATTGAAAAATATTAATTATTTTTTAAAGTTTCGAAACTCCCAATTCACTAATTCAAGAATTTTTTTAATTTTTTTAATATTTTTCTACACTGATCATTTTTACAGTTTTACAAATCAAATAGTTCAAATTTGTATTTTATAATTTTATGAAAAATGAAATATGTATACTTTATTTTTCAAGTAGCAATACAAACAAACCCCTTAACCCATTGGGTGAGTGCACTCTCCCACAAAGAAAAACGCGTTATATAGTGTATAAATTTAATTAAAAAATCTAAGTTGCATGAGTAACGAGTGGTGTAAGGTTCATTTTTGGTGCATGTTCTTGAGTGGTTTTAATTCTTAGTGCCGAAGGAAGGTTTGACAAGAGAGCCAAACCTGGTTTTCATGTATCTAATTCTATCCAACAAAGTCAACAGCATTATCTATTGTGGTCCACTGGAATTTGGCCTTTACTCGTTCTATCTCAATATTTGAGGCCTGCACTTGATTTCAAGTTGAACAATCGAACAATCAATTTTGGTTTATGGATCTAACATTATTTTCAAAACCCACTATGGTTTTTGTCAACCCATATGCATGTGATGTTAAGTCGTCTCTGTGTTTTCAATCGTTCTGGATTTCTTGAACAACATCCATCCATTACCTATCTTTGAAATTTCTCAATCCTTCCATAAGTGAACCAAACATGATAACATTGCCTTCTTTAATTGACACGCTTCAAATCAAAATGAAATTCCTCGCCTCCATCCAAATTCCTCGCCTCCATCCATTACCCATCTTCAACATATCTCGATACCTACATACTTGTCTTCAGCATATCCCGATCCCTTCATACTCTGACCAAACCCTTCATACTCCAACCAAACGTGGCATCGTCTTTTTTAATTGAAACTGTGACCATGCCACGCTTCAAATCAAAATGAAAACGGATGCTCCAATATGCGATCATCCACAAAGAGGAATGAAGTAGTGTGGGTTAATCACCTAAACCTGGCAATCAGATGGTCGGACAGTGTTTTTTTAATATGATTATGTAAATGTAAAAAAGTAAACATGTTAACTGATGCATTTAAAAATGCAAGGATGTTATGAACATCAAATCTCATTCATTGATTTGGAAGGACTACTAAGAATGTGCAAACATCTTCAAATACTAGCCATAAGATTAGAATATGTAATTAAAAGATCATTAAATGTACCCATTTCCAATAGGTATACGCCTTTCAACGTAAACACAAACAAACTCCGCATTCTATTGGATGAGAGTGGGTAATTTGATCGTCTTATAAATAATAATGTATTAGCTACAATCACATTCATATTATTAACATATTTATATATGTAGAATATCTTCAAATATTATCTTTCGTATATTAATATAAATAAAGATACCCACACATGTTAAATTCATAATAAATATTAACCATTTTTTATTAAAATTATCAACAAATAAATCTATATTTATATTATTTATAATATTATAAATTTTAAATAATTATAATATCGTAAATTTTGGTACATGTGTTTGTAAAGGTTGTGTTTAGACAATAATTAGATTTTACCTTAAGCAAGTTAAATGAACATTTAGATTTCTTTATAATATTATTTTTGGATAGAAGCATTCCAATATCACCATTGTTTTATTGATTTAGGAGGTTAGGAAGGTCATTATTGTGATAAATATTTTGAAATTTTGATATAATTTGAGTATACACAAGGCACTCTAGAGAAAGTGTTTTTCATCTTCAACCATATCACCATTGTTTTGTTGACTTAGGAAGGTTCGAAAGTCACTATTGTGACAAATATTTTGTATTTTTGATATAATTTGGGTATAAAGAAGACACTCTACCAGAAAGTGTTTTTCATCTTCAACCCTCTTAGCGCCACGAAGATGACATATTCTTGCTTCTATGAGTGTTTTGGGAACTATCCAATGCCTATTTTCACTATGTATCTCATGAGAGTTGGTTTGTATTTTAATAAGGTTGATTTATTTTTTTATGCTAGTCAAGAGAGAGATACTTTTGGTCTTCTAGATTAGGGTTGACCACCTCTTTGTAGTATATTCACTTCCTTTTTTCATCTAATTTTTTATTACACCATAGATTCTAAATTTGTATAATGACATATACCTATATTCCCCAATGATTTAGTCGACACTTAAAATCTTGATGCCACCCTCTCTTGAGTCATTGGTGGTTTTTTATGGAGTTTGAAGAAATTTTGGGAGCCTCTTAACATCCATGTTGTTTGTATTGCTATTGTACATTAAGTACTTAATCATGGTTGTGCACCAAATGGGGGGAAGGATCACTTGTATGAAGAGAAAATGATAGGATTATTGCCTTCAATTTTGATATTATAATTTATAAAATTATTTTGGATCTACTCTATCTTTCTCGAAGGTTATCTAGAGATATTGCATCCCCAAAATTCACATTAGTATAATATAATAGGAGTGGCGAGAGTATCAAAGAGGAGTTACTTATTATCCCACAACTAAAGGTCTATTATTATCCCATAATAATCTTTCCACCCTCCATTTATCCCTTTCTCACACTAGATGTTTCAACTAACCTTGTGATGAATAATAAAAATAGATAATGTCGAAAAGGATTTCCTGCTGCCTTTCAAGAGATGGTGTTACATAAACTTGGATTGCATGTAGAAGATGAGAAAAATATTCCATGGGATGGTCCCAAGGTCACTTTTAGGTCTATATGGGAAGCTAGTCCGAGGGGTTCGTCATACCCACCATGTATCTCAACCACCCCATTTGAGTACCTCAACTCACTAATGATGGGGAAGGACGTTAAGCCGGTCACAACATTCAACCTCAACTTGGAATGGTTGAATATTGAATGAATGAATTCATTTGAAGGTTTAGAAATGGCCTAAAGAATATTAATAAACATTGATAATGTTGATCAATGTTTTAGAAAGATGTCACATTCCCTATTAGTGCATAGAACCACATATTTTGTAATTTGTGAATAGAAACCCAAAAAGTGAAGCCTTTAATAGACCACAAGCTCTCTTGAAATGAAGAAAATGCAGTTTAAGTTTCTCCATCCCACAACCTTAGCTACAAATATATATGACACAAAATGCATCTATTTTCTTACTAAAAAATTATATTGACTAGGATTACTTTTAATATGATCCATTAATTTGGATTTTGATCTGATTAGGAAATGATGCAATGTGATCATTGATTTGGATGTCAATATGAGTGGAATACAGTATGCCATGATCGTATATTGGATGGGTTCACTAATTTATTTGTACCCTCACTTATGATGGATGCCATGGTATGGATAAAGGTGAGATATGATATGACCCAGTGTGCCTGTTGACCATGGATTCTAGGTTATGGGGGAGAGCATCGACGATGATAGATGAAATGTATCCATGGTATGGAGCAGAGCATCAACGATGATAAATGAAATACACTACATGACGCTCATAGTAAGTACATCTAGGCACAGTGGAAACAATTTTTGTTAGAAGAATGGGGCATGAATGTTGGGGAGGAAGAGGTCACCAGATTGAAGAGGGAGAGAAAACATTGAGGAGTAAAAAAATATAAAATATAGACTAGACTCCTATGGAGAAAGGTGTGAAAGGTGTGAGAGATGAGACATAAGATGACTCGGTTTGAGCATGAATGCCAGGGTATGGAGGAGAGTGTTGACAATGATAAATGGCATGCATGCATGGTATGGAGGAGAATGTTGATGATAATAAATCACATACAATACAAGAAAATCATAGGAAGTACTTCCAAGCACACTGGAAGCATCTTTATTAGGGAATGAAATTTGAGTCAACATAGGTAATTATTCATGGAAGCAGTCTTTATTAGATAAATGGAGCACAAACTTCAAGGATGCAAAGGTTATCATATGGAAGAGGGAGTGAAAATGTCTAGGACCAAAATAGTATAATAGATAGACTACTCATGCAGATAAATGTGTAAGTCATGAGACATGATATGACCCAGTGTCGCTACTAATCATGGATGCCATGGTATGGAGAAGATGATTAATGATGATAGATGGCATGCACATATGGTATGGAGGAAAGCGTCAACCATAGGAAGTACATACAGACACACTAAGAACAATGATTATTATATGGATAGGGAAGGAACATTGAGGAAGAAGAGGTCATCAAATGGTAGAGCGAGTAAAAAAGTCAAAGAGTAAAAATGTCTAATAGATAGATTCGATAATTAGGAATGGTTGTAATAAAAAAACATGTATGATGAAAAGGACTCAAATGTCGATAAAATGTCCTGTAGGCATGGATTTTGTATTAAAAAACAATTTATACAAAAACAATCTTAAATAAAATTAGTTTGAGTACCCATAACCTAGTTACGATCTTGATTTCCGACTTGCGAGGCATTTAAATCGCCAAATTTCCATTTAGTTTTTTTTTGTGAATCAAATCTTTATGTGTTATGATCATTTTTTCGAAAACACTAAATCTTTGTACCATCTTAAAATTGACCAAAAGTCTTCTGAGCGAAGTTTCCATCACATAGATATAACTTTGACTTCTAACATAGTTCCAATTAAATCTAGTGTCAAATTAAAAAAATAGAAGAATTTAATTGTTTGAGTATTGTTTATCCTACGCTCATAAAAAGAAGCGAACAAGACAATTGGAAGGCCTCAATATTCAATATTCCATCCGATGGGGATGCACTTTAAAATCCCATTCCTTTTGAAAATGATAACTATTACATCTAAATTACCTTAAGGAAAGCTTCTCACCAGGCAATGGTGGTATAATTTAGTATGGAAATGGAAATGGTTACATTAAAATTACCTTCAGGTAGGGTTTGCACTGGCCACCAATGTATAATTCATTAAAACAATGGAAATTTTTATTTCAGAACTATTACATCGACATTATATTCAGGCAGGGTTCAGAGTGACCAATAATAATATCCATCCTTTAGGGGTGTACGTGGTGTAGCGTGTAGGATATTAATTATCCAAAATGGTCCAAAAATCATCATCAACATTCGGAAAAGCTATTGGATCACTTATTTCATCCCAATATCTGATCATCCAACTTTATTTGTATATAATTTACTTGTAAAGTTTATCTTGTTGGAAATATTGTTGTCATTCATGTCAAATGCACGAGAGGTTATATATGTCCAAGATAAATATTATAGGTCTACATATCTCTAAGATAAATATTGCAATATGGGGATTGTTGAAAGTATTACTTTTGGATTTTTAATGATCAGTTTGGATACCCCATATTTGAATGCATTTTTACACTACATACCTAGATAAAATGGGAGCACAAGTTATATGGTTGAAACATTTATTCTAATACCTTTCCAATGGTATATGGAACTCTCCCTAACTCCATAGGAATGAGGAGATATGATTTTTTTTGTCCGACAACTCATCTAGAAAACTGAGGTTAGCTTAGCCAATCTTGAAAGGCCATCCTTGAAAGAGGGGATGAAATTGCTATAAACACGGGATATATTTTCACATTATTAAAGAAACCAAGCAAGAAATTAGGTCTGAGGTGTGAAGAAGTGATATAATGTGTGCTAAAGTTGTTGCGATTTATTTATGAGATATAAAGTTGGGCAAAAGAAGTTTAAGGGATTTTATTGAGTTATTTCTTGCTCTCAAGGTGTGCTATGAAGGACTTAAGGTCTGTGATGCTTCCATATGAACTATTTTGAGAGTTGTGAGGTTACATTCAGTGGATTTTTTCATCATTGGATATTTTTTTTAGTGGATGCTATCATTAGTGGATGTTTCCATTAGTGGATGTTTTCGTCAGTGATTACATTTTCAGAATGATGTTATGAGGCTTGCTAGGGTTTGAAGGATTTTCTATGGAATGAAGCATGTAGGTGAAGTCATAAGTACTTTTTGTATGAATATCTTGGATTAGTGTCTACACATATCTTGTTTCAAGTTCGTTCTTAGTTTAAGAGATTGGTGTCTCCAGTAGGTTGGTTCCTACATCTTGTTGATTTGGTGCTCAGTTGAGGACATTGGTGTCTCTAGTAGGTTGGTGGATACGTCTTTCTAATTTCGTGCTCATTTAAGTATATTGTGTCTCCAATAGGTTGGTTCCTACAATATTTGTAATGGTAGGTTGGTTCCTACAAAAATTTATAAAAATAAGTTTTATTGTTTTCTCACAATTGTGTTTCCATGTTAAACTATTTGCGTTATTATTTGAGTTCATATGTTAAATAAATTAAAAATTATCATCATTAAATCACTCTCCAATTAGACAAAATCTTTTATAAGTATTGCACAAACTCATGACTTGATATGCATGGTAGAAGAAAATCAGAATTCTTAGTAACAAGAGC
>ML795246.1:143528-181181 GCA_009831015.1 Picea engelmannii
ATGCTTAGTATAAACATATGTTTAATAATTTGTATCAGAGAAGGTTCATTCAAAAATATTTTAACCATTGGAAGGTAATTCTTGAGAACATATGGACACTAAGGAAGCTCTCCCTATAAACATATCATCTTTGTTTGATGGAAAAAACTATGCAACATGGAGTATAATAATGAATATATATTTTTAGGACCTTGGGTTTGGAATTTGGGAATCAATCGCAACAGGTTATACAGATGAAGTTGGGAAGGAGTCAAGTGAAAACAATGCAAACACAATAGATTCCATCTTGAGTGGCCTATCCGATTCTGAGATTGTCAAGGTAATGAAGTGTACATCAACTAAACATATTTGGGACAAGCTACAAAAAAACTATGAAGAGAGATATGGTGATTGTTCTAGCTATGAATCAGGGACAAAATAAACATTATTTATGAGAAATCTAAAAGGAGGACCTAGAAAATACAAAGGTAACCTACCCTTTAAATGATTAAGTGTGGTAGAAAAGGAATTTTTTCTACTAAGTGTCCATATAAAGAACGAGAATATAGTGGTGATGAATAATAATGTCTCTCCAAAACCATGGAAACAAAGCCCGCTGATGAAGAAAATGAAGATAATCAGAAAGGAAAACTAGATTCAGAATAAGAAGATGTTAAAGAAAAAAACATCGGTGCCTTAGAATAATAGAAAAGATTAAGAAAAATAAGAAAAAAGAACAATTGTAGAAATAGAGAAGACAACTATCATCATGAAGACTCAACTAGAAGAAGAAAAAATCATAGAAAAATTGGTGAGAAACTAGTTTAAAGAAAAGGAAAATAATTGCACGGGTCTTGAGAATGAAATCATTTCCTTAATGAAGGAACTAGACAAAACAATCGATGAGTTGAATATAAGATTTAATTTTGGAAAGAGTATTGAAATATTAGATAATATGCTCAATTGAAAAAGGTCACCATTCATAAATATAGGTGTTGTCTATGACAACAAAAAAGGACCCCCGAGGGAGATGCAATCATTAAGGTCACAAAGCCATCAGAAAAGGAAAATGAAGAAAATTCTAAAATCTATGCCAATATTCTCAAAGGATCCATCAACAATGAAATAAATAGTAGGAAAGGAAATGATGAATAGAATAAACTTGAGTCTTCTCATAGGAATAACAAGAATGAGTTCAGAAGAGTTGTTCCACCAAGAATACCTTTCACAAACCTATATCAAAATATCTTTTTTAGATATTGTTTTTCTTGCAATAATTTTGGTCATAAGAAAATAGATTGTAGAGCTTATGCAAGAAGTGATCATGTCAGAGGTATAAATAAAGGTTCTTATAAGAACTCAAAGTATGATTTTGTGAGAAACAATACCAAAAGTTCTCATGGGTTTTCTAACATAAAATACAATTCATCTTCTCTCGATAACTACAGGCACATAGAACGTGACTATAGAAGTAGCATAATAAATTATCCTAAATGAAACAAGGAAAAATATGTTAATACCGAGCATAGAGAAGAATACACCAGGGTGTGGAAAATGAAGCAATAATAATTGAAGAAGGAAGAATATGGGCTTGCACTTTATGATTAAAATAAAGGGAACCAATTGCCAATTGACAGTGGATGTTCAAAACATAAGACAGGGGACGAGACCAAGTTTCTCACCTTGAAGGAAGAAAACAAAGGAAATTTTACTTTTAGAGATAATTGTTCTAAAAGGATAGTTGGAAAAGGTAATATTAGTCTTGATAATGGATATACAAAGACATAATGTATTATGTGTTGTAGGGTTAAACCATAATATTCTAAGTGTCATCCAAATGTGTGATGAAGGTTACAATCTCACATTTCATTCTAGAGGGCGTGAGATAAGGAAAGTAGCTTCAAGAAGATTAGTGGAAAATTTAAACAAAAGCGATGTATACATATTTGATGAACTCAAAGGATATAAATTTTACATGGGAGAAACCCTTTACCATTTGTTTCAAAGGGGGAGAAGTTGCAGATAGGGGGTGTATCAGAATTGACTAAGGGTTGCCATCAATTGAAAGGGGGGTGATTGCTGGAAATATTGTTGGCATTGATGTCAAATACATGGGGAGGCTAAAAATGTCTAAGATAAGTATTTCAATATGAATTTGGTTGAAAGTATTACTTTTGGATTTTGATTTTTAATGATCAATTTGGATACCCCATATTTGAAAGAATTTTTACCCTACATACCAATTTAGTCAATTTAGTCAATTTAGTCAAAGGCATACTGGATCTACATCCTTGGTCAAAGATAGATTGAGGTGAGAAGAGATGTTTCCTTTCAGGAGGAGGTAGCCTTTAGGACATATAGAGGATATCACGTGGATATTGATAATGTGAGATAGGAAGATATGGTTCCTTTTGCCCCTCAACCTCCAACATTTTAGAGGGAGATATTTGAGTGTATTGATCTCATTGATCCTATAGCTCCAATTGATGTTCCCAAAGATATTGTAGTAGGTCGAAAGAGACCTACATGGGATTATTAGATTCTATAGGAGGCAGAAGGACATGCATCTCCTCATGGTAGATTTTCAGAGAGAAAGATACCTCAGAGATATTGGTTTTATGGCACATCTATGAGTCACATCATTGATTATGAGCTTTCCTATTATTAGGAGGAATCTAGTCAACCACTATGGAGAGATGCCATGACGGAGGAGTATCAATCCATCATGAAGAATTATGTGTGGGATACTGTTTTGATACCTAAGGAGAAGTCTATAGTGACTTCCAAGTGGATATATAAGATCAAACACACATCTGATGGGAGCGTTGAGAAGAAAAAGACAAGATTTGTTACTAGAGGATTCTCTCAGGTGGAGGTAATAGATTATGAGGAGACAATTTCTCTTTTTTCTCGATACACTTCTATCCATAAGATTCTTACCCTTGAAACATACATGGGTTGGAGAATACATCATATGGATGAGAAGAAAACATTTCTCAATGGAGATATTGAGGAAGAAGTATACATCAAGAAACCAGATGGTTTCATGATCCATGAGAATGAGTCTCATGTGTGCAGGTTGAAGAAGGACATGTATGGACTCAAGCAGGCACCTTGGGCTTGGTATGCGAGGATTGATAGACACTTGATGAGTTTTGGCTTAAAAAAAAGTTTTACTGATCCCAACTTGTACTACAAGACTGTTAATGACGAGTCCTTGATTTTGGTCCTCTACATTTATGATTCATTCCTCACCAGTATAGAGAGCCTTATTATTGAATGAAAGTATGCATTGGCCTCCAATTTTGAGATGAAGGAACTTGGTATGATGTACTACTTATTAGGACTAGAGGTGTGGCAGAGAACTCATGAGATCTTCTTGAGTCAGGGGAGGTACACAATTGAGATATTGAAAAAGTTTGGGATGTTGAACTGTAAGCTCGTTGCTAGACCAATGGTCACGAATCTGAAGAAACTAAGCGTGTCTTCTTATAATTTTGATGATATTGATCTGACCATGTACAAACAGTTGATTGGATCATTGATGTATTTGGTTAACCCCAAACCAAATAATTTATATGTAGTGAGTGCATTTAGCTAGTTTATGTGTCAACCAAGACAGACACATTGTATGGTTGCAAAGCATGTGTTGAAATACCTGCGAGGCATACTTGGACATGATATGAGATATAATTCTAGTATTGACATGATATTACAGGGATATGATGACTCTAATTGGGTAGGGAGTGCAGTGGACAGGAAGAGCACCTTCAAGTATTGCTTCACTTTGGGATCTACCATGGTTTCATGGTGTAGCAGGAAAAATAATTATGTGGCCTTGAGAATGTAGAAGTTGTGTACATTGCATTGAGTGAAAAAGTTTGAGAAGCAGTGTGGCTTCACAATATCCTTGCATATTTATTTGACATGTGTTGGATTCCACCGTTATTCATTATGATAACTAGAGTTGTCTGAATATATTAGAGAATATAGTATTTCATGACAAATCGAAACACATTGAGATCAAGTACCATTACATCCAAGACATGGTGTAGAGGAAGGTAGTACTAGTGCAGTATCTTCCTACAAATGAGCAAGTTATTGATGTTCTTACCAAACCCATTACCAGGATGATGTTCGAGTACTTACGTGAAATACTTGGTGTGGTAGAGAATGCCTGCCTCGATGAGAGGGACTGTTCATTTTTGCAGTTTCTTGATACATTCTCAAAATAATACTCCTTTATGACTAAGTTGAGTTGATCTGTGAGGACACTTATCCGAGAAGGTATAAGTGGGTTTGGGATTATATCCCAATGTCCCTTGTGGAGAGAACATGAGGACACATCCATTATGGAGAGAACATGAGGACACATCCCTTGTGGAGAGAACAAGAGGACATGTCAAGGAGTTTACCTTGACATCACAGATTATGCAGAGTTGACCCTAGTTTTTCTAGAGGCAATAGCCTCTAAAAGTCCACATGGGAGTGCCATGTGTGAAAAAGATTATCCATATCATACTCCTCTATGAAAGAGTTGAGTTAATCTGCGAGGACACTTATCCAAGAAGGGATAAGTGGGTTTGAGCTTATAGCCCAATGCCCCTTATGGAGAGAACATGAGGGAATGCCAATGAGTTGACCTTGATGTAACACACTATGGGGCGTTGACCTTAGTGTTTCTAGAGGGAGTATCCTCTAGAATTCCACATGGGAGTGCCATGTGCGATAGACCTTTTTCTATAATGTCCTTACTAAGCATCGGGTGGTTCTTCTCCTAGATTTTGTTGAATACCAAGCGAGATAGGATGCATTTATCACAAATGTGTACTTGTGGTAAATGGTCCTAAGAATAGTCCTTCCTTGATCATGAAAATGAATAATATGGACTCGAGGTGCTTGAGGTGATATCCATGTGTTAGTTAACATCATGCTGACATTTACTCACAAGGGTGTACCTGTGGTGAACGACCATGGTTGAGAATGTCTCCCTCATTGAGAGAGAGTGTTGATGTTTGGACAACATCAAGAAGACATTATTCCATATATATATATATATATGACATGAAATTAATAATACAAGGTATAAATATATATAATAAATAAGTAGTTATTTATTATCCAAGGGATGCATCCTTTCATTGATGGTCACGATATGTTCTCTATATATGGAACTCTCATCATTGTAATAATACATCAATCTATTATAATCATTTTATCTTAGCATTTTCTATTGTACTTGTGTCTCTGTGCATGGTTATTCTTCTTGTGATCTTGGTTATTATTGCTTCTATTGTTCATGGTTTACGCTTCAGTTCATTTAAATTTTTAAAGAAATTGAATGAATTGAACAAAATTAAATTCCCACATGAAGAATGTCACAACCCAACATAACCCTTCATGTACATTACAATGTGACAAATACGTTAATGAATTTCACATTGTGACATCACATTTCATTAATGGAACAATGCAACAAAATCTCTAATGAACATTGCAATGTGACATGACATTTTATGAACACCACAATATGACATGGACGTTAATGTGGAAAGATAAATTTCACAATTTGAAATTAGCAATAAGGAATGTCACAATCTGAAATAACCATTAAGGAATGTCGCAATACAACAAAACCCTCCATGAATGTCGCAATGCGACCGAGTATTTTATGAATGTCACAATGTGACATCACATTACATTAATGTCATGATGCGACAAAACCCTTCATGAACATTTGAATGCGACATGAAATTTAATGAACATCATAATGTGACATAGCCTTTAATGTAGCAAGATTAATGTTGCAATCTAAAATTACCATAAAGGAATGTTGTAATCCAATGATGCAGGAGCATCGCTCCACCTTAGCATGCTTCAGCTGTCTATCACATTGGTGTGCATTCAAAGAGGGAAGAGGTGTCAACACTCTCATTTTTCCCTCAAAATTTAAATGTAATTAAGGCAATTGAATGTTTTCAGGCTGGAAGAGCCAAGTCATGCTTTCGCACAAGTTGTATATGAGGTTGCCTTAAGTGGCTGACGGTAGGAAGGATATAGATCTGATTCAGACTAGATTTCTAGTCATTGTAATCTGTCTCATTAGATAGGCATTGTAAATGGTGATTAGACACCACTAGTGTAGCTTGGAAGGAAATCTTGTCGAGCCCCTCATGTATAAATATTTGTATTATTTCCCAATAGAGTTTGTTGACACCCAAGTTGGTTGTGTTGATAGAGAGGAGAGTTGAGAGTCGAGATTCAGTTGCATTCTGGACTCCTACAGTATAATTGAAATTCTTTCATTAATATAAAAGAATAGATTTCCCTGTTTGTAATTTCTTGTGTGATGGATGTTTATTTATGAATGTTTATGATTTATATGTATGAGATAGGTTTCATTTGTAGGGGTAGAGATAGGATCCTCTCTATGTGAGTTTTTTGATTTACTCCTGGGTTCTTTAGGCTAAGCACAAAGAGTGCGTGACAGAGTGTTAAAAATTAGTGAGATAATGCAAGGAGTGCGTCTTTGAACTCTTTCGAGTCAGAGAGGAACATGCCAGGAGGGCACACGAGAATAATTCACATAATCAGGAGGGAGCCTCAAGGTTACTAAATACCTTAGTGGAGAAAGTGTGCAGAAAAATCACAGGAGAAGAATTGTTGAAGATTTTGTCAATCTCTGGCAGGAGGGAATAAAGCAGGTGCAAGGTGTGCAAAGAACCAACACGTTCTGGAGTGTTAGAGGCAGTGAGGGAAAAATACAGAGTTACTAAACACTCTAAGGGATGATATCTCTGCAAGTGTGCATTGAGCGGGAGTAGGAGTCACTTTAGTGAACCTGAAGGATTTCAGGAATCCAAAAGTAAGACTTGTGCAAGGAGTGCACCATGCCATCACTTATATAAGTGTTGCAAGAAGCCATCTGAAGGCTAAGTTGATCATAATGGGTGCGTCAAAGAAAAATTAAGTTCCTCTTACAAGATCAAGAGGAGGAGCATCGAGTTGCTAGGAGAGCACCAGAAGGTCCGTAGAAGGATGAAGAAAGTTTGAGAACCCTAAAGGTTTGAGCCAACAAGCTCAAAAGGATTAGTGTCGTCATGCACAAATATTTTGCAAGGATTGGAAGAGGCCGAGAGAGATCCAAGTCTCGGACAATGAGAAAAGTGATAAGTGTGCACAAGAGTAAGCACTTGTCGAAGTCCCAAGGAAAAGTGGAATCCCCCATCGTCAGGAGAAGAAAGGTGGTGAAAGAATAGAAAATATGGGAGATAGAGTTCCGAAATATTTTCCAAGAGAAAAGGGAAAACTTCACAAAGTCACGAAGAGTGGAGTGAATCAATACCGTTGGATATGGAAGGGACATGTGGAGGAGACCCACGCATTTCAAAGAAGTGGTACTCCAGAAGAAATCAAAGGAAACCAAAGAGGAAAGACTCTTGAAGGTCAGAGTCTGGAATAGATCACAGTCATTGATCTAAGGGAGTGACGAGGACCTTTGATCCTCGCATCAGTTGTGTTCCTCGATTTGAAGTTCGAGGAAGTAATAGGAGTTGGTTGTTGTAAAAAGTATGAAGCCCGAAACCTGAAGCGCTTTTTAGGGTTTAGCCATGGGACATAGCCCAAGGTCGCATGTGATAAGGGGCCTAGCATAGGAAGCTAGTGTCTGCTATCAAAATTATTCAAAAGGGAGGAGGAGGAGCCCGCAGGTCTGATAGAACCCGCACTTTGGAGAAATGGGGACTTGTGAAAATTACATTAGGTTTCGGCAGGGAACTGAAGAGTCGATATGACTCAAGCAATCAAATGATCCTAGACTGGGAGGTCGTGCATCCCCCCAGAGGAGCTGCACCAGAGTGGTATCAGAGCCTAAAATTGTTTTCAAGTAGAGGAGACAGTCTGGCTACACCAAGAAGAGTCATAGCTGAAGATCGCTTGTAGGCAGCATGTTAAAGGAGACAAAGTGTGATGTTCTGTAGGAACTGTTGCAAGGTGTGCAACTGATGGTAGACAACCAGGTGGGTTGAAGCTGAAGAAATATGGTTGTTGAAGGTCATAAATGTGGTCAGAGACAAGACTTCTCGCATAAGAGAAAAGAGGAAATTGACCAGGAGCTCAATGAAATTCGAGTAGAGATGGAGAATCTAACATTGAAGATGCACCATGAGGCAAAGGTATGCTGGAGATACAAGTGGCCTTTGAAAATGAAAGTCAAATGGCTTGTTCGGAAGTTGTTGTCCATAAGGCAGCAACACATGTTAAAAATTTGGTTGAGGCATGTTGAGAGCCTCAGGGACAAGGGAAAGAGATCTAACAAAGGTCTCGTATATTTCCAGGTGGGAAATGAGAAGAGATCAGTTGATCTCATGAATTGTTAGGAGGGAAGAGGAGACATCCAAATTTTCCAAGTGGGAAAGGGAGAAGAAATGAGCTTAGTTGAGTTCATGTCAGCAAAGGGTGTTGAGAGATGGAAAGGAGGTGGAAGAAAGTTCTCATCCATATGAAGATTCATGTGGAGCTGCGATCCACGTGAATGAATATGATGAGA
Source organism: Picea engelmannii (assembly GCA_009831015.1). Lineage (NCBI taxonomy): Eukaryota > Viridiplantae > Streptophyta > Pinopsida > Pinales > Pinaceae > Picea > Picea engelmannii. Next base: position 152,056 of record ML795246.1, read on the forward strand.
AGTTAAAACCTTCTGTCATAGAAGAAGAATATCATAGGAGTGATCTAATCATTAGAGGAATCAAGATATTCCTTCCAAGTAGCCAAGGAGAGGCTAGAATATTTGTTGCATATGAAACAATATAAGGACAACAAGTTGAGTATGTCATAGAAGAAAAGGAGCAGATATTGAAGTCTTCCCCAGCAGAAGAAGAGGAGCACCCAATTAAGGCACTCACTCAATGGGAGATGGATTTGAAGGTGTTGGAGAATTGGTTGGAAAATGCAGAACCAGAAGATGGATTCCAGGATATATCCAAGCCAGAGGAAATATGCCAACATGAGGAGCAACTGGAGGAAGCTGGGATGGAACCAGTGCAAGCAGAGGAATTGACAGAATATAATCTGTCAAAGGAGATAGCTGAGAAACAACTCAGTAAGGAGATTGTGGAATTGGAATCTGCAACAGAGTGGTCAGTCAGAGTCACGGGAGACTAGGTTGGTCTACTCATCGGCCGACACGAGGATTTTCATCCGAGTAGACTACACAAGGAAAGCCAACCAAAAGAGAAATTGGAAGAGGTCATAGAGGAGTTAAGGAGACTAATGGTGAAGTTAGCAAAAGATGTTTCCAATAGGGAGAAGCTAAATAGAGGAAGACCTGCATGAGTAGCAGGAATGAAGCATCAACAATAGAAGTAGCGAAGCAGAGGAGCAGGAGGACAACTCCAGGAGAAAGTTTGGGATAAATGAGGATTTCAACAGAGCTGGGAAGCTCATGAGTAGGAGCTCATGAATTTTTGTCGTAGTGGAGTAAGATGCAAGAGCATCGCTCCACATCAACATGCGCTAAAGGTCTCTCATGTTGGTTCACATTCAAAGAGGGAAAAGGTGTCAGCACTCTCATTTTTCCCTCAGAATTTAAATGTAATTAAGGAAATTGAATGTTGTCAGGGTGGAAGAGCCAAGACGTTCTTTCGAACAAGATGTAGATGAGGTTTCCTTAAGTGGCTAACTGGAGGAAGGGTCTAGATCTAATTCGGACTAGATTTCCACTCATTGTAATCTGCCTCATTAGATATGCATTTTGAATGGTGATTAGACACCACTAGTGTATCTTGGAGGGAAATCTCTTCAATCCACTCATGTATAAATCTTTGTATTATTTCCTGGTAGAGTTTGTTGACACTCGGATAAGTTGTGATGATAGAGAGGATATTTGAGAGTCGAGACTTAGTTGCAGTCCATACTCCTACACTGTAATTGACATTCTTTCATTAATATAAAAGAACAGATTTCCATGTTTGTAATTTCTTGTGTGATGGATGTTTATTTATGAATGTTTATGTTGTATATGTATGATATAGGTTTCACTTACAGGGGTAGGGATAGGATCCTCTATCTGTGAGTTTGTTGAGTTATTCCTGGGTTCTTTAGGCTAAGTGCAAGGAGTGCACGATAGAGTGTTGAAAATCTACGAGCTAACACAATAAGTGTGTGTTTGAACTCTTTCGAGTTAGAGAGGAATGTGCCAGGAGGGCACACCAGAATAATTCACATAACCAGTAGGGAGCCTCAAGGTTACATAATATATTAGGGGATAAACTATGCAGAAAATGTATAGGAGAAGAATTGTTGAAGATTATGTCAATCTCTGCCAGGAGGGCATCGAGCAGGTGCAAGGTGTGCACATAACTGACACGTTCTAGGTTTTTGGATTCAGTGAGGGAAAACCCGGGAGTTATTGAACACTCTAAGGGAAGAAAGTTATGCAAAGTTGCATTGAGAAGAAGTAGGAGTCACTTTAGTGAACCTGAAGGATTTCATAAATCGAGAAGTAATACCTATGCGAGGAGTGCACCGGGCCAACACTTAGATAAGTGTTGCGAGAATCCGTATGAAGGATAAGTCGAGCGCAAGGAGTGCGTCAAAGACAAAGTAAGTTCATATTACAATATCAGGAGGAGGAGCATCGAGTTGCTAGGAGAGGACCATAAGGTCTGCAGAAGGACACAAAAAGTTTGAGAACCTTAAATATTTGAGCCAAGAAGTTTAGAAGGATTATCGTCGTCACGTGCAGAGTTTCTAGAAGAAGTGCAAGAGGCTGAGAGAAATACAAGTCTCAGACAGTGCGAAAAGTGTTAAGTGTGCACAGAAGTAAGGACTTTCCGAAGTCCCGAATACAAGTGGAATCTCTCATTGACAGTAGAGGATAGGTGACGAAAGACCAGAAAATTGAGGAGATAGATATCTGAAATATTTTCCAAGAGAAAAGGGAAAACTTTGTGAAGTTACGAAGAGTGAAGTGAATCCATATTGTTGGATCTGGAAGGGACATATGGAGGATACCCATCCATTTCATAGAATTGTTACTCAAAAATAAATCAAAGGAGAACAAAGAAGGAAGACCCCCGAAGGTCGGAGTCTCGAATAGATCACAGTCATTGATCTAAGGGAGTGACCAGGACTTTTGATCCTCACATCAGTTGTGTTCGTTGATTCATAGTTCAGGGAAGGAATAGGAGTTGGCTGTTGCGAAAAGTACGAAGCCCGAAAATCGAAGTGATTTTTAGGGTTTAGCCCTAGGACATAACCTGAGGTCACATGAGAGAAGGGGCCTAGCATAGGAATCTAGCATCTGTTTTCAAAATTCTTCAAAGGGTAGAGGAGGATCTTGCAGGTCTGATAGAACCTACACTTTGGAGAAAGGGGGACCTATGAAAATTACATTAGGTTCGAGCAAGGAACCGAAGAGTCTATTTGACTCAAGAAATCAAACGATCCTAGACTAGGAGGTCACACAACGACCTGGTGGAGCTGCGCCATCCAACATAAATCTCGATGAATGTCATAATGTCATAAAATCCTCTATAAATGTCACAGTCTGACATCACATTTGACTGACAGCACAATGTAACATAACCATTCATGAATGTAGGAAGCCAACACATGTCAACCAAGATGAATATATCAATGTCACATAACAATTTAAAACATCATCATAAAACATATATATATATTATAAAGTATGCCCAAATGAATGTTACAATCTTACATAACCATTGAGGAATGGCACAACCCAACAAAACCCTTGATGGAAGTTGCAATATGAAAAAACCCTTAAAAAATGTTACAATGTGACATCACATTTGATCAACTTGAAATGCAAAAAACCCCTTAATGAATATCAGAATGTAATGAGACATTTGATGAATTCCATAATTTGAGATGGTCCTTATCACAGAACTATGAATGTCACAATCCAAAAAAAACATTAAGGAATGTCGTGATACAAAAAAACCATTAAGGATTGTAGCAATCAAACATAACCCTTGATGAATGTTGTGGTGTGAAAAAAATATTTATGAGTGTCACCATGGAACATCACATTTGATTAATCTCATAATGTGACAAATTACTTAATGAACATCTTTTTTCACATAACTATTGAAGAATGTCACAACCCAGCATAACCCTTGATGTGCATTGCAATGCAACAAAAAAATTAATGAATGTCACATTGTTACATCATATCTGAAGAATGTCACAACACAACAAAACCCTTGATGAATGTTGCAATTCAATAAAATCCTTAATAAATTCCAAAATGTGACATCACATTTGATTAATGTCTCAATTCAACAAAACCATTAATGAACATGGTAATGTGACATGACATTGTATCAATGCCAGAATCTTACATAGCCATTAATGTGTCAAGATGAATGTATCAATATGAAATAACCATTCAGAAACACAACCACTACACATAAAGTAACCCAAAAGGAAATTCACAATATGACATAACCATTGAAGAATGTCACAACCTAACATAATTGTTGATGTACATTACAATGTGATAAATACTTTAATTAATGTCACATTGTGACATCACATTTCATTAATGACACACTGTGACAAAACCCCTAATGAACATCACAATGTGACATGAAATTTGATGAAAACCACAATATAATGGATGTTAACGTGGGAATATGAGTTTCACAATTCAAAATTAGCAATAAGGAATGATGCAATACAACATAAACCTCCATGAATGTCGTAATGTGACTGAATCCTTTATGAATGTCACAATGTGACATCACAATACATTAAGGTCATGATGCGACAAAAACCTTAATGAACATTGCAATGCGACACGAAATTTTATTAACATCACAATGTGACATAGCCTTTAATGCAACAAGATGAATGCTGCAATATGAAATTACCACAAAGGAATGTCATAATCCAGCACAAATATTGGTGAATCTCGTAATGTCATAAAATCCTTTATGAATGTCACAATGTAACATCACATCTGACTGAAACTATAGTGTAACATAACCATTCACGAATGTAGGGATATGACACAAGTCAAGCAAGATGGATGTATCAATATCACATAATCATTTAGAACATCATTATAAAACATATCGATATTATAAAGTAACCCAAAATGAATGTTACAATATTGCATAACCATTGAAGAATTTCACAACCCAACAAAACCCTTGATGAAAGTTTCAATTTGACAAAACCCTTAAAAAATGTTGCAATGTGACATCACATTTGATCAATTCTCAATGTGACAAAACCCTTCATGAACATTGCAATGTGATGTGACAGTTGATGAATGTCATAATGTGACATGGTTGTTATCACAGAAAGATGAATGTCACAATGAAAAAAACCCATTAAGGAATGTCGCAATCTGAAAAAATCATTAAGGTTTTTTGCAATCAAACATAATCCTTGATGAATGCCATAGTGTGAAAAAGTACTTTATGAATGTCACATGGAACATCATGTTTCATTAATCTCAAAATGTGACAAAACACTTAATGAACACCACAATCTGACATAACCATTGAAGAATGTCACAACCTAGCATAACCCTTGATGTATATTGTAATACGACAAAAACCTTAATGAATGTTACATTGTGAGATCACATTTGAAGAATGTCACAATGCCAGAAAAACCTTGATGAATGTTGCAATTCGACAAAATCCTTAATAAATTCCCAAATGTCACATCACATTTTATTAACGTCACAATTCAACAAAACCATTAATGAACATGGCAATTTGACGTGCCATTTTATCAATATCGCAATCTTACATATCCATTAATGTGGTAAGACGAATGTATCAATATGAAAATAACAGTAAGAAACACAACAAATTCACATAAAGTAACCCAAAATGAAAGTCACAATCTGACATAACCATTGAAGAATTTCACAACCCAACATAACCCTTCTTGTACATTGCAATGTGACAAATACCTTAATGAATGTCACATTATGAAATCACATTTCATTAATGTCACCATGCAACAAAACCCCCAATGAACATCGCAATGTGACATGGAATTTGATGAACACCAAAATATGACATGGATGTTAACGTGGAAAGATGAATTTCTAATTCGAAATTACCAATAAGGAATGTCAAAATTGGAAATGACCATTAAGCAATGTTGCAATCGAACATAACCATCCATGAATGTCACAATTTGACAAAATACTTTATGAATGTCACAATGGAACATCACATTTCATTAATCTCACAATGTGACAAAACAATTAATGAACATCGCAGTGTGCCATGAAATCTTATGAACACCACAATGTGACACAATTATTAACACGACAAGGTGAACGTTATAATTCGAAATAACCATAAAGGAATGTCGCAATCCAACATAACCCTCAATGAATGTCACAATGTGACAAACTCCTTTATGAGTGTCAAAGTGTGACATCACATTTGATAGACACCAAAATATGACATAACCATTCATGAATGTAGGAAGCTGACACAATTTAACAAAGATGGGTGTCTTAAAGTCACATAACCATTGAGAACATCACAATCAAACATATCCATATTATAAAGTAAGCCAAAGTGAATGTTACAATATGGCATAACCATTGAAGAATGTTAGAACCAAAAAAAAAACTTCATGAACGTTGCAATGAGACAAACCCCTTAATAAATGTCACAATATGACATCACATTTGACTAATGGCACAATGCAATGAAACCATTATGATGAGTGTCACAACCCAACAATGCAAAAAAAACATACATGAACATGATAATGTGACATGACATTTGATGAATAAGACAATGTGACATGGTCATTATCACGACAAGATGAATGCTGCAATCCAAAAAAACCATTAAGGAATTTTTCAATCCAACACAACCCTTTATGAATGTCGCAGTGTGACCAAATACTTTATGAATTTCAAAATGTGACATCACATTTCATTAATCTCACAATGTGACAAAAACCTTAATGAAGATCATGATGTGCCATGACAATGGATGAACATTGTAATCTGGCATAGATGTTAACATGGAAAGATGAATGTTGCAATCCAAAATAACCATAAAGGAATGTCGCAATCCAACATAACCCTCAATGAATGACGCAATGTAACATATTCATTTACTAATGTCACCTGGTCACATCCCATTTGATAGACATGAAAATGTGACATAACCATTCATGAATGTAGGAAGCTGACAAAAGCCAACCAACTTGGATGTCTCAATGTCACATAACCATTGAGAACATCACAGTCAAACATATCCATATTATAAAATAAGCCAAAGTCAATGTTGCAATCTGACATAGCCATTGAAGAATTCCAAAACCCAAAAAAACCTTGATCAAAATTGTGATGCGAGAAAACCCTTAATAAATTTCATAATGTGACATCACATTTGATTAATGGCACATTGTGATGAAACTCTTAAGATGAATTTCTCAATCAGAAATAACCATTAAGAAACAAAACAATTTCATATAAAGTAAGCCAAACTGAAACTCATAATTTAGCAGAACCATTGAAAAATTTGACATTCCAACATAACCCTCGATGAACATTTCAATGCGACAAAACCCTTTTAACGAATGTCACAATGTGACATAACCATATCAAACATATACATTTTATAAAGTAAGCCAAAATTAATGTTACAATATGACATAACCATTGAATAATATCACAACCTTACAAAATCATTGATGAACATCGCAATGCGACAAAACCCTTACAATTTGGCATAACCATTGAAAAATTTCATAGCCCAACATAACTCTTGATTTGAACATTTCAATGCAAAAAAAGTTTTAACAAATGTCACAATTTGACATAAACATATCAAACATATCCATATTATAAAGTAAGTCAAAATGAATGTTAAAATCTGACATAACCATTGAATAATGTCACAACCTGACAAAACCGTTGATGAACATTGCAATGTGACAAAACCCTTAATAAATATCACAATGATATGAAATCCCTAATGAACACGTCTTGACATTTGATGAATGCCTCAATGTTACATTACCATTAACATGGCAAGGTGAATCTCTTAATATATCATTAAGAAACAAAACAATTTCACATAAAGTAAGCCAAAATGAAACTCACAAACTGACATAACCATTGAAGAATGTCACAACCCAATATAACCCTTGATGAACATTGTAATGAGACAAAACCCTTAGTGAATGTCACAATGTGACATCGCATTTCATTAAAGGCACAACGCGACAAAACCCTTACTAAACATCACAATGCGACGTCACATTTTATGAATGTACCAATGTGACATGGTCATTAATGTAGAAAGACAAAAGTCAAAATATGAAATAACCAAATTAAGAAACCAAACAATTTGAAATAAACTTAGCTAAGATGAATGTCGCAATGTGACATAACCATGCTTGAACGTCGTAATCTAAAATAACCCAAGAAAATTGTTGCAACCAAACCAAACCTTGAATTTCATAATGCGACATGACATTTGAATTTTATGAAATAATGAGGAAGTATGAATATGTTACAATGTGAAGTCTAAAAAAGTTATTATGTGGTTTAAAATTTGAAGTATCTGTTATAAATATCACAAGAAAGTGTTAATATAATATATTTTATTCTTTATAATACAAATATATTTGATTATGATGTAATATTATAATTTTAGGTTATTAAATTATTATTTAGCGAACTATAACAACAATTAGAATATTAGAATATAAATGTTGCAACCCTAAATAACCATTAAGAAATGCCCCAATCAAACATAAACTTATCAACTATAACATTATAATTTTATTTTATTAATAAAAATTTTAATATAATATTATAAGTCAACTATAATCACAAGTAAAATATTAATACAAAATAATATTAAATAAATATTATTAATATATTAATATTATAATATAATAGTCAAATTTTAAATTTAATATCATAATTTACTTTTCATATAAAATTTTACAAATGTTCAAACAATATAATATTCATTATATATATATATATATATATATATATATATATATATATAAACATAAAACATTTTATATAATAATTATATAAATGTAACATTATAATGCAATATTTTTATTAATATTATATATTTATTAATATTGATATATCTTTACTGATTATTAATAAATTTGTGTACAAACTTTGTTAATATAAGTTAATACATATATTATATTAATAAAAATTTCTACCAACATTAGTATAAGTTAATATAATGCAACATTATAGTATAATATTTATTTATTTTAATATTTTTATGCATGCATCCATTGATTACTAGAAACAACCACATTAATAATATTAATGTGTCTATATATGTCGATAGGTGTATATTTAGCACATTAATAATGTTTTTTATTTATAGTATGTGTTAAATATACATCTATCGATGTATGTGGACACATTAATATTATTAATTAGGTTTTTGCTAGTAATATATAACTAAAGATATTTCTCCATTACTATCTAACACTCCCCCTTAATAGAGAAATGACTTCTCTACAACAACTAAATCATTCCTAAATATTTCAAACTTAGCATTTCCAATAGGCTTTGTAAAAATGTATGCCATATTTTTGTTTGTATTACAATAGATTAAGTCAATTTATTTTGATTGTATCTTCTCTCTTACAAAATGATATTGTGTTTCAATATGCTTTGATCTAGCATCATACACAAGATTTTTTGCTAGTTTAATGGAACTTTGGTTATCACATTTGATAATTGTTGGCTCTTTTTTTTTCTCCTACATCTTTAAGGATTCTCCTCAACCAAAAGTCTTCCTCACAAGTAGAAGTTGACAAATATTTGTATTCAGCTTCAATTGATGACAAATAAACAATTTATTGTTTCTTACTCCTACAAGACATCATCCTCGATCCAAGGGTGAACGTATATCCTGTGGTTGATTTTTTGTCATCAGGATTTCTGACCCAATATGAATCGGAATAACCTGTCAACTTAACATCAAACTCATTAGTATATTTAATACCAAAATTAGTAGTCCCTTTTACATATATAAATACTCTCTTTGTTGTTAACAAGTGGCTTTCATGAGGTTTGGCCATGAATTGACTCAGCATGTTGACTAGATATGTTATATCTAGTCTAGTTGTAGTGAGATAGTTTAGAATTCCCACTAACTCGCGATACAGTGTACACCATTCACCTTTTTTGTCCCATCATCACTCTCGAGTTGAGCATTTTCTTCTAAATAAGTTGATATTTCTTTACACTGACTCATATTGAACATTTTAATTAGTTCCCTTATATATTTTCTCTATGTGTCCAGCTTCTCTCCAAATTTGAAGACCTAAGCAATATTGTAACTCACCAAGATCTTTCATCCCAAAAAACTATGAGAATTATCTTTTAATTTCATTAATCAACTGATATGAATTTCTTGTTATAATGAGATCACTGACATGCAAGAAAATCAAAGCAACATGCCCTTCCTAATCTAGCTTGATATACAAGTTAGGATCACTCATAGTTTTCATAAAAACTTTATGTACAAAGAAAGAATCAATATTTACATACCAATATCTTGGTGCATGTTTTGGTCCATACAAGGCTGTCTTTAATTTACAAACAACATGTTCTTGACTCTTTTTTACAAATCCTTCTAGTTGAACAAGATACACTTCTTCCTTTAATTTCCCCTTTAGAAAATCATACTTAACATCTAGCTAATGAAGTTTTTGATTATGTTTTATATTTAATGAAAGAATTCATCTAATTATGTTTAGCCTAGCTATGGGCTGAAAGTTACCCTCATAATATATTCCTTATTTTTGTGAATATCCTTTTGCAACTAATCGAGCTTTATATTTATGTATACTTCCATCAACAATGAATTTGGGTTTATAAAACCATTTGGATCCTATAGGAGCTTGATTTTTGGGTAATTTTGTTAATTCCCAAGTATCATTTTTCATTATGGACTCATACTCTTCCTTCATTACATCTCTCCATTATTTATGCTCATTAGATTTTTTAAAATTCAAAGGTTCTATAGCATTCATCATTTTAGTCATCAAATCATAGTATTTATACATTATGGGTAGTTTTGTTTGTCATGATAACCTCCTTGGTGCTTCACTTATTTAACCTCTTCCTCCGCTTGGTGATGAATCTTGTCCTTCTCTTGGTGTACTTTGGTTTCTTGTTGTGTCCATGTCACTGAGTCCCTCCTCCTGTTTCTATTCATCATTTGCTTCTTATTTGACATTATCATCATAAGGAATATGACATGCACCATAACTATCCACTTTATTTCCTTCATTTTCATTCTCGTGAAATATCACAGCTCTGCTTACAAAATTTTTATGTGTGAATGGATCATACATATTACATTCTTTGTGATCAGAACAATAACCAATAAAAATGCACTATTTCTTTTGCATCTAATTTTATCCTATCCTCTTTAGGAACATGAGAAAAAGATTTTCCTCCAAATATTCTTCAATGGATTATTGTTGGTTTATAACCATAAAGAGATTTAAAATGAGTCTTATGATCTAAACTTTCAATGGGATATCAGTTTTTCAAATAAGTTGCAGTACAAATAACTTCAACCCAAAATCGATTTGAAATATTTTTACCTTGTAACATGATCTGTGCACATTCCACTAAGGTTATGTTCTTTCTCTCAGCTACTCCATTATATTGTGGAGTATGAGGCACTGTATATTTTGGAAAATTCCATGAGATTTCCAATACTTGATGAATACACTAAATGTATACCTTCCCCCTTGATCTAATCAAAGAATCTTTATTTATTTCCTTGTTTTCTTCTCAACCATATTTGTAAACTCTTCAAAGTATTCAAATACATCACTTTTCTTTCTTAGAAAATAAATCCATGTACATTTTATATAATAATCAATAAAACTCAAGAAATAATAAACTATACCAAGTGATCTTGTCTACATAGGACCACACACCCATGTATGTACAAGTTAAAGAATATCTCTCTTTCTCTTATCTTTTTTAGTAGGGAATTATTCTCTATGCATCTTCCCTAATGCACACCCTTCACATGTATAGTGTTCATTCTTAAGCACTTGAATTCCTTTTATCATTCCTTGTTTTTGAAGTAGTAAAAAATAATGATAGTTAAGATAACCATAAATTTCGTCCCATAAAAATTATGTTTTCATGGTTTTGGATGCCAACACCTGATGATTTTTTCTCTTCACATCAAGCTTGTATAAACAACCAACTCTGATTCATGTTGAAACAATATTCTAATGATCCTGCAAATATTTTACCACAAAATGTGACTTTAAAAATTATACCTTTAGATCTTGATATGTTATGGTGGAGACTGAGATTAAGTTTTTCTTTATTCCAGTGACATACATCACATTATGAATATGTTTAACACATCCATTTGGTAATGTCATGGGCACATCGCCATATCCTTTAACTTGATGTGAGATATCATCCCCAAGATATGTATTAGCACCATTATTTGTTTCATGGTAATTTTCAAACCAGTCCTTATTACAAGAAATATGTATGGATCCACCAAAATCAACATACCATGCATTTGAGTCATTTGTTTTAGCAGACAAAGCAACATCTAAAATAAATAATATGAGTTTTTTGAATTCATCATTCATTGTTTCTCCACCCTTGCCAAAATGACCAGTGTGACTTCTTTTTCTATGTTTGGATTCATCAATATGTAATATCCTCAAATTTTAGAAAATTAAATTCTATGTTGAATTTTGAAATAAATTTATGTTTTTGGAAAATTCGAAATTGGAAATTATTTTTCATTTATGGAAAATCCAAATTTGGAATTTTGGATTTTGTAATTAATTATTTTATGAATGCTGGGCAAAGATTTAACTTTCTCAACTTTCCTCTTTTATTGGACACATGTATGAGACAATGTTTTTAATAAATTTAATGCTAGAAGACACATGGAACAACTATTTTAAAAATAGTTGACCATGACTCCATGAGTGGGGAACAGGTTTGAGTTACCTCAAGGTTGATTTTTACAAGTGGCGGAAGAAGAATCTGACCACTAGTAGCCCCTAAAAATCAGTGATTTGTAAAGCTTTGAATTTCCCCAAGGAGGGAAAGGAATGAAATACCTAGGGACAAAAATATATACAACATATGTGGGAGGTAGGATGTTGCTTAGTATGTTGGAGGGATTGAAGAATTGTTTGTTGTTATGAGCATTGTTAGTGTGAGGAAAATCATTTTCTGATCTGTTGATGGTGACTATATCTAAGGAGGATAATTCAGTTTTCCCTTATGGACTCATGGTCGGGCTAGGGGGTGATCAAGACAAGTGATTGTGGTTGTTCTATTCTATGGTTGGGTGGAACGTGGTTGTTCCATTTGTTTCCCAGCATCAGTTTTCAGATATGTATCTTAGCTATGTATTCCATTGTCGATATTATATTTATGGTTGTTATCTTTTAGGAATATGTTTGACTTTTAGAGATATAAGTGAAATATGTTTTAAGGGATTGTATATCCATGTTATATTATGTCTTACCACAGTATAATGATACTGGTAATAATTTTTTATTTGAAATATTATGATTATATATATATATATATATACGTTCATACATAAATAAATAGAAAAGCTATGTTAATATGCCTATTGGCCATTAAAGATATGTATTTTGATTTTTGTTCAAATCTGTACATAATCAAACACTTCAAAAATATACTTCAAAAGGGAAGAAAATTAGACTCTATTATTATTAATTTTCTATCATGCTGAGAATAGATAGAAATAATAAAAGTCTAAATTCATTATTTATTTGTATCTATTACCACAAAAATATAGTGATAGAATAGACCTCAAAGTGTCTTACAAAAGTAACTATTATATTCAATATATTGTTGTCCAAAACATTAAATTTGGGGTACTATAGAGCCAAAACTCCCCAACCCTTTGTGTTTTAAAACAAAGCTTTAAAGAAGTCTACACCGAAACTCTTTGTAACCGAAGAAAATGCGCGAATAGGTCGATCAAGGAAGAACATGGAACTCGAATACGTTTTGTGGTAGGATGCTTCCCTCAACTAAGTGCATTGTTTTACCAACCTGCAAGAGAAGTAAAGGAATCGTTTTAGCATCTTCACTAGTACTCAAGTTTTTAGTTTATGAAAATAAATAAAAATAAATCAAATACACAAATTATCTTGGATTCCGATGAATGTCATATTTCCTTTGCTTCTTGTGAAGTAATCGATCGAGGATTCAGGAGGAGGAGGAGTGGATCTGTAACCATATGATGAGTACCCTCACAAAGAAGAAGGGGCCCATCATTAATTTTTTATCCATGCATAAATTTTTCATTGATCAATTTAAAGAAAAGAACATATTGTAAATAAAAAATCTCTTGTTTCAATATCCATTTACATGTTCTCTAAAATCTTTAAGTATCTAAATACAGAGAAAATATTTTTAGAGAAAAACAAAGAATTGTATTCATTAAGGGAAAACAAATGTTTTAACAAAGAGGAAGCAATAAAAATTACTTCCCTACTTATGAAATCCAGAATGATAATGATAAATATTATCGACGAATTATAGAAATTTCTTCAAAAACTTAAAACTAGACTTATTTGATCAAAATCCTGTTCAGATGGACCAAAGGAAATGGAAGGAATTCATGGTCGTGAGGATTCAAAAACTAAGACTAAATTAAATAGTTGAAAAAAAAAATTGAGTTGCCTTTATTTACAGAGAGGAAAATCCCAATAGTGATTTCCTACCTTACACAAACAAAAACTTCACTATGGAAGAGGTAATAACAATACGATTTTCCTTTCTTGTATTGACCTAGATTATCTATAAGTTTAAAGGAATAGCTCTGCTAGGGAAAGAAGGTATCCATAGAAATATTATAGAGGTAAACATTAACTATTAAATAGTGGTAATCAATCCACGTGTTTTGGGTTTGAGAAATATGATAACTAGTAAACACGAATGGGAAGTTTTTGGATGGGAATTAAACATACAAAGAATTCTATAGAAGTTAATACCGGAATTTTTATGGACTTCAGCCAGGTCCGACATTTTGTAAAAGTTTAAGACATTAACTGTAGTCTTTTCAACCCTCAACCAGGGCTCATAATTCATGATGCCTCCTTGCACACTAACCTGAGATGAGGCTGCAGTTCTATCTCACCTTGTTCCAACCAAAACCGCTTGAATAAAGGATACAATATATATATATTACCAAAAATGTTTTCTACAGAGAAGTACGATGCGTAGACGGAGGAAGTAGTTCACAGATAACAAAATATATTTTACTAAATACTTGTTCCACGGAGAAGCACAATGCACAGACAGGGAAAGTATTTCATAGAGAACAAGCATTGCAAATACATATATAAAGAAATTGACTCACAGAGACTTTATTTTATACACATAAACTTCCACAGAGAATACAAGGTTGTTGATATGGAGGAGATAGTCCACATAAAGTGTATTGTATTTACATTTGCAAAGGAAACTAATGGATAGGTTACCTATATTTTTATACCTAGAGTATTTTTTTCGCAGAAAACATGCGTTGCTTGGACAAAAGATAATATTTGCAAGAAGGAATTCACACAGAGCACCATTGTAAATCAAACCCTAAAAAATAGAAGAACCCTTATAAAACTGTTGAAGAAGGGTAATAGAGTACTCACCATGCCTATGGTGTCACATCCCACTCTGGCGCACTGAGAAAACTTATTCTTAGAGGACACTTGCTCACAAGTGATCTGGATTATTATGCTATTAAAACATTTGATTTTGATTATGAGGCGTTATGGGTTAATGGCATGGTTTAACTGCATTGACATAGACAGGTACTATTGACTCACTTTTACGGAGTGTGCAGGATTTTGGACCTTGAGGATGCAGAGGCATCGACTGAACCCCTTGGACTCCAGATCAAGTTAGGGCTGACGATAGCTTGCCAACCAAACTCACATGTGGAGTAAAGGGGTCACACACAACTACCAGATATGTTGAGGGAGAGGTGTGGAATACAACCCTGCCACAGCCTACTAGCACTCCCGCCGTGGCTCGAACTGTAGGTTAACGTTTATCTAGTTCGAGAGGACCCACGATGCCGTGAGGGAAGACTACGATAGTTTCTCACGATGATTCTGAGGGCAGGAAATAAGGCGGGGGCCTTATTCCTTAGAGGCCCTTAGTCTCCCACAAGTTCACCTAGCGAAGTATTTACTCCAGGGGTTTTTGATGTCTACCAAGTCAGTCAAGAGGAGAGTGGCACCCTTGGAGCACGTGGTGCATCTTGAAGGGCATGTCATGCAAGAAAAATGGAAAGAGGTGAGTGGCACCCTTGGAGCACGTAGTGCGTCATGAGGGGCACGTCATGCAAGGGAACAAATGAGGCGAGTGGCACCCTTGGAGCACCTAGTGCATCCTGAAGGGCACGTCATGATGTTTTGATAAATGAATGAACCTAGACGGCCTTAGGATGAACAATGTGATAAGAATTATATATATATATATATATATATATATATATATATATATATATTCCCTAATAAAATGTCACCCATCATGAAAATTAAGGTCTAGGTCTAAATCATGCTAGTGGTAAAATTTTATCCTTTTTATTAAAAAAAAATTGATATATAAACATATATATATATATATATATATATAATTAAATTAAAAACAAAATAAATAAAGAGTATGATCTTTGTTAAATCTTGTAACATGGATGGAGTAAGAAATTTAATTTATTCAAAAATATGTTGGAATAAACTTTAAAAAAGGGGAATTAATTGTTTTATTATTTTTGATATATTAATTAAATGAAAAAAGGGAAAAAGGGTTAATTTCCACACCTGCCTTTTTGCGTTCTAATTAAAAGAAGGGGAAAGAGGGAAAATCTAAAATATTAGGAAACTAAGAAAAGAGGTAAAAATAAAAAGGAAAAAAGGGGACATAAGGGAAAAAGAGGAAAGTCAAACTTCGTAAAGTATCTACCATTTAATAGCTTTCTAATTTAAACTAAACTAACAATTTAATGGTGGGGAAAGTCATTAAAACCTGTAAGAGAATTTGGGGACACCTAGGAGTGATTCTAGGAGTAACTCTAGGTGGGTGAGGGAAATAAAGATAATTAATTAATTAAAGAAATTAATTTATGGAGGAATGAAGGGGATGGGTGACACTTGTATGGGGATGAATTTTTAGGAATTAAATTTTAAAAACTTAATTAAACGAGATTTTAGGAAAGTAAGGAATCATGAAACTCTATATAATGAAGGGAGGAGATGGAGGTTGGAGGATCTTCTATTTGCATAACGTTACACTACAGAAATATCTAATTGACTGACTTAACTTGTGGGAGTTGAGCTACCCATCTCGGTGAGGAGTGGTAGCTCGGCCTTGCGAGGCGAGCTGGGAGCTAGTTGAAATCTCTGGATAGTGTGTGTGGCCCCTTTGTGGCTCGGGGGGATAAGGGGGAAGAAGAGTACCCCTATCATTGGCTGGGAGGTACCGGTGAAGTCTCGTGGGTCAGCCAGTAGGAGTTGCATGAAGCGTGAGGGACATCCACTCAGAGCAGGCGATTAGGCAACGAAACTCTCTCTTCATTTTGTATAGTAGATGTTGTAGGTTTTATGCTTGGATCTGCATGTTTGATTAGGTAAGTAAAGCATTGACTAGATTGATGACTGGAATTTTTCTTAGCCTAGCTTGATGATTGATTGACCCCCATGGTCTTTGTTTTCCCGCATGTCTTGGCCACATTGTGGTGTTGATTCTGACCCTTGTGGATGTTTTTTCCTTCGTCCCTAGCTCACCAGTCCTCGCCTGAGTAGTCTGCCAGGAGCTTGATCTATGGTCGCCGGCTCAGCGTTAATAGACCTATGGATCTCAACGCCCTGCTTTTTTGTGCGAGGATGGTGAGCATAGGAAATTCGTGTCAGCCATCTACCTCTGTTGTTTACCCCTGATGATTGAGGGCCCTTGCAACTTATTATGTGGAGTAAATCTGCCTTGTTATCATTCCTTTTTTTCCCTAATTTTTAACTCTGCATTTTTTTATTATTTGGTTTACTCCTTGTCGGTATATTGCTTGCGTTTTTTTGTAATGAAGTCCTTCCATCTCTGGATATAATGTTGTGGCAAATGCCACTTTTAAGACCGAAGCCATAGTTTGAGTACCTGGCGAATTTGGCCATTTAGTTGTCTGCATTTTGTTTTCTTCATTTCATTACAATTTACACTTGTTGAGACCGCCCTTGTTGTTGGATAAGACTGTGTTTTTTCCCAAGTGTTACCTGGGAATTTTTCCCATTTGCCCGAGCTATGATTTGTCATTCTTTGGATCGAAATCATTGCTTTCAACCTCGGTGATTTATCTGAAAATCTCTGTGATTTTGGCCATCAATCCCAGCACGGATCTTTGTTTTATTCTCTAAGAAGATGGCGTACTTTCTCACGAATTTTGCCCTAGTACATTAATTTATCTGGGCTTTTTGACTGTGTAGAACCGCAACTATATATTCCCATCTGGTGGTGAGTAATGTACCTCAAATTCATTTAATGGCCTGCAATTACAATTCATGGCAATTGTGGTTTTATGTAATGAAAATTGTGAACATATTTAATGGAAATGTGATTGTGTTAAATGGCATGAGACTGCAAATTTATTTAATAACAAAAATTTATATTTATTCTTCAGCAGTGAATTTTTATACTGATCTATGTCTATGGTTCGAATAGTAATTTTGACAACAATCTTAACATATGAAAGACAGTTATTTTGGTCATGTATTTCTGGGCAGTGTTGATAGCATTGATATGATGGATTACGTTCATACATTCATGTGGCTGTAAGTTTATGATTTTAAATGGAAGTGCATGTCTTGAAGGATCGTGTTTTCCTTTGGTGTATAGCCGCGTTATAAACTGATGGAGTTTTAGCCGTTTTAGCATTCAGTTTTCTATATTTGGTTAACAATGTGATTTACCCAACAATTTGAGTTTGTAAGGTCGTTGAGCTAGCCCTTGGTAGTACCACAATTGGAATTGTAGTCTGATTTCTCGCGCCCAATAGTTGTAGGGTTAACTTTTCCTTAAATGTTTGCACAATGATTATCTCCTTGTTATTTCGCACAAGTTATGCCAGTGGTCTTGTGCCTGTGTGTGGTGTCATAGTAACCTGTTGCCTAGACTATGTGCTTGTGTTTGTCATCATTGGTGTGGTTAAATTGTTTTCATCATCGACTTCTTGCCTCTTAACTCCTAATAAAAAAAAAATGAAAAAAAAAAAATTACTTCTTGTCGTAGCGAAGGGGGCATTACATATGGTATCAGAGCGGGTTCAACCATGCGACTGTGGATCACCAGGCTTTCCACTACAGTAAACCCGTGAGTATTAACCCTTGCGTTAAGTAAAACCCTTAACATGTCCTCATGGAGATTGCATTTAGAGATTGCCCCTGAGGGTCCACAATGCGCAATAGCTCGTACCGATAGCATCCTCCTAGGTCTCAAGAGAGATGAGTTCTAGTGTCCATGAGTGTCACAGACGCTAGTGTCATCGAATCATAGTTGTATAGCAAGGCATGTGCTTCACACTTCGCATTTACAACCTCTAGCATGAAGGTCCACATGGTGGTATTTCCATTAAAGGGGAGCACTCTTTTATGGCGAAAGACGCTCCTGCCCCTTTTGAACCTGGCCATCGGTGACGTGTCATGGGAACTGTTCGAGGGACGGTTCCAGGAGAGATATGTTTCTAAGGAATTTGTTGAGCATCAACTCAATGAGTTCGACACCTTGCGACGAGGTAGCCACATGGTGCCCAAGTACGAGGCCCGTTTTGGAGCTGCTTCGATATGCTCCGCACCAAGTTACCCAGAAACTTAAGGTCAAGAAGTTTGAGTTTGGCCTTATTGTTAGAATTCATCTTCGACTTTGGGTAACAAGAGTACTAGACCGAAGAAGGGGTGTTGGACGTGTGGGGAGCCACACTACCAACGCGACTGCCCTGTGGAGAGGACTAGAGCTTCTGGATGAACTGGACCCTCTACCATGGGAGATATGGGCAAGGCCCATCGGATTCATGCAGAGGTGAATAACTGCCAGGAAGAGCATTATTCGACTATGCTTGAGACGTCAAGTATTGTTTCTAACCAATCCCTTAGTATTTGATAGATCCCGGTGCTACCAAGAGTTTCATTTCTGGTACAGTGCTAAATGGATTAAGGTAAAGGCAGTTGAACAGGATGAGTTTAGCTTCATAGATATGGCCTTGGGAGCCGAACAAAAGGTTGGAGGAAAGGTTATGGGCTGTATCCTTAACCTAGGAAAGTTTGTCACAAGGGCCAATCAATACGTCATGATCTTAGGATCTTATGATGTCGTAATTGGTATGGACTGGTTGGAATCACATGAGGCGATACTCAACTATAATATGAAATAGTTGATCTTGGTCAATGATGAGGGACACAGACATGTGATTGTAGGATGGAACCAGGGAGTTTCCCTGAGGTTCATCTCTTCCTTACAGCTACGGAAGAGCATGCGCAAGGGGTGGAATCTTTATGCGATCCTTGCGTTAAATGAGAACGGATTAGCGAAAGGTTTAGAACACCTTCCGGTGGTGAGAGAGTTTGCAGATGTATTCATAGAGGAGTTACTTGGGATGTCTCTTGAGAGGGAATTGGATTTTACTATAGACCTAAAACAGGGAACTGAATCGATAGCTAGAATGCCTTATCGGATGTCGACCCCAGAGTTACAGGAGTTGAGAATGCAACTGAAAGAATTTTTGGACCTGGGACTAATACATCCAAGTGTGCCACTGTGGGGTGCACCTGTTATTTTCATACAAAAGAAGGATGGTTCATGGAGGCTCTGCATTGACTACCATCAATTGAACAAGGAAACAATCAAGAATCAGTATCTGTTGTCGACGATTGATGATTTGTTCGTTCAAATGAAGGGCGTGATGGTGTTCTCAAAGATTGATTTGCGATTAGGGTATCAACAGTTATGGATTAAGGAAGATGAAGTCCCTATGATCACCTTTAAGATGATGTTTGGACATTATGAGTTTATTGTTTTACCATTGGGACTAAAAAACACCCCAGGGGTATTTATGAGTTTGATGAATGGGGTGTTCCACGAGTACTTGGACAAGTTCATCCAAGTATTCATTGACAATACTTTGATTTACTCTCGGACGATGGAGGAGCATGACGAGCACTTGTGCTTGGTACTATAGTGTCTGTGAGAGAACAATTGTATGGGAAGTTATCCAAATGCTCATTTTATCAATCAAAGATCCACTACTTAGGGTGTGTCATCTCTGGCGAAGGCATCGTCGTGGATCCAGCAAAGGTCGAGGCTATTATGGAATGGCCTACGCTGACGAATGTCACAGAAGTGTGTAGCTTCATGGGTTTAGTAGGATACTATCAACGGTTCGTCAACGGATTTTTGAAGATAGGAAATCTGATCACGGAATTGCAGAAGAAAAACAATACGTTTGTTTGGATCGAGATATGCGCGGAAGCATTTCGGAGGCTCAAGGAAGTTGTTGACAACAACACCAATACTAAAGGTCCCAGACATGGACGCAGACTTCTTGGTATGCATTGAAGCATCCAAGGAAGTCTTAGGTGGAGTCTTTATGCAAGATGGACAAGTGATCGCTTACATTTCAAGGAAACTGAGAAGGCATGAGGAGAACTATGCGACGCACGATTTGGAGTTGTTAGCCATCGTATATGCCTTGAAGGTTTGGAAACACTACCTTGATGGACAAAAATTTGAACTAAAGACTGACCATTGTGGACTACAACACATCTTTACGCAAAGCGACCTGAACGTGTGACAATGACGTTGGTCAGAATTGCTTAGCGAGTACGACTTCGAGATTAATTACATAAAAGGAATAGTAAACCAAGTGGTGGATGCATTGAGTCAGAGACCACACATATTTTCGGTGCTGCCTCTTCAGACAAATCTACGTGAAAATATTCTAACTTTACAGCATGACGATAGCTTGTACAAAGAGGTCAAGGGTTTTATCGGACAAAACACAATGATGGTACCACGATTTGAAGGATTTTCATTAGATAGCAATGGTTTACTGAGGTTTAAAAATAGGATCTACGTACCGCCGAATGACGAGTTGAGGATGTTGATCCTGAGTGAGGCTCATAGAGCAGTTTACATGGCTCACCCAGGAGTCACGAAGATGAGGGCAGACCTTAAGCCCTTATTCTTTTGGAAGGGAATGAAGGCATACATAGTCAACTATGTGGCCAGATGTCTAGAATGTCTGTAGGTAAAGGTTGAATATAGACACCCAACAGGATTACTACAACCACATGCTATTCCGGAATCAAAATGGGAGGTTATTTTGATGGATTTTATTGTTGTATTGCCAATGACGACAAGGAGACATGACTCGATTTTCATAGTAGTAGAAACTATGGTGAAGAGTGCTCACTTTATTCCTGTGTGTACGACGTATCAGGCACCTAACATAGCTAGAGTTTTCATCTGTCAGATTGTGAGGCTGCATGGCGTGCCTAAGAGGATTATATCTGATTGAGGATCGATGTTTACTGGATGATTTTGGACGAGTTCCCAAGAGGCCTTGGGAACCTGACTTAACTTTAGTATTGTGGATCACCCAGAGACGGATAGGCTAACCGAACGAATGAACCAAACCTTGGAGGACATGTTGCGCTTGTACGTGATGGACCAACAGAAGCATTGGGAGGAATTCTTGCCACTGGTAGAATTCGCTTATAACAATAGTTACCAAAGCACCATTAAGAAGGTACCTTTCGAGTTTCTATGATCCTGTCGAGCGCTTTTGACTTGGGATCGGCTTGCAGATAGGATCCAGGTGAGACCGAAAGCGATCCAAGAATTGGAAGATTAAATGAGAACTTTAAAACAAAGGATCAAGGAAGCATAGGATCGACAGAAGAGTTACGATGATGTGTGTCGTGTCGACCATAGTTACATTGTGGCGATCGAGTCTTTTTGTGGTTGAAACTGCATAAGAGTTCAATCTAGTTTGAAAAAAAAAGGGGGGGCTAAACTATATCCTAAGTGTGTGGGATCCTATGATATTTTGGAAAAGAGAGGCATGTGGACTGATGACTAGCCTTGCCTGATTCTTGAGGTGTATGTATGATGTATTTCACGTCTCTGTTGAGACTTTATGATTAGTGATCCTTTACATGATTTGACTTGAGCACCTTGCGGGTGTCGAATGAGGGTGCGCTCACGACTGAGTCGATCCGCATCTTGGATCATCACATTTGACAACTACGGTGTCGAACAGTAGATCAGGTCAAGGTCCAGTGGGACAACTATAGTCTGCAATCGGCGACCTGGGAGGATGCATATGATATGCACTAGTAGTTTCCATTTTTGTTTGATAGATAGACTTATGATAATGTGATACACTTATTCGACATTTTTGCTATGAAACTTCGGGACGAAGTTTAGACCAAGAGGGGGTGTATGTAACATCCCTCTCTGGCAAAGTATTGACTCCAGGTGTTTTTTATGTCTACCAAGTCAGTCAAGAGGTGAGTGGCATCCTTGGAGCACGTGGTGCATCCTGAAGGGCACGTTGTGCAATAAAAATGGAAAGAGGCGAGTGACACCCTTGGAGCACGTAGTGCGTCCTGAAGGGCATGTCATGCAAGGGAACAGATGAGGCGAGTGGCACCCTTGGAGCACCTAGTGCATCCTGAAGGGCACGTCATGGTGGTTTGATAAATGAATGAACCTAGACGGCCTTAGGATGAACAATGTGATAAGAATTTAAAAAAAATATATATATATATTCCCTAATAAAATTTCGCCCATCACAAAAATTAAGGTCTAGGTCTAAATCATGCTAGTGGTAAAATTTTATCCTTTTTATTAAAAAAAATAAAAAATGATATATATATATATATATATATATATATATATATATATATAAAGAGTATGATCTTCGTTAAATCTTGTAACAAGGATGGAGTAAGAAATTTAATTTATTCAAAAATATGTTGGAATAAACTTAAGAAAAGGGGAATTAATTGTTTTATTATTTTTGATATATTAATTAAATGAGAAAAGGGAAAAGGGTTAATTTCCACACCTGCCTTTTTGAGTTCTAATTAAAAAAAGGGGAAAGAGGGAAAATCTAAAATATTAGGAAACTAGGAAAAGAGGTAAAAATAAAAAGGGAAAAAGGGGACATAAGGGAAAAAGCGGAAAGTCAAACTTAGTAAAGTATCTACCATTTAAGAGCTTTGTAATTTAAACTGAACTAACAATTTAATGGCGGGGAAAGTCATTAAAACCTGTAAGAGAATTTGGGGACACCTAGGAGTGATTCTAGGAGTAACTCTAGGTGGGTGAGGGAAATAAAGATAATTAATTAATTAAAGAAATTAATTTATGGAGAAATGAAGGGGATGGGTGACATTTGTATGGGGAGGAATTTTGAGAAATTAAATTTTAAAAACTTAATTAAATGAGATTTTAGGAAAGTAAGGAACCACGAAACTCTATATAATGAAGGGAGGAGATGGAGGTTGGAGGATCTTTTGTTTGTGTAACGTTATGCTGCAGAAATATCTACTTGACTGACTTAACTTGTGGGAGTTGGGATACCCAGCTCGGTGAGGAGTGGTAGTTCGGCCTTGTGAGGTGAGCTGGAAGCTAGTTGAAATCTCTGGATAGTGTGTGTGGCCCCTTTGCGGCTCAAGGGGATAAGGGGGAAGAAGAGTACCCCTAGCATTGGCTGGGAGGTACCGGTGAAGTCTCGTTGTTCGGCAAGAGGGAGTTGCACGGAGTGCCCAGGACGTCCACTCATAGTAGACGATCAGGCAACGGTATGTTCTCTTCATTTTGTATAGTAGATGTTCTAGGTTTAATGCTTGGATCTGCATGTTTGATTAGGTAAGTAAAACATTGACTAGATTGATGATTGAAATTTTTCTTAGCCTAGCTTGATGATTGATTGACTCCCATGGCCTTCATTTCCCCGTGTGTCTTGGCCACATTGTGGTGTTGATTGTGACCCTTGTGGATGTTTTTTCCTTCATCCCTAGCTCGCCAGTCCTCGCCTAAGTAGTCGGCTAGGATCCTAATCTACGGTTGTCGCCTCAGCATTAATAGACCTATGGATCTCAACGCCCTACTTTTTTGTGTGAGGATGGTGAGCGTAGGACGTTCCTGTCAGCCATCTACCTCTGTCGTTTACCACTGATGATTGAGGGTCCATGCACCTTATTATGTGGAGTAAATCCGCCTTGTTATCATTCATTTTTTTCACTAATTTTTAACTCTGCATTTTTTTATTATTTGGTGTACTCCTTGCTGGTATATTGTTTGTGTTTTTATATAATGAAGTCATTCGATCTATGGATATAATGCTCTAGCAATTTCCACTTTTATGACTGCAGCCATAGCTTGAGTACCTGGCGAATTTGGCCATTTAGTTGTCTGCATTTTGTTTTCTTTATTTCATTACAATTTACACTTGCTGAGACCACCCTTGTTGTTGGATAAGACTTCATTTTTTCCCAAGTGTTACTGGCAATTTTTCCCATTTTCCCGAGCTGTGATTTTCCATTCTTTGGATTGAAATCATTGCTTTCAACCTCAGTGATTTACCTAAAAATCTCTGCGATTTTGGCCATCAATCCCAGTACGGATCTTTGTTTTCTTCTCTAGGAAGATGGTGTCCTTTCCCATGAATTTTTCCCCAATCCATTAATTTATCTGTGCTTTTTGACTGTGTAGAACCATGACTATATATTTCCATCTGGTCGTGAGTAATGTACCTCAAATTCATTTAATGGCCTGCGATTACAATTCATGGCAATTGTGATTTTATGTAATGACAATTGTGAACATATTTAATGGAAATGTGATTGTGTTAAATGGCATGAGACTACACATTTATTTAATAACAACAATTTATATTTATTCTTCAGCAGTGAATTTTTATACTCATCTATGTCTATGGTTCGAATAGTAATTGTGACAACAATCTTAACATATGAAAGCCAACTATTTTGGTCATGTATTTCTGGGCAGTGCTGATAGCATAGATATGTTGGATTATGTTCATACATTCATGTGGATGTAAGTTTATGATTTTAAATGGAAGTGCATGTCTTGAAGGACTGTAGTTTCTTGTGGTGTATAGCCGCATTATAAACTGATGGAGTTTTAGTTGTTTTAGCATTTCGTTTTCTATATTTGGTTAACAATGTGATTTACCCAGCAATTTGAGTTTGTAAGGTCGTTGAGCTAGCCCTTGGTAGTACCACGACTAGAATTGTAGTCTGATTTCTCACGCCCAACAGTTGTAGGGTTAAAGTTTCCTTAAATTTTTGCACAGTGATTATGTCCTTGTTATTTCGCGTAGGTTATGCCAGTGGTCTTGTGCCTATGTCTAGTGTCATAGTAACCTGTTGCGTGGACTACGTGCTTGTGTTCATGGTCAGTGGTGTGGTTAAATTGTTGTCGTCATTGCCTTCTTTCCTCTTAACTCCTAATAAATAAATAAATAAATAAATAAAAATTTACTTGTTGTCGTAATGAAGGGGGCATTACATGTGGAGACACTTCACAGAGTCGAATTCCAGTGCCAGGTGCAAAGGGTAAACAGATAAATGACCAAGTGAAGTGAGACTCAATGGATTAGTTACGAAGGAGTAATGGCACCTAGAACTTCTCAGTGATGGGAGGAGTGTCAGGTACGCCACCTGACTCTTTTCCATGTGGGTTATCTGAAGTGTCAAGCACAATGTAGGTTGTTCAATACAGTGGCAGGCCTAGAGGGTACTAGGTTGGTCAATTTTCCATCAATAGACTTATCCTAAATTTAAATTCCAAGACCAAACATCACGCGAGGTTTAGACCTGACCTAGCTTCCACCTTTTCTCTTTTTCAAACTCATTTAATTGTTGAGTGGACAGGTAACCCAATGTCGGATCTATAATAAATTGCCCTCGTATAACTTCATACAGAGTCTATATTACCTATCGTATGTTACTCCGACCTATACTATGGAACATGCTTAGTAGATGGACGATTGTACTCTAGCATGTGGACTATGGACTAGAGTGGTTATAATAGTATAGTCATAGTTCTCACTTTAAGTATCGACTTATGTAATATAGATGTTTAGGCACAACATAGGTTACAATAGTAGGATGGGGATATTGTTATGACTTTGATGAGTATGGTTAGCATGGGTTCGATGAAACCCCAACTTGTTTTTCCTTCAAACTTTATAATGGACATAAATAGTCCTAGTACCCTCTTAAGATTAATCAGAGTTAAAAACTTAATGCAATAGAAAGGAGAATAAATTTTTGAGTAAATCAAATGAGATGACTATGGCATGTTTTCTTGAATAGTAGAAATAAGTCGTCATTGGGTACTAAACCTCATACAAAATGTTAATCTAGTAAAGAATTACTTTTATGCACATTAACAGTGACGTAGATTTATAAAGATTATTTCGTATGTCACGAAAGTTTTCGATAATTTATAGATGTTATTTCCCTGATCAATAAAAAAATTATTTTTAGAGAAATTTGGGGTACGTTACACATGATATTTCCTTTTATAACAGTCTCTAGCATAGTGGCCAAATTTTCCACAGTAACATCATGTATATTTCATCTTAACATTAGCATCAAACTTTGGTGGCGGCATACCTTTTTGTAGCTTTAAATATGGTGGCTTTCCATACAATGGATTCACCCCCATGTGTATTTCCTTTAAAATCCACTTTCCTTTTCTCCATTAATGCTAGATTATAACTTTGAGACTTTTTATTAAGGCTATTTCAGCGTTCTTCCTCCTGCATCAATATACCTTCCAATTCTTCAAAATTAGGAGCCTCCTCCCTTGTTGCAAGACCTGTGATAAACATCTAGTATTCTTCTAGCATGCCATTTAAGAATATGGTGAATAAATTAGTGTTAGATACTATTTCACATGTAGTACAATGTTTATCTTTAAAATCTTTGATTCTAGAAACAAAATCACCAATGCTCTCATTGTCTTCCATCCTGATAGAAAGAAGCTTACTTTTCAATGAGAGGACTTGATTTTTGTTCTTCGACTCATACAAAACTTTGAGAGTTGTCCATGTCTCTGTGGATGTAGTGCAGTCTCTGATATGTGGTGTGAGACCTTCTTTTATAGACATTCTTAGCAACACTTTTTCCTTAGTCTCTTATTTCTCCCAAACTCGAATTGTTGCAGTGGTAATACCTGTGGTGACATCGATATTTACTTACTTACCAGATGGAATGGACTAGGCATTGTATTCTTCCATTAATGTTTGTATCTTAAGTTTCCAATTCATAGACCATTTTCCATGTAATTTTGTTTCTTCAATTAAATATGATTCCACCAAGGGGTTAGTCATCTTAATGACACCTCAAAAATAATTTTGGCAACTTGCAAATCAATCAACAAATATTTCTCAAAAGATATTGATTTACCTTTTTTTTTCTAAGCCAACATTTACACTTCTCCTTGTGGCATCGAATTGTTGTGATCTACCGTCCAAGAGCAGTTACTGAACATAAAATTTGTAGACACCACCGCCTCTTATCCAACGCACGTCTTGAAAAAACCTATGCGATCTCTTAACAGTATGCTCACAAGTGTTTCCATGCAGATCTATGCTAATCCACATATAGGTTTACATCGACGGGGAACACATTAAATGAATGGATATTGAAGCATACTACACAATCACACCAATACACCAGCAACAGCTTTCCACACGATGAGATGAGATGGCTACAAACACACCCCGGTCACAATTTTCCACAATATTTCTACAAAAACAATTTGGGGTAAAATCACGAATTTGGGTAACACTTTCGTGAGAACCGAGTGGTCAAAATTGCTAATGCCATTTTTTGGCAAACTCTTGAATTTTTCAGTCGAAATTGTTTAACAATTTTCCATTAAAAATATATTTCGACCCTCTACTTTCTTTTGATACATATTTTATTCAATTTAATTGTAGTTTACTAATTTTAGTTAATTTTATAAAAAAATGTACTCATATGACTTTAGATGACACAATGATTTAGTAAAATGAAAAATTAATATCTGTAATAATGCACAATAAAAAATTATGGAAAAAATATATTATGGAAATTGTCCTCTTCAAAAGGTTGCTTTTAGATTTTAATTTTAAATAAAAATTAAGGTAGATAAATAGTGTCTATCTAAATCTGTTTAAACTATGCAATTTTTTGAGATTGGTCAAATTCAAAAAATTTAAGTAATTATAGTATTCATTGGTTGTTTTCAAAATTATAGTTATATTGTAATAGAGTTTGTATAGATTATTGCACCCTACTTTGTTTTTCACAATTAAAAGTTTAATAATGAGTAAATTGGTGTTAACAAACATAACTCATTATTAGTTCCTTCATTTTTAAGGAACATATTGTCAAACAATCACTGAAATGACATACCAAAAAACAATCAATAGAAATCTAGAAAATTCATCACAATTTTTTCTTTTACTATAAAGTGAAATTCTAAATAAATAAATAAATAAATAAATTTTTATCAAATTGAAAATCTATTTTCTCAAAAAAACAAAGAAACTAGACACCTAGTTTCATAATTTTACCCTTTGTTATATGGCTTAACCATAGAACAAAGAAGATACTCTTTGATACTACAGAGAAATGAACTTAAACTTGATGATCCTCTATCAATTCATGATCTCAAGAAACAAAGACTCA
>ML795246.1:201094-216489 GCA_009831015.1 Picea engelmannii
TCAGTTTTTGGTAGAAAACGCTCACTTCAGCGAATGTTCTGCGTTTATGTAGGAAGGCTAAGAGGGATGGATGGATACCCGCTCTATGGTTTAGGCATCTTGATGTAGTCAATGCCAGACGTGGTTGTGCGTTTTTGAAAAACGAATTGTGCATTTTCGAAAAACCAATTTTGTTAATGGAAAAATATGAATTAATTTTTTAAGTTTCGAAACACTCAATTTATTAATTCAAGAAACATTTTAATTATTTTAACGAGTGGGGTAGGTTCCTTTTTGTTGCATGTTCTTGAAAAGGTTGTTGTTTGATCGTAAATAGTAACACAAACAAACTCCATATTTTGTTTGATGATCGGGAAAAAAATGAAAAATAATACTGTATTACTTACAATGAACATGTATTTTATATATAGATAACCTCTTGAAATATTAACTTTCATATATTAATAAAAATAAAGTTATTCGTACATGATTAATTAATAATAAATAAATATTTATAAAATTATTCACAAATGAATAAATATGTTTATATTATTTTTAATATAATATTATAATACTACACATTTTATATAACTATCGTATAAAATATAAAACATAAATTGAAAAATTAATATAAAATTTTATTTAATTTATTAACAAATAAATTTTATATTAATATTATTTATAATATTATAATTTTTTTATAATTATAATATTATAAGATAATAATTTTCTGCATGTTCTTGTAAATAGCAATACAAACAAAGCCATCATTCTCTTAGATGAATGGATAGTGTGACATCTCTTGTAAATAGCAATACAAACAAAGCCAGCATTCTCTTAGATGAATGGATAGTGTGACATCTCTGAAGAGAAATGGTGATGTATTAACAACTTTATATTATTGATTATTATTCATATTATTAATGAAGATTATGATAATGAGTAATGTCTAATTTAATTATAATCGAATCATTGGACCTTAAATAAGGTAAGAGATTAATTAGATTTTTTTAGAATATTATTTTTGCAGTGCAAAAATATTGAGAGAAACATTCCAAGCTCACTCTGTTTTTTTTTTACTTAGGAGGTTAAGAAGGTTACTATTGTGGCAATCTTTTTGAAATTGTGATATAATTTCGGTATATGTAGGGCACTCTACGATAAAGTGTTTTTCATCTTCAACCCTCTTAGTGTCACAAAGATGATTTAGGAATTATCCATTGCCTAGTTTCACTATGCAGGTCATAAGAGTTGGTTCTTAGCTTAGCAATGTTCATTTTCTTATTTTCCCTAGTTAATAGAGAGATACTTTTGATCTTCTAGATTAGGATTGACCACCTCCTTGTAATGTATATATTCTTGAACATTAAGTACATTATCATGGATGTGCATTCAAAATGGGAAAGACTCACTTCTATCAAGAGGATAGGATAGGGTGTATTGCCTTTAATGTTTATATTATAAGTTATAAAATTCTTTTGGATCTAGTATATCTTTCTCTAGGATTTTGTAGAGACATTGCATCCCCAAAATTCACATCTGTATAAGATAATAAGAGTGTACCAAAGAGGAGTTTTTTCTTATCCCATAGCTAAAGGTCTACTAATTTACACTTGTTATCAAATCGATAATAAGATTTACACCCTCTATTTATCCCTTTCTCAACTTACGTATTTCAAATGAGCTTAGGATGAATAAGAAAAAGTTTTTCCTTCTCCCTTTCAATAGATGACCTTACATAAACTCGAAGTGCGTGCAAAAGATGAATAAAATATTCTATGGGATGGTCCTAAGGTCATTTCAAGGTATATGTGGGAAGAGAGTGCAGGGGTTTGTTATATGCACGATGTATTTCGACTACCCTATTTGAATATCTCAACTCAGTAATGATGGGGAAGGATAGTGAGCCTTCCACAACGCTCAAGCTCAACCTAAAATGGTTAAATATTGAACAAATGAATTCATTTGAAGGTTTAGGAATGGCCTCAAGAATATTAATAAACATTGATCAATGTTTTAGAAATATGTCATATGCCCTATCAGTACATAAAATGATAGTTACAAAATTTGAATTCGAATTCGATTCGATACGAAAAAAAATTGAATATAGAAAAATTTTGGAAGTATACATCTTATAAATAATAGAACATAATATTTTTTCAAAATTTTAGAAAATCTAAATTGATAATCATAACATTAAAAACCTCAAACAACCCTCAAAAAATGTTTTAACATCTCCTCTATAATATGAATAACATCTTCCTCGTCGATATGATGTTGGATGTGAAAGGTGATCCCACAACTAATACTAATACTTGTGAAATTGAACTACAATAAAAAAAAAAGCTAGCGTCTCCTACTATCCTTGAAGTGGTAAAAATAAGTTTAGAAATGTAAAACTCTGAATTCCATGTAAAATTAAAGTATATTCTTATTCTAAATTTACAATATAAAACTACCATTCTTTAAAAAAAAAAAAAGACATTAGAAGAAGTTTTTTTTTGTTTTTTTTTTTNTTAAAAAAAAAAAAAAAAAAAAGACATTAGAAGAAGTTTTTTTTTGTTTTTTTTTTAATTTTATCAAAACTTTATGTAATCAATAAATAAAGAACATTGTTTTGAGGATCATTTACTCATACCCCAAAAAAATAAAAAAATCCGTTTTAAACCATGACATAAAGTGAAAGAAAAAATATAAAATAAATTTGTTTATTCTGAATTTGGAATGATTTTGTTTGTTGCAAAGAGTCTATATTATTTAATCTTCTAACTGTAAAAGAAAAATGATATGACATGTTCTTTGAGAATATATGCAAGCCTTTCTCAATGGGAAGAAGCGCTTGGATGTCTCGACCTCCAACTGAGAGCCTCTATTCTCTAATGATGGTTTACAGTTTCAATGAACAAATTACCACATTTTAATTGAAATTTTGAATATATAATGTGATCAATAAATAAATTTTGTATCGAATTCGAATTAGCGTACCGATACATGAACCAACTCGAATTATCAATTTTTTTTTTTGCTAATATGATCGAATTTGGTAACTATATATAAAAACACATATTATGTAATTTATGAATAGAACCCCAAAAAGTGAAGCCTTTAATAGACCATGAACTCTCTTGAAACAAAACAAATGCATTTTATGTTGCTCCAACCTGCACTCTTAGCAACAAATATATCTGACAAAAAATGCATATGTTGATACATGAGTGGGATCGATACACAAAATGCATAAGTTGATATGAGTGGTATCGATATAAAAAATGCATATGTGGATTTGATCAGTCGATTTGGATGTTGACATGAGTGGAATAAGGTATTCTATGACCTCATATTGGATGGGTTACCTAATGGCATTGTTGTTGTATTACTAAGAGGGGGGTGAATTAGTAATAGATAAATTTAATCATTTTTAACCATAAAATGAAAGTGTTATATCAATGTATCATTATCATACAATAGTTGTAGAGTAAATACACAATGAACAAATGAAAAATCATACACATACACAATACACCAATGTTTTTATGTGGAAACCCAAAGAGGGAGAAAATGACGAAATATTGTTTCTTATATTTCTTTAAGAATTAAATACATTGGACGCACCAACTTCCTTTGTTTTCCAGCTGCAAATGGAAGGAGGGTCCAACTCCCTAGTTTTCTCAGGCTACAACCGGAGGGAGGCTCCAACTCCCCAATTCTCTAGCTACAACCCCCTAAGTTCTCTGGATACAACCAAAAGGCGGCTACAACCACCCGTCCTTTCTCCATCCAACCGCCCTAGCATAGAAGTAGAATGGTGGAACCATTGTCACACTATCACTATGAGATATATTGTTGTAAAATTGTATCAATCAACCTGCACCAAACAACTTGTAATCAACCTATACCATAGAAAAGTGCATCAACCATGCACCAACCTGTACCATCAATGAGTTCATCGACCATGCACCAAATATGTACAAATCATGCATCAAATACACATAAAATATGACTCATCAATATGTACCAACAACATCAACTATACACCTCATGTATGTGCCAACTCATCAACTACTTGTCTCAACCATGTATCCAACATGTACCTCAACCAAAATCCCTCATCAATTTCATCATCCAAATCTGATTTGTAACTCTATAATAGACCTGGTGCACATTATTACATACCTGCAAATCTTCCTTAACTTTAACAACAAGATACTATCATTTTCATCAAAATTTACTTGAGTCTCGCATGAATAATTTTGGATTAGTCAACAACCCGAACTGGAAATAATCATAACTGTGTACTTGCAATGAATAAAGATATGAAAATAGTACAAAATGTTATTCAGTGTATTTTATGCAATTCCTCCAGGTTTCACTTCTTGGAACCTCTCACAAAAGGATTTATAGAAAAAATGACATACCTTGTTGAATTCTAGCTTATTCTAGAGAGAGAACATGTAGAGTGTGCCTCGCACGGAATATTTGTTGTATAGATATGAAAATGGTACAAAGAATACTACAGCCTGTAATCTAACCAACACATTTTTTCTTACTGAATTTGGATCTGTTATGAATAAGTTATGAATTTTTTACCTGAAACACCTATTTTAGAGTAGTTTCACGACTAGCCACAAACCCTATTTTCCATGGAGTGTAATTCCAAAAATACAATGACCCACAAACTGAAATTTTTATCATGGCTACTTGGATATGTTTCCTCAATGGACTCCATATTTATTGGTTTGAATCATTCTAGAAAAAAAATTATTGTATTACTTACAATGAACATTATTATTGGTTTGAATCATTCTAGAAAAATAATACTGTATTACTTACAATGAACATGTATTTTATATATAGATAACCTCTTGAAATATTAACTTTCATATCTTAATATAAATAAAGTTATTCGTACATGATTAATTAATAATAAATAAATATTTATAAAATTATTAACAAATGAATAAATATGTTTATATTATTTTTAATATAATATTATAATACTACACATTTTATATAACTATCGTATAAATATAAAACATAAATTGAAAAATTAATATAAAACTTTATTTAATTTATTAACAAATAAATTTTATATTAATATTATTTATAATATTATAATTTTTTTATAATTATAATATTATAAGATAATAATTTTCTGTGCATGTTCTTGTAAATAGCAATACAAACAAAGCCAGCATTCTCTTAGATGAATGGATAGTGTGACATCTCTGAAGAGAAATGGTGATGTATTAACAACTTTATATTATTGATTATTATTTATATTATTAATGAAGATTATGATAATGAGTAATGTCTAATCTAATTATAATTGAATCATTGGACTTTAAGTAAGGTAAAAGATTAATTAGATTTTTTTAGAATATTATTTTTGCAGTGCAAAAATATTGAGAGAAATATTCCAAGCTCACTTTGTTTTTCTTTACTTAGGAGGTTAAGAAGGTTAGTATTGTGGCAATCTTTTTGAAATTGTGATATAATTTAGGTATATGCAGGGCACTCTAGGATAAAGTGTTTTTCATCTTCAACCCTCTTAGTGTCACAAAGATGATTTAGGAATTATTCATTGCCTAGTTTCACTATGCAGGTCATAAGAGTTGGTTCTTAGCTTAGCAATGTTCATTTTCTTATTTTCCCTAGTCAATAGAGAGATACTTTTGATCTTCTAGATTAGGGTTGACCACCTCCTTGTAGTATATATATTCTTGAACATTAAGTACATTATCATGGATGTGCATTCAAAATGGGAAAGACTCACTTCTATCAAGAGGATAGGATAGGGTGTATTTCCTTTAATGTTTACATTATAAGTTATAAAATTCTTTTGGATCTAGTATATCTTTCTCTAGGATTTTGTAGAGACATTGCATCCCCAAAATTCACATCGATATAAGATAATAAGAGTGTACCAAAGAGGAGTTTTTTCTTATCCCATAGCTAAAGGTCTACTAATTTACACTTGTTATCAAATCCATAATAAGATTTACACCCTCTATCTATCCCTTTCTCAACTTACGTATTTCAAATGAGCTTAGGATGAATAAGAAAAAGATTTTCCTTCTCCCTTTCAATAGATGACCTTACATAAACTCGAAGTGCGTGCAAAAGATGAATAGAATATTCTATGGGACGGTCCTAAGGTCATTTTAAGGTATATGTGGGAAGAGAGTGCAGGGGTTTGTTATATACACGATGTATTTCGACTTCCCTATTTGAATATCTCAACTCGGTAATGATGGGGAAGGATAGTGAGCCTTCCACAACGCTCAACCTCAACCTAAAATGGTTAAATATTGAACTAATGAATTCATTTGAAGGTTTAGGAATGGCCTCAGGAATATTAATAAACATTGATCAATGTTTTAGAAATATGTCATATGCCCTATCAGTACATAAAACGATAGTTACAAAATTTGAATTTGAATTCAATTCCATACGAAAAAAAATTGAATACAGAAAATTTTTGGAAGTATACATCTTATAAATAATAGAACA
Source organism: Picea engelmannii (assembly GCA_009831015.1). Taxonomy (NCBI): domain Eukaryota; kingdom Viridiplantae; phylum Streptophyta; class Pinopsida; order Pinales; family Pinaceae; genus Picea; species Picea engelmannii. The sequence goes on from ML795246.1 coordinate 207,584, forward strand.
TAATATTTTTTCAAAATTTTAGAAAATCTAAATTGATAATCATAACATTAAAAACCTCAAACAACCCTCAAAAATTGTTTTAACATCTCCTCTATAATATGAATCACATCTTCCTCATCGATATGATGTTTGGATGTGAAAGGTGATCCCACAACTAATACTAATACTTGTGAAATTGAACTACAAGCAAAAAAGCTAGCGTCTCCTACTATCCTTGAAGTGGTAAAAATAAGTTTAGAAATGTAAAACTCTAAATTCCATGTGAAATTAAAGTATATTCTTATTCTAAATTTACAATATAAAACTACCATTCTTTTAAAAAAAAAAAGGAAAAATGACATTAGAAGATTTTTTTTTTTTTTTTGAAATTTTATCAAAAATTTATGTAATCGATAAAGAACATTGTTTTGAGGATCATTTACTCGTACCCAAAAAAAAAAAAAAACCGGTTTAAACCATGACATAAATTGAAAGAAAAAATATAAAACAAATTTCTTTATTCTGAATTTGGAATGATTTTGTTTGTTGCAACTATCAGAGTCTATATTATTTAATCTTCTAACTGCAAAAGAAAAATGATATGACATGTTCTTCGAGAATATCTGTAAGCCTTTCTCAATGGGAAGAAGCGCTTGGATGTCTCGACCTCCAACTGAGAGCCTCTATTCTCTAATGATGGTTTACATCTTCAATGAACAAATTACCACATTTTAATTGAAATTTTGCAAATATAAAGTATGTGATCAATAAATAAAATTTGTATCGAATTCAAATTAGCGTACCGATACATGAACCAACTCGAATTATCAATTTTTTTTGCCAATATGATCGAATTTGGTGACTATATATAAAAACACATATTATGTAATTTATGAATAGAACCCCAAAAAGTGAAGCCTTTAATAGACCATGAACTCTCTTGAAACAAAACAAATGCATTTTATGTTGCTCCAACCTGCACTCTTAGCGACAAATATATATGACACAAAATGCATATGTTGATACATGAGTGGGATTGATACACAAAATGCTTAAGTTGATATGAGTGGTATCGATATACAAAATGCATATCTGGATCTGATCGGTCGATTTGGATGTTGACATGAGTGGAATAAGGTATTCCATGACCTCATATTGGATGGGTTACCAAATGGCATTGTTGTTGTATTAATGAGAGGGGGGGTGAATCAGTAATAGAGAAATTTAATCATTTTTAACCATAAAATGCAAGTGTTATATCAATGTATCATTATCATACAATAGTTGCAAAGTAAATACACAATGAAAAAATGAACAATCATACACATACACAATACATCAATGTTTTTATGTGGAAACCCAAAGAGGGAGAAAACGATGAAATATTGTTTCTTATATTTATTTAAGAATTAAATACATTGGACTCACAAACTTCCTTTGTTTTCCAGCTGCAACTAGAAGCAGGCTCCAACTCCCTAGTTTTCTCAGGCTACAACCTGAGGGAAGCTCCAACTCCCCAATTCTCTGGCTAGAACCCCCTAAGTTCTCTGGATACAACCAGAACGTGGCTACAACCACCCGTCCTTTCTCCGTCCAACCACCCTAGCACAGAAGTAGAATGATGGAACCATTGTCACACTATCACTGTGAGATATATTGTTGTAAAATTGTACCAATCAACCTGCACCAAACAACTTGTAATCAATCTGTACCATAGACAAGTGCATCAACCATGCACCAACCTATACCTCAACTTGTACCATCAATGATTTCATCGACCATGCACCAAATATGTACAAATCATGCATCAAATACACATAAAATATGACTCATCAATATGTACCAACAACATCAACTATACACCTCATGTATGTGCCAACTCATCAACTACTTGTCTCAACCATGTACCCAACATGTACCTCAACCAAAATCCCTCATCAATTTCATCATCCAAATCTGATTTGTAACTCTGTAATAGACCTGGTGCATATTATTACATACCTGCAAATCTTTCTTAACTTTAACAACAAGAGACTATCATTTTCATCAAAATTTACTTTAGTCTCACATGAATTATTTTGGATTAGTCAACAACCCTAACTGGAAATAATCATAATTGTGTACTTGCAATGAATAAAGATATGAAAATAGTACAAAATGTTATTCAGTGTATTTTATGCAATTCCTCCAGGTTTCACTTCTTGAAACCTCCCAAAAAAGGATTTATAGAAAAAATGACATACCTTGTTGAATTCTAGCTTATTCTAGAGAGAGAACATGTAGAGCGTGCCTCGCACGGAATATTTGTTGTATGGATATGAAAATGGTACAAAGAATACAACAGCCTGTAATCTAACCAACACAGTTTTTCTTATTGAATTTGGATCTGTTATGAATAAGTTATGAATTTTTTACCTGAAACACCTATTTTAGAGTAGTTTCACGACTAGCCACAAACCCTATTTTCCATGGAGTGTAACTCCAAAAATACAACAACCCACAAACTGAAATTTTTATCACAACTACTTGGATATGTTTTCTCAATGGCCTCCATATTTATTGGTGTGAATCATTCTAGAAAAAACATTATTGTGAAAATGGTGAAATGACCTATAAATAACATACCTTAGAAAGCATCATCGAAATAATTTATCCTCCCTTGCATTTCGACCTTATTTACCTCACCTTCCCTCTGAAATTTTCCTTAGATATCCTTTGGTTACCTCATTCACTTGTATATATTCAATATTCTCAAGTTTAATTAAAATGAGAAACCCTTTCCTCTTATTTATACTTATTCCTCAAGGGATTACCTTCTAACCATCGTAAACCACTTTTCTTATTTTAGGGATAACCCAGGTCTAACCACTTGTCCACTTAGTAATTTATCCATTAACTTTAGTATTTAAACAATTTCTTTTGATCCACTTTGACTTATACTACACTCATCACTTCACTTTATTATTTAAATAATTTCTTCTTTGCAACCACTTTGACTACTTTGACCTTTTGGGGCTTCTAGATGACTCATGAGGGTTCTCCAACTTCACATAGCCATAACTCTCTAACCGTGAGGAGTTATGTGACGTTCCACATACCACCAGAAATGGCATGACATGTACTATCCATATAGTGTAGTCATACCTTCAAATATATTAAAACTCATACAATTATACATCAAAAAAACTTGGGTACATTACCCAAACCTTTGTGCTACTAGAATTCGCTACTGGAATTTATCCAAGGGTTGACATCAATGAAAACCAACCCAAATAATTAACAATTTCCCCCTTTGGCATTGATGGAAACACTCTGATGCAATATTGAAGTCATAGCATTTCTCCCACTAGAACCATGCCTCTATGCACTTTCTCCAAGCATTTACCTTTGCATCTGATAAATCTCTCCCCCTTTGTCATCAATGGAAAAGGTATCTTTCCATCCGAGGCTACTCCCCCTGACTGAAATATTCGTGAAACTGATCTCCCAACCTGAACTGTCCTCTTTATGGTGCTTCCTCATGTAAATCTAAGACATATAAGATAAGCATTAATAATAATTCACTTTGGAGTAGAAATTATTGTGAGTCTCTGGCGAAGATACTCAAAGGCTTCCCTTGGAAGCAGTTTTGTAAAGATGTCTGCCACTTGTTATTTTGTGCCCACGTGTTCAAATATGATGTTCTTCTTTGCAACTTATTTCCATAGAAAGTGATACTTTATTGGAATGTTCTTTGTCTTTGAGTGCATCACCAGGTTCTTTGAGATACTGATGGTGCTTGTATTATCACAATATATTGCAATGGGCTCATCATACTCAACCTGTATATCTGTCAAAGTTTGTTTCATCCATAGAATCTGAGTACAACATCTTGTTGCTGCAATATACTCTGCTTCGGCTGTAGATAAAGATATTGATGATTGTTTCTTTCTTAGCCAAGATACTAAACACTCACCCTAGTAGAAAATTTCTCCATTGGTGCTTCATCGATCATCAATGAAACCTGCCCAATATTCATCTATGTAGGCAATAATTGATAGATCATTTCCTTTTGGATACCATAATCTAAACTCTTATGTTCCTTTGAGATATCTGAAAATCCTCTTCACTTCTCATACATGTGATTCCTTTGGTGTTGTTTGAAATCATGCCACCTATCCAACTGCCTGCATTACATCTGGTCTAGATGTTGTCACATATAGTAAGATACCAATAATTGACTTGTATTGTCTCTAGTCTATAGACTTTGAATCATCATTTTTTGTCAACTTGCAACTGGTTTGCATATGAGTGGTAATTGGTTTTCAATCTTCCATTGTGAACCTCTTTAACATGTCTCTTCAAAGTCGATTCCTTCAACTTGTGTGTATCCTTTACATACCAATCTAGCTTTGTTCCTTATAACATGTCCATCTTCATTCAATTTATTTCTGAAAACCCACTTCGTGCCAATCACATAATTATTCTTTGGTCTTGGAACCAATTCCCAAGTTTCATTCTTATCTATTTGATCCAATTCTTCATCCATGTTCTTATTCCAAAATTCATCCTTGTTGGCCTCTTCAAAACTTCTTGGTTCAATCATAGATAAGAGTGTTGGGTACATTTGTTCTAGTGAACAGATTCTTCTTCTAGTCTCAACTCCTGCATCTTTGTTACCAATAATATGATCTGAAGGATGATTCTTCTGTACTCGTTTGTTAGGTGTCTTTGGAGGCACTTGATGAAATTGTTTTTCTACTTCTGTCTGATCCTCTTCATATTCCCCTTCTACTTCTTCTTCATCTTCTGCTTCTTCTTCGTGAATTTGTTCCATTGATTAATTTTCTGATTCCTTTAATTCTCATCCATCTGTTTCATCAATTGTTACATTGATGCTTTCCACAACTTTTTTCAACCTCAGATTGTAACACTTGTATTATTTCTTTGTACTTGAGTAACAAACAAGTACTCCTTTGTCCAGAAGAGAGTCAAAATTTCCCATTCTACCATCTTATCTTTTGATGTAGCATTTTCCTCCAAATACTCTGAAGTGCTTCACATTTTCTGGTCTTTCTTTCCATAGCTCATAGGGAGTTCTGTCATTGTTGTTTCTGAGCATTACTTTGTTTTGAATGTGAAATGTTGTATGCACTGCAACTGTCCAAAAAATGTTTTTCAATTTTTAGTCCATTATAATTGTTCGAGCCATTTCTTGTACTGTCTTGTTCTATCTCTCAACAAATCCATTCTGTTGAGGTGTCCTGGCAAAGAAGAATTGAATTTTTATTCCATGCCTGTTGCAGTAGTCCATAAATTCCTTTGAAGTGAACTCTCCTCCATTACTAGATCTCAAACATTTTATTTTTGAATCCATTTCATTGTAGACCTTGATTTTTCAAAAGCTTCTGACTTATTCTTGAGAAAACAAACTACAATCATTCTTGTATAATCATCAACTAATAACATAAAGTATTTCTCACATTTTAAAACCTTTGTTGTAGTTGGTCCAACTAGATCAATATGCACAATTTTCGGTGGTCTTGTCGTTGAATATTCCTTTGATTTGAGCTCGGTCTTTGCTTGTTTTCATTGTTGACAATGCTTGCATAAAGTGTTGGTTGTTTTCGTGATCTGGGGCATTTTTCTAACTGCTTCCTTTTTGCTGACTTTGACAAGGTTATCAAAGTGTATGTGACCCATTCTTTTGTACCATAGCCAACTTTCATCTTCCTTTCCTAGACAACACTTTTCATTTCCAATTTCACTTAATAAATATATGTTGCTTTAAGTTCTTGCAGCTATTGCAATCAACTTTACTAAACCTTCTTTTCTTATCTCACATTTATGTGAATCGAAATTAATTTTATGACCTTGGTCACACATTTGACTTACACTTAGAAGATTATGTTTCATATCTTCTACTAGTAGAACATTTTCTTCCGTGGTATTCTTGTTTCCAATTCTGACTGTTCATTTTCAAATGATTTTAGCTGAATCATCTTTTGCGAAGGAGACTGATCCATCTCTTTCCTTTCTTAATGTAAGAAACTTGTCTTTATAATCTATCATGTGTTTTGAACAACCACTGCCAACATACCAACCACGTTTCTTCTTCTTAGCTTGTAGAGAGAGTGTGCATTCTTCATTGCTATACTAATTCTACTTTCTTATCAATGTTCTCTTCTTAGGTTCATGTATGTGACCGTTGTAGTCTTGTTGTGGTTCTCTAGGACGGACTGTCATTCTACAATTTTTTTCCATGTGTCCAAAGTTGTTTCACTTATAGAATTCCACTTCAATGATCAATGATTCAAGCCTGTTGTAGCTTCCTATTTGTGTTTCAATAGGCATTTTTGGATAACCATTTTGTGTATGACCTTCAAAGTTGTTTATGTTCCTCCTATTACCTCTACAATTTACATCTTTATGTCCAAAATTATTGCATGCATAACATAAACCAAAAAGTATAGTTTGATACCTGGGAGTTGAAGATATTTTGAAAGGAGTTAATTTTATGAATCCTTCTTCTTCCTAAGGCCTATTTGTTTATGTTGATCGTTGATTCTGAAATCTGAATCTTCTCAGTGGAGGAGTGTCCCTGTAATCTTCCTTGTAGGTCTTCCTATCCTCTTTGATTGTTTATGCATAACTTTTTGGATATGTTTCTTGTTCTTTTATTCTGAAGATTGATCCCTTTTCACTCTGATTGTATCCAAGTCCAGAATTTTCATGATGAGGCTTTTCACTGTTGATAATGTCATCCAAAAATTTTCAATTGTTCTGCATATATTTCTTTTGAGGATCATTTCTCAATGTGACAATCTCTTCTTCCAAATCTCCAATGATCCTATCTCTTTCTTCTAGTTGTTCTTTGAGTGTTTCTTCAATTATTTTATCTTCTTCTATTTGAACCTTCCATTTCATGATCATTTGTTCTAGTTCCTAATTGTCTTCTTTCTTGTCTAGTTCTGCTTGTAGCTTCTTGTTTTTCTTCTTTTCTCTTCTTATAACTTCTATGGAACTCAACAATTCTTTTTGGTTGTCAACTTCTGCCTCTTCATATTATTCTTCGGTGTCTTGTTTATTAGATTCTTCTACTTCCATGAATATAACTCTTTTTGTCTCACTGTCACTAAGTTCATCTTCATCTGATGAGGAGATGTATTTTTTGATGCATAAGATTTTCTTGAAATCTTTATTTTTTGTTCTTTTCCCTTTATATGTTTGTTTTCTATTTGAGTAATATTCATCATTCCTATTATTTTTATTATGGGGACATTTGTCAACAAAATGACCAATACCATCACAATTAAAAAAATCATGGAAGCTTACATTTATATATGTCATTGGTTCCCTTCATCAATATTATGAAAAAGTTGGGCACTTCTTCTTCATCATTTTCTGAGAATTCACTGTTGCTTCTATGTTCCTTTTTCTTTACCTTTTTATTTGAAATTTTGGATCCTTTGAAAGCTGCTTCTTTTATATCTAGATTTTCATGTTCAGTTATCATTTCATATGTTGTGAATATTCCATGTAGTCTGCCCATGCTTATTGATTCTAGATATGCTCTTTCTTCTAGTGTTGATATATTAGAACAAATATCATAGGAAGATATCTTAGTACCTTTCGAACAATTACAGATTCTTTAATTTCTTCTCCCAATTCTATGATTCCATTCACTGTTTCATCGACTCGTAAGAACTAAGTTGCAATATTTTCATATTCCTTCATATTTAGTTGTTTGAATTGACCTGTGTAAGTTTGAAGTTTCGTTGCCTTGAATTTTTAATCTCCTTCATAAATATTTTTAGTTTGTCTCAAATCTGTTGAGTGGATTTACAATGTACAACTTTAGTATATACCAAATCACCAACACCATTCAGAAGTGCATTTGTGGCTTTGGAATTATTTTGATTCAATTTCATTTATTTTTCACTTGTTGGAAGAACTGTTGGTTCTTTGTATCCATCTACTACTGATTTCCAAATTTCAAATCCTTATCCCTGTATATATGTTTTCATCCTTCTGCCCTAGAATGCATACTTTCGTCCATCAAACTGTGGTATTATGTTTTTATACATGTTTTTTCTCTCAATGATCTACATTTTAGTGGTCAAACTTATTTCTGAAGGAACCTACTCTGATACCAATTGTTGGATTACTGAGATGGGGGGGGGTGAATCGATAATAGATAAATTTAATCATTTTTAACCATAAACTTCGAGTGTTATATCAATGTAGCATTATCATCCAATAGTTGCAGAGTAAATACACAATGAACAAATGAGAAATCATACACATACACAATACACCAATGTTTTTCTGTGGAAACCCAAAGCGGGAGAAAAGCACTGAATTAGTTTTGTTATATGTCTTTAAGAATTACATTCATTGGAAGCACCGGATTCCTTTTTTTTCTAGCTACAACTGGTAGGAGGCTCCAACCCCCTAGTTTTCTTAGGCTACAACCTAAGGGAAGCTCCAACTCTCCAATTCTCTGGCTACAACCAGAAGGAGGTTAAAACCCCCTATGTTCTCTGACTACAAATGGAAGGTGGCTACAACCACCTGTACTTTCCCCATCCAACCTCCCTGTCGTAGAAGTAGAATGATGAAACCATTGTCACACTATCACTGTGAGATATATTGTTGTAAACCTGTATTAATCAACCTCCACCAAACAACCTGTAATCAACCTGTACCATAAACAAGTGCATCAACCATGCACCAAGTTGTACCTCAACCTGTACCATCAACCATGCATAAAATACACATAAACTATGACACATCAAGATGTAGCAACATCATCAACTATAAACCTCATGTATGTGCCAACTCATCAACCACTAGTCTCAACCATGTACCCAACATGTACCTCAACCAAAATCCCTCATCAATTTCATCATCCAAATATGATTTGTAATTTTGTAATAGAACTGGTG